>CM063504.1:68684929-68748929 GCA_032207245.1 Pardosa pseudoannulata
GTGATAGATGTAACATTATGTGTTGGGCACGAAATTCGAAACACTTGCGTCACGTCTATAAAAATGTTTAAATAAAACAAAAACTACATTTAAAAGTATATTTTGAGTGGAACATTGTGATTCGCATAAAATCTTTTCAATATAATAATTCGCATAAAATTTCAATTTTTGATCCTGTTTTGTTTCATTAAGCACCGAAACTCCCTTTTTCACTGAACTTCGTAGTTAAATCATATATCCAAACCTTAAGTGAGCCAAAATAAATTTAATAGAAAATCATGAAAAATACAATAATACCATTCTAATACATAAACCAACAACAGAAGTTTAAATGAAAAGAAATAGTGAAAATAAAGAAATACATAAAAAAGATATATATATATATATATATATATATATATATATATATATATATATATATATATATATATATATATATATATATATATATATATATATATATATATATATATATATATATATATATAAGTAAAAATTAATATTTACAAGAGCGGAAAATACTTGCATTCTTTTCCACAACAATAAGGGTATCTAGTAGGTTCCCAAGCCTTTAATGGGTTTCTATTAGGTTCCCAAGCCTTAAATGGGTATCTATTAGGTTCCCAAGCCTATAGTGAGTGTCTGTTAGGTGCTAAAGATTTAATTAAGCTTAAAACTTTTATGCTTTTTGATTAACAATTAACAACTACAAAAGAAATAATAATGTTATTTAAAGAAAATATCAACAGCTAGTATACAAAGAGAAATAAATATAAATATACAAATAACAAGAACTACATATACAAAACAAATAATATATATAAAAATCAAAAATAATCTGTAAAATATTTACAAGGGTATATATCCTGTTTGGAACTGTTTGTTGGGTATCTGTCAGGTTCCCAAGCCTTAAAAAGTACAAATCTCAATCATTCTAGCGTGTAAAATTGACTCTGACTCTTTCGTAATAACGATAATTAACATAAATTAATAGTTACAAATAATTCCACACTTAATTACAAATATAAAACCGGTTTCTTAATCTGAAACCAATTGTATGATTTATTTACTACGATTCTGCGGTAAAAGGCCGACTCGTCGACTCCCAATCGTGATGTAATTAAGTAACGTAACTACCATTTATTAGAACTGAACATTTAGCATAATAGACTACATACATCAAATATTATCGTAAAACCTCACGAAAAACAACATTTTTAGTAAAAACCCTACTTGAGCGATTTTTTAATTTTCCCTGTTTCTTGGTATCATTTACTAATACCCGCACGCAGCGCCATGATGTTGCTCTTGAAAAAGCAACATATAGCATTCCGTGAGAAAATACAGGCTGAGGTAAATATATCCCAACTTTTCGAAGAGTCTGTCCCTGAGATTTGTTTATCGTCATAGCAAAACCAAGCCGGACCGGAAATTGCCGCCTCTGAAGTTGAAAAGGTAAATTACTATCTGATGGAGAAAGCGTTATCCTTGGAATAAACACACGCGAGCCCTGTGTATGTCCAGTTAAAATTTCAGCATCTATGACGTTAGGCATAAGCAATCGAATTATTAAACGCGTTCCGTTACAAAGTCCTGCCGATGGGTTCAAATTTCTGAGTAGCATAATGACTGCTCCTACTTTCAGGTTAAGTACATGTGGTGGCATTCCAGATGGAGTAAGTGAGTTAATAAAATCCATTTGAAAATTGTCTTCGTTTTCTTGATCTTCGCAGATTATTCTATCTGCACTGAAATACGTCTTATTCTGACCAGGAAGTTTTTTCAAAACTTGTTCATTTATTTTCAAGGAATCTTCATTCTTTGGACACAAAATTGCTTTTTCCGATATATTTTCCATAGCATTGAAAGACAATCCAAAAACTTCGTCAACAATAGACTCCCGCACAACACATTCTTCGGGAATTTCTATGACATCTTCTCCCAATTGACAATTATTACTCAAAGTACCATTTCCAAGATGCAAAAGCCAGTCCGCAAAATCTTGTTCATGGGATTCAGTTCGCATGTTTTTACTTAGTGTAAATTGTTTGAATAAACTCCAAAGAGGTGAATTCTTCAAGCAAGTTTCGAGAGAACTTGTTTTGTTAGCATGCATCGCAACAGGCAAAATCTGCCTCCAGTCACCACCAAGAACAAAAACCTTGCCTCCAAATGGTAAATCCAAACCCGTTAAATCTCTGAACAATCGGTCAACCGCACTCAAAGCGTGATGAGGAGTCATAGTACACTCATCCCAAATAATGAGTTTTGCTGCTTTTAGAAATTTTCCATCTTCTGTGTTTTGACGAATGTTACACGAAGAATTATCCGCAATAGGGATCGGTAACTTGAATCTTGAATGTGATGTCCTGCCACCTTCCAGAATAATAGCTGCAATGCCAGTCCATGCAACGGGAATAACAATTTCGCCAAGTCCCCTAACTGAACGGATTATGGCGTTGAACAAAAAACTTTTGCCTGATCCTGCAAAAGCATTCACACTAAAAGTTTTTGGGGAAGTCTGATCAGCATCTTGAATCGCATGCATAATGGCATCAAAAATTGAACGTTGCTCTTCATTTAACATTGTTTTTAATCTCTCCCCTTCTTGCCTCTCCGTTTCTAAATTGTAGAGATCTATGTTAGTATACGAATGTGAATTGGCTGGTTCTGGCAATCCAATGCTTGTGAGGGTCATGTTGTGAACATGAAGGTGTTCAGCTATGTTGTGCAATGCGATATTAACACTTTGCTCTACTGAATTATGCCGCACAAAATCTTCTAGGAAAAAGGACTTGAATTCTTCCCAAAGTTCCAGAGGTGAGGTTGGGTTACAAAAGATACAAATAAAAGCAAATAATTGCCTTAACTTTGCAGGCATCTTCAAGTTACACGCCTCCCTCAAGCACTTTCGCCACTCACTATCATCTTCCAACAAATTACTCGCACGACATGCCTCTTTAAACGAATTCATTGTAACGCCGTCATAGGTTCGTAACTCCTCAAAAGATTTCGCTCCCGGAACGTGAAATAGAAGCATCCGGAGATGGAACCGCTCATTGTCTTTTGGACTAACTGAATATAACCTTGAAATAATTCTCGCACCTAATCGTACACGTCTCTCCCATTTATTGTTCTTCCAGACGAAATGCTTTGGAATGTCAGCATACAAGTATCTGTTGGCATCAAGATCTGTTCTATTTAATTCGAACCAAGCTGTGAGCATGGTGTTTCTTTGAGCAGCTCTCTCTAAAGCTTGACGTTCCTCTTCATCAAAAAAATACACTGGTTGCATGTGTGGCAAATGCACTGGCAAACGAATGATAGTATGAGATTTTTCGTGCATTCTTTTTTCTAGAAGTCTCCACATTGCCTCGGGAGCAGATACATATCTTGCATCCAGAAAGGTTTTTATCTCATCCCAACTAATCGAACCTTGGCCATTATCCTCCAAAACAATCTTTGCACAGTCATGACCCTTGTAAACGTACTTGAAAATGTACTTTATAGACTTTATAGAACTGCAAACTTCGACATTAATATGTGCATTATATTTTTTTGTCAAATACGGGTTGTATGGCACAATCCATCTGTTATCTATAACATTTCCATGTATTGTTACGTGATTTGCATTGTCACGCCGCCTATACATGGGATATCCACCGATATTCTCAGCTGTTGTGTCTCTAAATTGCTTGGGGTATCCTTTAGAGCAAATACCGTTAGACATACATGGAGAATTTGGATTCAACACGCCACAAGGTCCGTGAATCATTGTAGCCTTCACAATTTCCTGTAACCGAGAATCGAGCGTCTCATCAGGCAGTTCTGCTGACACTATACTATCAATACTCTCCGGGTCCCTTATTTTATCCTCTTCCTCTAATATCAACAATAGATGCATGTGTGGCAGTCCTCGCTTTTGGAATTCTATGACATGTATATCTGCAACTATGCGACCTAAAATACCATTTACTTTCAAATCTTCTAGTAGTGCTTTTTTCTTTATGTCAAAAACTCTAGCAACCAAGTCGGGACGATCGTGCGGCTTCTGTCCTGGAAAAAGGTTGTCTTTGATTTCGTTCCATTTAGGATTGCAAGTGAAAGTTAAAAATAAGTCGGGTTTTCCAAAATCTCTCACTATCGACATCGCATCCTGAAAGTTCTGTTGCATTGCTCTTGGACTACCAATGAAACTCGATGGCAGAATAAGTGGAATTCCTGGTCTAATGCCAGCTTCAGTAGCCAAAGAATTTATGTGGTCTTCAAGTCCCAAATATGATTCCACTCGTAACATCCTCTGATTATGTCGAATGTAATTCAAACGGTTACCCTCTACCTTAACATAGGAATCAACAACATACTGCTGCATAAGCTTTCCTCCATACAAAATAGGATTAAAAATATCTTTCCGCACGGACAAACGATGAATATAAAACTGCAATTCAGAATAAGGTTGATTAGTACGATATCCTCTTTCACCGTAAGGGAAAAATAAAACGTAAATCATCGGGTCGCAGTTTGGATTGAGACTATTAATCCTGCACAGTTCACGTTGTTTTGGGTAGATGCAAATATCCCGGTTATTCGATGGAATTCCATCAGAGCTTTTAAAAACCATTGCAACCTCGTTTGCTTTTGGAGCATTATACCTCCCTACGTGTTGGTTAGAATCCAGTCTATCGTCAGTAATGTACATTGTAACATTTTCCGCCGCATCACGTCCTTCTTCCTGAAGAACCTGCTGTTCCAATTCCCACATCATCTTGTAAGCTTCTGCAAAAGGGTTTACTCTTCTAATGATCTCATACAGTTTTCTCATAAGTTCCGGATTGCATTCAGAATTTTCTCTAAGCTCCATTCTGCGACGAGTGGCAAGATCAGAGTCCAAAACGTATAACTGAGCGAATTTTTCTTCTCCTGGTTGTGCTGGGTGCAGATGAGAAAGTCCTGTGATAAATTTGGCCATGAATTCTGAAGCAATATACTCCTCTGCCTGCAGGTGGTACAATCTGTGCACCCATTGAAGCAAACGACAGGGCGCTGTTGTATGACCTTATGTTATTTTTGAAATGCATTGATAATTCGTCACTTCCATCCATCAATCTTTTCATCTCCACTGGGTATGCTGAAGGCTGTTCAATTATCTTTCCGTTATGACAACAATGGGTATAAATTCCTCGTGTATTTTTCTCGGCACTGAAATACAAACCCCCGCATTTCAGACAGATATTATTCATTTCTCCACAGCTATGCTCTTCAATAACAGGGTAAAAGGGAGTTCTTGCTGCATAAAAATTTTGCATTGCATGTTGATTTTGTTCTTCAATAACATTTAGATGGCGTTCTCTTGCATGTTGTGACCTGGCGGATAATCTGCGATTTCTTTCTTCTTCTGATTCTACTGCCCTTCTCTCCAGGTCACGCAGGGCCATGACGCGTAATCGGTAATTTCTTTCTTCTTCTGATTCTACTGCCCTTCTGTCCCTGTCCCTTAATGCCATCTCTGACAATCGCCGGTTTCTTTGATCTTCTGTTTCCTCTGATCTTCTTCTCTGTACACGTTGGGCTAAGACTGACAATCGGCTATTCCTTTCTTCTTCTGTCTCTTCCGCTCTTCTATCTTGAACACGTTGTGCCATAGTTGACAATCGGTCATTCCTTTCTTCTTCTGTCTCTTCTGCTCTTCTATTTTGCACACGTTGTGCATTGTCTGACAATCGGCAGTTTCTTTGTTCTTCTGTTTCTTCCGCTCTTCTATCCTGACCACGTTGCACCATGGCTGACAATCTTCGGTTTCTTTCTTCCTCTGTTTCAGCAGCTCTTCTTTCACGTTCTCTAATTGCCTGCTGCCTACGGGCTGCATTACCTGTAACTCCCCTCTTTCTTTTAGGCATTTCAAAAAAGAAAAATGTTAAATTAAAAAATAAATTAAACAACCTTACTTATTAACTGGTAGGTAATGGATGTCTTTCTTCGGACAACTAACAATGTCGGTCTAAGCAGGACGTAGAAATAGGAAATTTTGCAACTTGCAAAATCTTTTACATCCAAAGCTGTAGAAAAGGAAATTTTTAAAATTACAAACAATTATTTATATTAATTACAGATATTATAAAATTTAGCTTAAAATTTTAAAGAAGCTTAAAATTTTTATGGGTAAGTTTTCAATGTTGGTGTTTTCAAATTTAGCCCTTCGCTAACAACAATAGTAACTTTAAATAGCAAAATATAATAATGAAATAGTAGCAATCTAAAAACCCTTAAATAAACTATCAGATTAAAAAAATAATCTCACAGTTTTGAAGAAAATTTTAAAATCTGCTATCTATAAATAGCTAATCTTAGCACACAGAAAAAGAAAGATTGTGCGAATATTTCGAAAGACTCGAAATAACTAAATATTGAAATTGAATTGAGTAATTTTCAAAAAATTCTAAAATCATACGTTTTAAGAAACAAGATTTAAATTGTTCAGTCGAATAAAGCAAAGCATGCACTTTACTGGTATTTAAAACATGATTGAACACAATGATATGAAACAGATTTTCGAGAAAACTCATCGAAATCTGCTTATTTTCAGAATTCACTAAAATGATAAAAGTTTGAACTTTGTTAAAGAATTATATGTTATACTAACATATTCATTTTAACTGAATAATATATTGAAAGTAATGATCCAATAGCCGGATAATATATAAATTGTGATCCCGCGAGAAAAAAAAAGAGACAATTTAATAAAGAATATGAACTTATTCATTTCCAAATGTCAACAAGTTTATCGGTGGTTACTACTTCATTTCTTTGTAATACACGTTTGTTATGAGTATATTGTACCCAGTGATAACTATTATTATTATTATTATTATTATGTCTATTCTCCTACGTTCCTTACAGATTTCAATTTTTAAAAAATGTATTGTTTTGTTTGCTTCTGCAATTGCCAATTAAACTGCAGGGTCATCTTAATTTACAAATTGTAGCATTCTAACAAACCCTAAAAATTTCTACAAAATCAAACTATTTTTAAGGAAAAAAACTTTTTTTTTTCGTTTATTCTATGAGCACAGATATAGCATTAGTATTTTTAATTCGTTTTCCGAAATTTTGCATCTTTTTGTTATTTTTCCGGGATTAAGCAACAAGTAAAACCAATAAATTTAAATTTAAATTTTGTGTCTTTTCTCATCTTACCGTTTATGTAAATTTAATTTATTTTTCACTGTATATATTTTCTTTTTCCCTTTTTAGGATTTTTAAACCTCTCGTTATTTTATCTTGTTTACATTTTCCAATTGCTAGATATTTTGGAATTCATTTTTGGATTTCACACTAAAAAAAACTGAAGATTTTACTGATGATGACTGAATTTGTTTTAATTATGTAATGTTTCAAATTTTTTACACCAATAGTATAGAAGTACAAACTAAATTGCTCTTGGCGACTACATCCGGGTACCATTTAATATGTTATTATTTTAATTATGTGCTAAAAAAATTAAAATCTTTTAAGCAACTTTAATTTATTTTGTAAAATGTGTTATGAAATTAAACAATTTTCTTACTTTTTGACCATATTTACTTGAATTATTTCATTTTATGAATTTTATTTTAGAATATATCTTTTATTTTAAAATGAAATGCTCTATTTTTAACTATCCAATTTTTAAATTCAACATTATTCCATGAAAACCAAGTTCCAATTGACTATTCCTTTTGGTGCCTTTTAGGGTATATTTCCTTTAATAAAGTGCTAAAATAATTAAAATCTTTCAAGTGACTCAATTCATGAAACAGTGTTTAAAACGTGCTTTAAAATAAAACAAATTTCAGGACTTTGGATGAGATTTTAATACCTTCTCTAATTTTAAATTCACCATTTTTTTAAATGAAATTATATTTTGTTGTATCAGAATGAACATTTGGAAAATGGTAGAGTAAATTAATTGATAGAGTTAATGTTAGTAAGTAAAATAAGTTATATGTAAGTAATGTAAATGTTATAGGGTAGGAAAGTGGGTTAAAGTGGGAAATAAAGTGTTTTACACTTCTCGAAATGATAAGTATATTTCTATTACTCGGTTAGTAAAATTTGAAGTATATCGTCTCAGAGGTGCTTTGGAGGTCTTTTGGCGATATATATCTTTGGCTAAGTTTCTTGGGCGATATTTTAAACAACTGATCATTTCGTCCGATTTCGAATTTTCTTTGATCATAAATTTTAAATAATGTATTTAGCACTCCAAGAAAATAAAATTATCTGATAATGTAAAGGATAAATTAGAAAAAAACGGACTGACTGCATGTGATTGTAGTTCAATTTCAATGGCAAGAAACGTTTTTTGTATTATTTTTTAAATCTGCTATTCCTACGAAAAAGCTTTTGTAAACGAGATATGAGGTTTATAATTGCTGTTCGAATCCCAGATTAGTAGGTCAGGTAGCGACATTGGCTTGACTGAAGAACAGGGTGCCCCCGCCAACTTGGCGATAAAGCTCTGAGCATGGTAGCCTAACGGTACTATTGAAGAATAGGGTGTCCCTTGGCAAATTTGGGGAAATTATTGGCGATGTTTACTAAAACACAAACGTATTTCATCCGGATAACATTGTATCCCTTGCTATTTGGGCTACTTTAATTGATGTAAATTGTGCCATTGTAATTAAGTTATTTACATTTTCTTAATTAACCAAAACTACTGAGAAAGCGGGAATATACATTTATGGGTAATTAATCTCGTAATAGTTTACAAAGTCAATTCCAAATTATTAGAAATTAGCCAAAGTGAACCTTTAATGGTTTATTATATCTAATATTTTTAAGCATTAAGCACATTTAATGTATAAAAAATGGATTCCATAAGGAGAGATGGATACAAATATAATATAAAATAAAATATAGATACAGATTATTTGGACACGGAGAGATTAGGAAATAATGTTAGGCTAATATGCTCAGAGCTTTATCGCCAAGTTGGAGGGGGCACCCTGTTCTTCAGTCAAGCCTCCGGATGAAATATGTTTGTGTTTTAGTAAACATCGCCAACAATTTCCCCAAATTTGCCAAGGGGCACCCTATTCTTCAATAGTACCGCGACATTTACAAATGATTACCAAAAAGAATGCAAAATTCTATTTTTAATTTTATGACATATTTTAAATGTATATTACTAAGAAAATGCTCAAAATACATGTATTCAAACCATATAGTTACTAAAATCGAGTTAGGCGGGATTACTTAAAAATTGGGTTCCCTTGGCAAATTTGGCGAAACTATTGGCGATATTTGCTTAAACACAAAGGTAATTCATCCAAACATTGTATTTCTTGCTTTTTCTGGTCACTTTAATTAATGCACAGTACACCATGGTAATAGAATAATATACTCTTACTTAATTAAAGAAAACGACTTGAAAACCGGACATTTATATTTATGGGCGATTAATCCCTTAATAGTTTATAAACGCAACAGCTCCAAATTATTAAAAATCAGCCATAGGTTATAGGTTATTATAATTAATGGTTTGTTATATCTAATTTTTTAAGCATTGAGGACTTTTAGTATATAAGAAAAGAGTTACGCAAGGAGAGTTGGATTCAAATATCATATAAATTATAATATAGATACAGATTGTTTGAATACGGTGAGATCAGGAGAAAAAGGTAGGCGACCATACTTAACCCATTATCGCCAATTTGAAGGGGGAACCCAGTGCTTTAGTCAAGCCATATATTCAATACTCATATTTTTGAATAATGAGGCATTGTGGTCTTTAGTGCACAATGACAAAAATTCAAATTTTAATAGACAAAAATTCTTATAACACTTACAAAGCTTTGAAGCTCCTGCACGAAGATGTTACCTAGAATATATGTTACCTAAATATTTAAGAATCTAATTAAGTAAAAAATATTAATGTAATTAATAAAAATATTAATGTAATATGTATTAAGTATTAATTAAGAATCCAATTTCCTTTAAATATTTTTGTAAAGTGACAGCTTCTTTTCTTAACCTTCAAGTCTGAAGATTTTTGAAAGAACTAAATTTACGTTATTTCACGCAGTTGAAATTTTACTGTCCGCGAGTTGAGTTGCATTTTATTTCACCCACTTCATGGAGTCTTCCGTTTGCTTGTTACAGAAATTTATTAATTTAAATTTATAAGAATTTTAGGTGCTACTCTACTGTAAAAATATATCACAGGTGACATCCGCCTCATAATGATATCAGAAGTCGTCATTCTGACGTAGCAGAAAGGGTAATCTCTTACAATATCTAGAAATAAATGTAAAAGTGTACCTAATTTAAAAATTTGTTCCAGGTGAATGATTTCAGCTTTTGTAAATAAGCTATGCTTAGAAAGTTAGAAGGATTATATACATTATTTAAAAGTAAAAATTAGAAACATTATTAATTTAATAATATTATTATGATTATAAATATTAATATTATTAATTTGATATACTCTTCCAGCATTATTAATTTTACGATTTTTAAAGTTTTTTATAAAATTTTAATATTAGAAGCTTGTGTTAAAATGTATATGATCTATATAGAAATGAGGCACATCAAAATAGAGTTTTTAGACAGATCTTCAAGAATATTATATATTACTGACAAAAATATCCACTTATTGGCGATCGTTATTCCTTAAAAGTCAATCATATTACAAAATATCGGGAGGCAATGCCGCCAACAATGAGAGACCAGTCATTGTTTTTGACGCCAACTCAACAATGGAAATGCGCGTGAGGAAAAATAAAAGTGCGATTTTAGTCGGTTTTTCGCTCATATCTTTCGAACTAATTGGAATATCGGAACGCGAATGGGCGAAATGACTTCCCGGGGTCGTTCCGCGTCTTTTGATACCTTCTGCGCCCTTCTGCGTCCAGCGGTTCTCGAGGAGATAGACGCACATACAAACATACAAACATAGATAGTCCAAGTCAGATTTTAATATATAAGACTAGCTGCTTCGCACCCAGCCTTCGGTCTGGGTAATCAATGTTCCCATGTAAAGTTTTAGAATTATTATTAGAGGTTTCCTTATTAATAAATATCTTTAACCTCGTTCGCAAGTTTGTTCACGAATATGATAGTTTATTTATAATGGATAATCACAGTTATAACTAAGTATGATCTATGTTGCCCATAAACCGCTGTGTTATGATGCTAAATTCCAGAGTTTTTTCTATTAATTGACGCAATTGTCTGTTATATTTGGCACTCATGGATTCCTATATATAGAAATGCATAGCGTACAAAAACATTCTCAAAAATTTCATCTAAAAAATAGTTATGTGTCCTGGTGTCCCATAGATTATCTCGAATATTGCATTGCCGAACGATGGCCGAATGGTTAGGGTGCTGGATTTCGGAACCGGAGTTTGTGGGTTCGAATCCCACTATGTCATGGATGTTCGTAGCCGTTCGGAATTGGCTTTAAGCAGTAGGTCCCGGTCTCATTAGCCCTCGTGTTGCAAAAAGTAGACCGTAGCTCTCCAAAACCAAACCGAATATTGCGTTATTATAGCGGTAGGTCAGTTGACACGTTCCCAACATGATTAACGGGTCGAACTACAGGGGTCGAATGATGATCGCTAAAATAAAAAGTAAATATTTTGGGAATGTATGAAGCTTTAAATTTAAAATTTTAATCAAAATTTGTAGTCTATTTTTAAATTGTCCATTATTTTTACTTTTCAATTTTTAAATGTTTTTTGTCATTTCACGATTGCTTCTAAAATCCTAGATTAGTAGGTTCGTCAGATGGCGACATTTACGAATGTTTACTAATTCTATTTTTAAATTTTTGGCATATATAAAAAGTATATTACAAAGAAAATGCGCAAGAAAGATGTATGATGTTTTGTTGTGGCGACATTTTTGCCGCCTGCCAAAACAATTGAGTTTGTCACAACAGCGTATCCCCGCCAACTTGGCGGTAAAGCTCTAAGCATGTTAACCTAACATTTTCTCCTGATCTTTCCGTGCCCACTCAATCTTTATCTGAATTTTGATTTATGTTATATTTGTATCCAATTCTCCGTGACCAACTCTTTTCTTATATATTAAATGCACGTAAAGCGAAAAACAATTAGATATAGTGAATCACTAATGGTTCACTATGGCTAATTTTTAATCATTTGGAGCAGTTGACTTTGTAGACTATTGAGACATTAATTGAAAAATATGCATATACAGTTAGTTTTTTAATTGGTTTGTGTTAATAAGTAAGAGTATATAATTATATTACAATGGCATGATCTGCCTCAAATAAAATAGCCAAAAAAACCTAAACAATGTTCTGATGGAATGCCTTTGTGTTTTAGTAAACATTGCCAAAAATTTCGCCAAGTTTGCCAAAGGGTACCAATTTTTAAGTATTATCAACCATTGTATCATTTATGTTCTATAAATAGTATAAAAATTATTTTGAATTCTATAATTTTATAAACAATAATACAATAAATAAAATAGATTAAACATTGAATATCCAGTAATTATACATAAATTTACAGAAAAACATTTCACTCTGATCAATTTACATCTCTTATTTCTAGAAATAAATGTAAATTTTCACAAAATTTAAAAATTATTAGTGGGATTTTACTGAAGCTGTGTGTTAAATGTTCATTCAACAGTGGTACACTCTCTCTCACACATACACACACATGTGTGTATATATATATATATATATATATATATATATATATATATGTATATATATATGTATATGTATATATATATGTATATGTATATATATATGTATATGTATATATATATGTATATGTATATATATATGTATATGTATATATATATGTATATGTATATATATATGTATATGTATATATATATATATATATATATATGTATATATATATATATATATGTATATATATATATATATATGTATATATATATATATATATATATGTATATATATATATATGTATATATATATATATATATATATATATATATATATATATATATATATATATATATATATATATATATATATATATATATATATATATATATATATATATATATATGTATGTATATTGCATACTAATACTTTTTAATATCGCAGAATTGTCGGGATTTATAATGATAAGCAAAAATTCTTATAAACTTACAAAACTTTGAAGCTTTTTTATAGATGTTACTTATAATTTGAAAATTAGCAATCTTTAATTGTAAAGGAAGTTAAAATAATTTGGATTAAACTTTAAGTCGGTAGATATATGAAAGAAATCAAATTAAATTATTCCAAGCAGTTGAAATTTTATTGTCCACCAGTTGAGCAGCATTTTATTTCATCCGTTTCATGGAGTCTATCATTTGTGATTTAAAAATGTATTATCTTAATTTTATAGGCGGGTGCTACTCTATTGTAGTTGGGATATTTAACAGGTGACAATTACGTCATAATAACGTCAGACGTCGTTATTATCACACGGTACATGGTGTAATCGCTTATATCTGTAGTATGTAATTATACATAAAAGTCCACCAAATTTATAAATCCCTGTAATTCACTTAGTTCTTGTATGTAAGTATGAATGATTTAGTAATATAAAAATAAAATTTTAAATAATAAAACCTATAGCAATGTGTTAGTTTTTATTTAAAAGTTGACAGCTGTCTGATATAAAAATATAAGGCAATTTTTCGCAACGTCATGAACGTCATATTGCCCTTACCATTCATTTTCATGTTTATAATAGCCAATAGACAAACAATAATCTGCCCTTCCGTTTGAAACTAAAACCAGAATTGTCATAATTTGAGAATTTGCCCTACTGCGTGAAATCGCCTTATTGATGAAACGTGGTGACTTTTATTTAAAATAAAAATAGTGTCAAGGTAAAATATAAAATTTATATTTACCAAATAATAAATATGTAGTTTTAGTTATTAAAACCTATAACAATAAGTGTTAGTTTTTGTTTAAAAAATGGCAACTGCGAAATGCAAACAAGTTTGATAGAAATTGGCGACTTTTCAATTACTGAAAATAAAAATTTCGCCAAGACGATAAAAGAGAAAAAAGAAGTAATGTTCTAAAAAATATGATTTTACTGTTTAGCAGATACAAAAATAGTCTCATATACATAAACATCATCATATATTAACATATTTACACTTGAAATTTAATCTTGTAGATACTTTTTTATGTTACTCGGAATAACAAAGAGCAGGCGATAATTATGCCAACATTGAATAAAAACCGCCATTTTTTGACGCCAACTCAACAATGGAATTACGCGTGGGGAAAAATAAAAGTGCCATTTTCGTCGGTTTTTCGTTGATATCTTTCGAACTAATTGGAATATCGGAACGCGAATGGGCGAAATGACTTCCCCGGATCGTTCCGCGTCTTTTGGTACCTTCAGCGCCCGTCTGCGACCAGCGGTTCTTGAGGAGATAGACGCACATACAAACATACAAACATAGTCCAAGTCAGATTTTAATATATAAGACTAGCTGCTTCGCACCCAGCCTTCGGTCTGGGTAATAAATACATTAAATATTGTTTTGGAACCACTACTACAGGCCGAACGATGGCTGAATGGTTAGGAAGCTGGCCTTCTGAACCGGTGTTTCGCGGGTTTGAATCCCGCAGTGGAATGGATGTTCGTAGTCGGAAACGGCTTTAAGCAGTAGGTCCCGGTCTTATTAGCCCTCGTGTTGCAAGAAGTAGACCGTAGCGCTCCAAATCCAAACCAAATCCACTACTATAGATTAAAAACATTCATAAAAAAATCAATCTCGTGTGATGCAGAATGTTAACGAATAGGATAGTTTATTAGCAACTGAAAGTCCAGTACGTGTACTGTTTTGCCCTTAAGCCCCTGAATAATAATTAGAAATGCCATGACTTACCTTACTGTAGGAGTCGATTTTTAACATATTGTGAATAGTAATATATATGAACTGTTTTGAATGTGATAATTCATTTCACAAATTCTATTTATTAATAAAAAAATTGTCTAAACATTTTTAAAATGAGTATAAATTGCAAGCAAATGTAATTTATTACATTCCCTTTTTTACACGTCCTTTTTTCAGTTGATAAAATAGAAGTTCCTTTTAAGATATGCTGAAGCACCGAAAATGCTGAAAAATGATTTCTTTTTCAAGCCATTTTAAATTTTTCAATGTATTATATCTATCCTATAGGCTTAAATTTAAAAAAAAAAAAAAACACAAGAAAAATCATTAAAAGATAGATAATATCATTTATTGCAGCGCTGTTGATGAAGTGTAGATCTATATTTGTAAGCTCTGAAAGTTTTTATATATTTTTTTTAATTCAAAATATTTGAAAATTTATTTTTCACATTTATATATTTCTTATTTTTGTAATCTTTTTCACCTTATTTATGCAAACATTTTGGTTGCTATAGGAAAAACAGTTGACCTGTAAGAAATACTGAATACGGAGTACATATGTCTAATTGAAATCTTAGTTAGCATGATTGTAATTACGGTATTTTGAAGTATTAGGTGAATTGTGCGAAGAAATACTCACATCCAAATTGACCAATGTTTATAAATGAATTAATTTACACTTAACTGTAGTAGTATATAGATACATATATTATAAAGATATATATCAAAAACAAAGTCTTGAAAAAATTTTCAAGAATGTAATAAATTGCAGTACTATTAAAAAATAGGGTGCCCCTTGGCAAATTTGGTAAAATTGTTGGCTATTTTTAGTAAAACACAAAGGTATTTCATCTGAACAACATTGCATCCCTTTCTATTTGGGCGAATTTCAATTGATGTAGATTTCGCCATTGTAATAGAATTATTTACATTTTCTTAATTAACCAAAACCACTGAGAAACCAGACATTTACACTTATGGGAAATTAATCCTTCAACAGTTTATAAAGCCAACAGCTCAAAATTATTAAAAATTAGCCATAGTGAACCTTCAATGTTTCATTACATCTAATATTTTTAAGCATTACACAAATGGGTTTCACAAGTATTGCTTTATACATATATAATATAAATTAAAATATAGATACAGATTATTTGGACACAGCGAGATCAGGAGAAAATGTTAGGCTACTCCGCTCAGAGCTTTATCACCAAGTTGGCGGGGTACACAGTTCTTTAGTCAAGCCGCTAACAACATTCATGTTTTTTAACGGGATTCAAACCCACGAAGACCCGTTCTGAAACGCAGCGTCATACTAATTTGGCCGTCGTTCAGCATGTGTCAAATTGTTAAAAAATTAATAAAATGAAACAGATAATAAGCCAACAAAAAATAGGGTCAGATTTTACATCAGTTAAGACAGAAAAGGGAGCTGCTTCAAATTTTCCAAAAAATCAGTGGTTTGGCAGGATGGGTGATCGCTGGTCTGCATTAAAGTCAATCCTGTTACCAAATTTAGGACGACTATGAAGCCAACAATGAGTTCAGTCATTGTTTTTTGACGCCAAATCAACTTTGGAAATGAGTGTGTTACATAATTAAAACGGTGTTCTGGTTGGTTTCTCATTAATATCGTTTGAACGCCAAGTCTATTGAAGAATAAATGGAATAAAGATTGCTCTTTCTTAATTGGATAAATAAAAATGGCGCAATTGAGTTTAAAATGAAATAAAAATTTGAAATTTATATTGATGAAATAAAGTAAGTAAACAAGGTCGGAAGCCGAGAATAATTATATTATATGAAAATATACTTTAAACCCTCTCACATGAATTAAGTTAATAAAAAATTTCAATTTTTATAACACATTAATATATACTGAATACAGCTTAGCCTAGTAAAGAACAGGTGGAATAAAGATGGCGTATAAAAATTGGATAAATAAAAATGGCGCAATTGAATTGAAAATGAAACAACTATACCAAATTAGTATTGATAAAATGAAATAAATAAATACGTTCATAGGCTGCGAACAATTATATTACCTGAAAACATATTTTTTAGATGACTTAAATTACTTTATTAAAATATTTCTATTAAAATATTTCTATTTTCATAATACGTAATTAAAAGAAATATATACATAAAATATGTTCCGAATACCCCCAAGCCTAGGTAAGAATAAGTGGAATACAGATCGGCGTCTAAAAACAGGATAAATAAAAATGGCGCAATTGAATTGAAAAGTAAATAAATATACCTAATTAAATGAATAAGAGTAAAATACCTAAAACAAATATATATGAAAACACACTTTTAACTTTAATCAAACGTGGAAATAATATTTCAATTTTGTTAATATTTCATAGTTGCCATTTCTAAAATAAAAATTATTTGTTCCCTGTACCTAAGTATATCTTTTGCCTATTATTTTCTCGCGTGCAAAAAAGTTTTAAACAAAAGTCTAGTTTCTAATAACAAAACCTATAACCATACATTAATTTCTATTTAAGGTGTGGCAACTGCAAAATAAAAACAAATTTCATAAAACTTGGTGAGTCATTAATTACTGAAAATAAATATCTCGCCAAAATGATAAAATAGAAAAGAAAAGTCATTTTCTAAAAAAAATGAGTTCAGCTTTTAGAAGATACGAAAATAAGTTTCATACATATAAATGCCATCAAATATTTATATATTTACAATTGAAATTTAATAGCGTAGATACGTTTTTATTGTAATCGGAGTACCAAATATCATGCGATAAAAATGCCAACAATGAATAACACCGCCATATTTAGACGCCAACTCAACAATGGAATTGCGCGTGCGGAAAAATAAAAGTGCCATTTTGGTCGGTTTTTCGCTCATATCTTTCGAACTAATTGGAATATCGGAACGCGAATGGGCGAAATGACTTCCCCGGTTTGTTCCGCGTCTTTTGGTACCTTCAGCGCCCTCCTGCGTGCAGCGGTTCTCGAGGAGATAGACGCACATACAAACATACATACATACATACATACATACATACAAACATAGTCACAGTCAGATTTTAATATATAAGACTAGCTGCTTCGCACCCAGCCTTCGGTCTGGGTTATACATCTTCCCAAATAAAGTTGCAAATTATTGAAGAATAGGATAGTGTACTAACAATAGATAATTCTAATAATAAATTTGTAGGTGTGCGATTTCTGTGAAGGACAAATGTTTTCATAAATGTTATTGTATAACATCTTCGTTGTTCGGCGTTGCGTTAACTATCTCAAAAACATGAGAAGAAGTGAAGTCACAAACCTAGTTTTGTTACACAACCTAGTTTTGTGGTCCAACGATGAACGGACTAAATATAACTTGAACGGACTAAATGTAACTTTAAAATAATAGAACTTTTAAACTTCCCAAAACGCTTGATAGGTAATTCTCTCTTAGATCGTTAGAAATAAGTAAAAGTATACAAGACAGAAAATTGAAGTAGAATAAATAGTCACAAAAAATAAAAGAAAAGAGAAATTTGGAATCATCTAGTGACATATACACCCTCTACGAGTAAGGCACTCATTTCCCAGTCCACCACAGAGGTAGAGTGCATTGGACTCGTTAACCCCTTTTAAAAAAATAAAATGCTGAATAAGGCGGGTTCCCCAGGAGGCCTATTTCCTTTTTCAGCAAGTATATAACAGCAAAAAATTAAAACAAATATAAATATATACACTTATATGAATCAATAAACATACATGCATGTATATCATAAAGTACATAGTTCAGTAAAAAAGTTAGTTTCACTACTTGAACATTTTAAACTTTCAAAGTAATAACACTATTCGAATTACTATGGGATAGATGTAACCTCAGGTGTTGGACGCGAAATTCGAAACACTTGTGTCACCTCTATAAAAATGTTTAAATAACAAAACAAAAACTACTTTAAAAGTATATTTTAAGTGGAACACTGTGATTCGTATAAAATTATTTTCAATTTTTTATTCTGTTTTGTTTCATTAAGCACTGAAACTCCCTTTTTCACTGAATTTCTTAGTATTAATCAGATATCCAAACCTTCAGTAAGCCAAAATAAATTTAATAGAAAATCATGAAAAATACAATAATACCAATCTAATACACAAACGATCAGCAAATGTTTAAATGATAAGAAATAGTGAAAATCAAGAAATACATAAAAATTTATATATATATATATATATATATATATAAGTAAAAATTAATATTTACAAGAGCGGAAAAAACTTAGATTCTTTCCACAACAATAAGGGTATCTAGTAGGTTCCCAAGCCTTTAAAGGGTTTCTATTAGGTTCCCAAGCCTTAAATGGGTATCCATTAGGTTCCCAAGCCTATAATGACTGTATGATAGGTTCTAAAGTTTTAACTAAGCTTAAAAATTTTTATGCTTTTTGATTAATAATTAACAACTGCAAAAGAAGTAATAATGGCATTTAAAGCAAAAATCAACAGCTAGTATATAAAGGAAAGAAATATAAATGTACAAATAGCAAAAAATACATATACAAAAGATATTATATATATATATAAATCAAAAATAATCTATAAAATATTTATAAGGGTGTATATACTGTTTGGAACTGTTTGGTGGGTATCTGTCAGGTTCCCAAGCCTTAAAAAGTACAAATCTCAATCATTCTAGCTTGTAAAACTGACTCTGGCTCTTTCTAAATAACAATAATAAACACAAATTAATCGTTACCAATAATTGCATACTTAATTACAAATACAAAACCGGTTTCTCAATCTGAATCCAACTTTATGTTTTATTTACTACGATTCTACGGTGAAGGGCCGACGCGTCTACTCGCAATCGTGATGTAATTAAATATTAATGTAACTACCATTTATTCGAACTGAACATTTAGCAAAATAGATTACATACATAAAATATTATCGTAAAATCTCACGAAAAACAACATTTTTAGTAAAAACCCTACTTGAGCGATTTTTTAATTTTCCCTGTTTCTTCGTATCATTTACTAATACCCGCACGCAGCGCCATGATGTTGCTCTTGAAAAAGCAACATATAGCATTCCGTGAGAAAATACAGGCTGAGGTAAATATATCCCAACTTTTCGAAGAGTCTGCCCCTGAGATTTGTTTATCGTCATAGCAAAACCAAGTCGGACCGGAAATTGCCGCCTCTGAAGTTGAAAAGGTAAATTACTATCTGATGGAGACAGAGTTATCCTCGGAATAAACACACGCGAGCCCTTTGTATGTCCAGTTAAAATTTCAGCATCTATGATGTTAGGCATAAGCAATCGAATAATTAAACGCGTCCCGTTACAAAGTCCTGCCGATGGGTTCAAATTTCTGAGTAGCATAATAACAGCTCCTACTTTCAGGTTAAGTACATGTGGTGGCATTCCAGATGGAGTAAGTGAGTTAATAAAATCCATTTGAAAATTATCTTCGTTTTCTTGATCTTCGCAGATTATTCTGTCTGCACTGAAGTATGCCTTATTCTGACCAGGAAGTTTTCTCAAAACTTGTTCATTTATTTTCAAGGAATCTTCGTTCTTTGGACACAAAATAGCGTTTTCCGATATATTTTCCATATCATTTAAAGTCAATCCAAAAACTTCGTCAACAATGGACTCCCTCACAACACATTCTTCGGGAATTTCTATGACGTCTTCTCCCAATTGATAATTATTACTTAAAGTACCATTTCCAAGATGCAAAAGCCAGTCCGCAAAATCTTGTTCATGGGACTCAGTTCGCATATTTTTACTTAGTGTGAATTGTTTGAATAAACTCCAAAGAGGTGAATTCTTCAAGCAAGTCTCGAGAGAACTTGTTTTGTTAGCATGCATCGCAACAGGCAAAATCTGCCTCCAGTCACCACCAAGAACAAAAACCTTGCCTCCAAATGGTAAATCAAAACCCGTTAAATCTCTGAACAATCGGTCAACCGCACTCAAAGCGTGATGAGGAGTCATAGTACATTCATCCCAAATAATGAGTTTTGCTGCTTTTAGAAATTTTCCATCTTCTGTGTTTTGACGAATGTTACACGAAGAATTATCCGCAATAGGGATCGGTAACTTGAATCTTGAATGTGCAGTCCTGCCACCTTCCAGAATAATAGCTGCAATGCCAGTCCATGCAACGGGAATAACAATTTCGCCAAGTCCCCTAACTGAACGGATTATGGCATTGAACAAAAAACTTTTGCCTGATCCTGCAAAAGCATTCACACTAAAAGCTTTTGGGGATGTCTGATCAGATTCTTGAATCGCATGCATAATGGCATCAAAAATTGAACGTTGCTCTTCATTTAACATTGTTTTTAATCTTTCCCCTTCTTGTCTCTCCGTTTCTAAATCGTAGAGATTTATGTTAGCATATGAATGTGAATTGGCTGGTTCTGGCAATCCAATGCTTGTAAGGGTCATGTTGTGAACATGAAGGTGTTCAGCTATGTTGTGCAAAGCGAGATTAACACTTTGCTCCACTGAATTATGCCGCTCAAAATCTTCTAGGAAAAAGGACTTGAATTCTTCCCAAAGTTCCACAGGTGAGGTTGGATTACAAAAGATACAAATAAAAGCAAATAATTGCCTTAACTTTGCAGGCATCTTCAAGTTACAAGCCTCCCTCAAGCACTTTCGCCACTCACTATCATCTTCCAACAAATTCCTCGCACGACATGCCTCTTTAAACGAATTCATTGTGATGCCATCATAGGTTCGTAACTCCTCAAAAGATTTCGCTCCCGGAACGTGAAATAGAAGCATCCGGAGATGGAACCGCTCATTGTCTTTTGGACTAACTGAATATAACCTTGAAATAATTCTCGAACCTAATCGTACACGTCTCTCCCATTTATTGTTCTTCCAGACGAAATGCTTTGGAATGTCAGCATACAAGTATCTGTTGGCATCAAGATCTGTTCTATTTAATTCGAACCAAGCTGTGAGCATGGTGTTTCTTTGAGCAGCTCTCTCTAAAGCTTGACGTTCCTCTTCATCAAAAAAATACACTGGTTGCATGTGTGGCAAATGCACTGGCAAACGAATGATAGTATGAGATTTTTCATGCATTCTTTTTTCTAGAAGTCTCCACATTGCCTCGGGAGCAGATACATATCTTGCGTCCAGAAAGGTTTTTATCTCATCCCAACTAATCGAACCTTGGCCATTATCCTCAAAAACAATCTTCGCACAGTCATGACCCTTGTAAACGTACTTGAAAATATACTTTATAGACTTTATAGAACTACAAACTTCGACATTAATATGTGCATTATATTTCTTTGTCAAATACGGGTTGTATGGCACAATCCACCTGTTATCTATAACATTTCCATTTATTGTTACGTGATTTGCATTGTCACGCCGCCTATACATGGGATATCCATCGATATTCTCAGCTGTTGTGTCTCTAAATTGCTTGGGGTATCCTTTAGAGCAAACACCGTTAGACATACATGAAGAATTTGGATTCATCACGCCACAAGGTCCGTGAATCATTGTAGCCTTCACAATTTCCTGTAATCGAGAATCGAGCGTCTCATCAGGCAGTTCTGCTGACACTATACTATCAATACTCTCCGGGTCCCTTATTTTATCCTCTTCCTCTAATATCAGCAATAGATGCATGTGTGGCAGTCCTCGCTTTTGGAATTCTATAACATGTATATCTGCAACTATGCGACCTAAAATACCATTTACTTTCAAATCTTCTAGTAGTGCTTTTTTCTTTATGTCAAAAACTCTAGCAACCAAGTCGGGACGATCGTGCGGCTTCTGTCCTGGAAAAAGATTGTCTTTTATTTCATTCCACTTAGGATTGCAAGTGAAAGTTAAAAATAAGTCGGGTTTTCCAAAATCTCTCACTATCGACATCGCATCCTGAAAGTTCTGTTGCATTGCTCTTGGACTACCAATGAAACTCGATGGCAGAATAAGTGGAATTCCTGGTCTAATGCCAGCTTCAGTAGCCAGAGAATTTATGTGGTCGGCAAGTCCCAAATATGATTCCACTCGTAACGTCCTCTGATTATGTCGAATGTAATTCAAACGGTTACCCTCTACCTTAACATAGGAATCAACAACATACTGCTGCATAAGCTTACCTCCATACAAAATAGGATTAAAAATATCTTTCCGCACAGACAAACGATGAATATAAAACTGCAATTCAGAATGAGACTGATTAGTACGATATCCTCTTTCACCGTAAGGGAAAAATAAAACGTAAATCATCGGGTCGCAGTTTGGATTGAGACTATTAATCCTGCACAGTTCGCGTTGTTTTGGGTAGATGCAAATATCTCGGTTATTCGATGGAATTCCATCAGAGCTTCTAAAAACCATTGCAACCTCGTTTGCTTTTGGAGCATTATACCTCCCTACGTGTTGGTTAGAATCAAGTCTATCGTCAGTAATGTACATTGTAACATTTTCCGCCGCATCACGTCCTTCTTCCTGAAGAACCTGCTGTTCCAATTCCCACATCATCTTGTAAGCTTCTGCAAAAGGGTTTACTCTTCTAATGATCTCATAAAGTTTTCTCATAAGTTCCGGATTGCATTCAGAATTTTCTCTACGCTCCATTCTGCGACGAGTGGCAAGATCAGAGTCCAAAACGTATAACTGAGCGAATTTTTCTTCTCCTGGTTGTGCTGGATGCAGATGAGAAGTCCTGTGATAAATTTGACCATGAATTCTGAAGCAATAAACTCCTCTCCCTGCAGGCGGTACAATCTGTGCACCCATTGAAGCAAACGACAGAGCACTGTTGTAAGACCTTATGTTATTTTTGAAGTGCGCTGATAATTCGTCGCTACCATCCATCAATCTTTTCATTTCCACTGGATATACTGGAGGCTGTTCAATTATCTTTCCATTATGACAACAATGGGTATAAATTCCTCTTGTATTTTTTTCGGCACTGAAATATAAACCTCCGCATTTCAGACAGATATTATTCATTTCTCCACAGCTATGCTCTTCTACAACAGGGTAAAAGGCAGTTCTTGCTGCATAAAAATTTTGCATTGCATGTCTATTTTGTTCTTCAGTAACATTTAGACGGTGTTCTCTTGCATGTTGTGACCTTCCGGATAATCGGAAATTTCTTTCTTCTTCTGATTCTACTGCTCTTCTCTCCTGGTCACGTCGTGCCATCTCTGACAATCGCCGGTTTCTTTGATCTTCTGTTTCCTCTGATCTTCTCCTCTGTGCAAGTAGGGCTATTACTGATAATCGTCTATTCCTTTCTTCTTCTGTCTCTTCCGCTCTTCTATCTTGAACACGTTGTGCCATAATTGACAATCGGTTATTCCTTTCTTCTTCTGTCTCTTCCGCTCTTCTATCTTGAACACGTTGTGCCATAATTGACAATCGGTTATTCCTTTCTTCTTCTGTCTCTTCCGCTCTTCTATCTTGAACACGTTGTGCCATAATTGACAATCGGTAATTCCTTTCTTCTTCTGTCTCTTCCGCTCTTCTATCTTGAACACGTTGTGCCATAATTGACAATCGGTTATTCCTTTCTTCTTCTGTCTCTTCCGCTCTTCTATCTTGAACACGTTGTGCCATAATTGACAATCGGTTATTCCTTTCTTCTTCTGTCTCTTCCGCTCTTCTATCTTGAACACGTTGTGCCATAATTGACAATCGGTTATTCCTTTCTTCTTCTGTCTCTTCCGCTCTTCTATTTTGAACACGTTGTGCATTGTCTGATAATCGGCAGTTTCTTTCTTCTTCTGTTTCTTCCGCTCTTCTATCCTGAACACGTTGTGCCATGGTTGACAATCGGCTATTCCTCTGTTCTTCTGTTTCTCCCACTCGTCTATCCTGAACACGTTGTGCTACGGCTGACAATCGACTATTTCTCTGTTCTTCTGTTTCTTCCGCTCTTCTATCCTGACCACGTTGCACCATGGCTGACAATCTTCGGTTTCTTTCTTCCTCTGTTTCAGCAGCTCTTCTTTCGCGTTCTCTAATTGCTTGCTGCCTACGGGCTGCATTACCTGTAACTCCCCTCTTTCTTTTAGGCATTGAAAAAAAGAAAAAAGTTAAATTAAAAAAGTAAATTAAACAACCTTACTTATTAACTGCCAGGTAATGAATATTTTTTCGGACAACTAACAATGTCGGTCTACGCAGGACGTAGAAATAGGAAATTTTCAACTTGCAAAATCTTTTACCTCCAAAGCTGTAGAAAAAGAAATATTTTAAAATTACAAACAATTATTTATATTAATTACAGATATTATAAAATTTAGCTTGAAATTAAAGCTTAAAATTTTAAAGAAGCTTAAAATTTTTATGGGTAAGTTTCCAATGTTGGTGTTTTCAAATTTAGCCCTTCGCCAACAAACAATATTAACTTTTAATAGCAAAATGTAATAATGAAATAGTAGAAATCAAGAAAACCTAAAAAAAAATATCCGAATTAAAAAAAAATAATCTCACAGTTTTGAAGGAAAATTTAAAATCTGCTATCTATAAATAGATAATCTTAGCACACAGAAAAAAAAAGATTGTGTGAATATTTCAAAGACTTGAAATAACTAAATATTTAAATTGAATTGAGTAATTTTTAAAAAATTCTAAAAACCTACGCTTTAAGAAACAAGTTTTAAATTGTTCAGTCGAATAAAGCAAAGCATGCACTTTACTTATATTTAAAACCTGATTGAATACAATGAAATGAAATATATTTTCGAGAAAACTCATCGAAATCTGCTTATTTTCAGAATTCACTAAAATGATAAAAGTTTGAACTTTGTTAAAGAATTATACGTTATACTAACGTATTCATTTTTAACTGAATAATATATTGAAAGTAATGATCCAATAGCGGGATAATATATAAATTGTGATGCAGCGAGAAAAAAAGAGACAATTTAATAAAGAATATAAACATATTCATTTCTAAATATCAACAAGTTTATAGGTGGTTACTACTTCATTTCTTTGTAGTACACGTGTGTTATGAGTATATTGTGCCCAGTGATAACTGTTTTATTATTATTATTATTATTATTATTATTATTATTATTATTATTAAGTCTATTCTCCTACGTTTCTTAGAAAATTAAATTTTTAAAAAATGTATTGTTTTGCTTGCTTCTGCAATTGCCAATTAAAATACAGGGTCATCTTAATTTACAAATTGTAGCTTTCTAACCAACCCTAACAATTTCTTCAAAATCAAACTATTTTTAAGGAAAACAACTTTTGTTTCGTTTATTCCCATGTGCACAGATGTAGAATTAGTATTTTTAATTCGTTTTCGGAATTTTTGCACCTTTTTGTTATTTTTCCGGGATTACGGAACAAGTAAAACTAATAAATTTAATTTTTAATTTTGTGTTTTGTCTCATCTTACCGTTTATGTAAATTTCATTTATTTTTCGCTGTATATATTTTCTTTTTCCCTTTTTGGGTTTTTTAAACCTCTCGTTATTATTATTATTTTTTTTACATTTTCCAATTGCTAGACTTTTTGGAACTCATTTTTGGATTTCACACTAAACAAATGAAAATTTTACCGATAATGATTGAATTTGTTTTATTTATGTAATTTTTTTTAATTTTTGACGCCAATAGTATAGTAGTACAAACTAAATTGCTCTTGGCGACTACATCTTGGTACCATTTGGTATGTTATTATTTTAATTACGTGCTAAAATAATTAAAATCTTTTAAGCATCTTTAATTTATTTTGTAAAATGTGTTATGAAATTAAACAATTTTCATTGCTTTTTTGACCATATTTACTTGAATTATTTCATTTTATGAATTTTATTTTAGAATATATCATTTATTTTGAAATGAAATGCTCTATTTTTAACTATCCAATTTTTTTTAAATTTAACATTATTCCATCAAAACCAAGTTCCAATTGACTATTCCTTTTGGTACCTTTTAGGGTATATTTCCTTTAATTAAGTGCTAAAATAATTAAAATCTTTCAAGTGACTCAATTCATGAAACAGTGTTTAAAATGTGCTTTAAAATAAAACAAATTTCAGGACTTTGGATGAGATTTTAATACTTACTCTACTTTTAATTTCGCCATTTTTTTAAATGAAATTATATTTTGTTGTATCAGAATGAACATTTGGAAAATAATAGAGTAAATTAAATGATAGAGTTAATGTTAATGTTAATATTAATAAGTAAAGTAAGTTATATGTAAGTAATGTAAATGTTATAGGGTAGGAAAATGGGTTCAAGTGGGAAATAAAGTGTTTTAAACTTCTCGAAATAATAAGTATATTTCTATTACTCGGTTAGTAAAATTTTGAAGTACATCGTTTCAGAGGTGTTTTGGCGATATATATCTTTGGCGAGTTTCTTGGGCGCTTTTTTAAACAACTGATCATTTCGTCCAATTTCGAATTTCCTTTGATCATAAATTTTGAGTAATGGTATCAGGCACTCTAAGAAAAAAAAATATCTCAATGTAAAGGATAAATTAGGAAAAAAGGACTGACTGCATGTGATTGCAGTTCAATTTCAATGGCAAGAAACGTTATTTGTATCATTTTTTAAACCTGCTATTCCTACGAAAAACTTTTGTAAACCAGATATGTGGCTTATAATTGCTGTTCGAATCCCAGATTAGTAGGTCAGGTAGCTACATTTACAAACGATTACAAAAAATAATGCAAAATTCTATTTTTAATTTAATGTCATATTTTAAAAGTATATTACTGAGAAAATGTGCAAAATACATGTATTCAAACCATATAGTTACTAAAATCAAGTTAGGCGGGATTACTTAAAAATTGGGTTCCCCTTGGCAAATTTGGCGAAACTATTGGCGATGTTTACTAAAACACAAAGGTAATCCAAACATTGTATTTCTTGCTTTTTCTGGTCAATTTAATTAATGCACAGTGCACCATCGTAATAAAATTATATATTATTACTTAAAGAAAACAAATTGAAAACCGGACATTTATATTTATGAGCAATTAATCCATTAATAGTTTATAAACGCAACATCTCCAAATTATTAAAAATCAGCCATAGGTTAAAGGTTGTTATAATTAATGGTTTGTTATATCTAATTTTTTAAGCATTGCGCCTTTTTAATATATAAGAAAAGAGTTACACAAGTAGAGTTAGATGCAAATATCATATAAAGTATAATATAGATACAGATTGTTTGAATACGCTGAGATCAGGAGAAAAGGGTAGGCTACCATACTTAAACCATTATCGCCAATTTGACGGGGAAACCCAGTTCTTTAGTGAAGCCATATATCCAATACTCATATTTTTGAATAATTAGGCATTGTGGTCTTCAGAGCACAATAACAAAAATTTAAAACTTTAATAGACAAAAATTCTTATAACACTTACAAAGCTTTGAAGCTCCTGCACGAAGATGTTACCTAGAATAGATGTTACCTAAATATTTAAGAATCTAATTAAGTAAAAAATATTAATGTAATTAATAAAAATATTAATGTAATATGTATTAAGTATTAATTAAGAATCCAATTTCCTTTAAATGTTTTTGTAAAGTGACAGCTTCTTTTCTTAACCTTCAAGTCTGAAGATTTTTGAAAGAACTAAATTTAAATTATTTCACGCAGTTGAAATTTTCTGTCCGCGAGTTGAGTTGCATTTTATTTCACCACTTCATGGAGTCTTTCGTTTGCTTGTTACAGAAATTTATTAATTTAAATTTATAAGAAATTTTAGGTGCTACTCTAAAGTAAAAATATATCACAGGTGACATCTATCTCATAATGACATCAAAAGTCGTCATTCTGAAGCAGTAGATAGAGTAATCTCTTACAATATCTAGAAATAAATATAAAAGTGTACCTAATTTAAAAATTTGTTCCAGGTGAATGATTGCAGATTTATGCAATCATTCACCTGATTGCATATATAGCAATCATTCTAAGCATAATTGATTGTAAATAAGTTATGCGTAGAAAGTTAGAAGGATTATATACATTATTTCAAAGTAAAAATTAGAAACATTATTAATTTAATAATATTATTATGATTATAAATGTTAATATTATTAATTTGATATACTCTTCCAGCATTATTATTTTTACCATTTTTAAAGTTTTTATAAAAATTTAATATTAGAAGCTTGTGTTAAAATGTATATGATTTATATACAAATGAGACACATCAAAATAAAGGTTTTAGACAGTTCAAGAATATTATATATTAGTGATAAAAATATCCAACTATTGGCGATCGTTGTTCCTTAAATTCAATCACATTACAAAATATCGGAAAGCAATGCCGCCAACAATGAGAGACCGGTCATTGTTTTTGACGCCAACTCAACAATGGAATTGCGCGTGTCGCAAAAATAAAAGTGCCAGTTTGGACGGTTTTTCGCTGATATCTTTCGAACTAATTGGAATATCGGAACGCGAATGGGCGAAATGACATCCCCGGATCGTTCCGCGTCTTTTGGTACCTTCGGCGCCCTTCTGCGTCCAGCGGTTCTCGAGGAGATAGACGCACATACAAACATACATACATACATACATACATACATACATACAAACATAGTCACAGTCAGATTTTAATATATAAGACTAGCTGCTTCGCACCCAGCCTTCGGTCTGGGTAATAAATGTTCCAAGTATAGATTTAGAGCAACTACTATAAATAAAAGTAGTAATAAAAACGTTAAATCAACCGTGTATTCTGCAAATTGCCAATAAGTATAAATAAGTTTAACAATAAATCGTGTAGTAGAGAGATTGGGTGTTGTATTTGTACCCTTCCTCAATGAATTCCTGATCAAGGTTCTGAGGTCATCCACTTGGCCTCGATTACGATATGAAGGTATACAATAATTCTTATAAAAGGTTAGAAACCCTACACCACTTCCAAGATATGTTATATGTGTAAGGATTGGTTCATTAATGCAAGTTGAAGGGGAAGATCCCAAATTTTTTTACCAATCCGTTGTTAATAGAACTTAATTCTATTTTTATTGAATTAAGTACTATTAACTTATTAATTATTCAAGGTATCAACATTTTAAAGGAAAATGGCCTTAACCCTTTTGCAAATACTAATAAATCAATTCCTTTCATGTGTCATCGAAGTTTGCTAAGTTTGATTTGGAGCACTACGGTCTGCTTTTTGCAACACGAGGGCTAATGAGACCGGGACCTACTGCTTAAAGCCGATTCCGAACGGCTACAAACATCCATGCCATAGTGGGATTCGAACCCACGAACTCCGGTTCCGAAGGCCAGCACCCTAACCAATCAGCCATCGTTCGGCCATGTGTCATCGAAAGATTAATATAAGCTTTCGAAAGTGGATTTCATGAAATCGTTAGTATATAACTATTACTTAGTTGATATCGCTAAAATTTTGCTGTTGTATAATGTCTAAGAGTCGAACGCTGGCCGATTGGTTAGGTTGCTGGCCTTCGGAACCGGAGTTTGTGGGGTCGAATCCCACTATGGCATGGATGTTCATAGCCGTTCGGAATCGGCTTTAAGCAGTAGGTCCCGGTCTTGTAAGCCCTCGTGTTGCAAAAAGTAGACCGTAGCACTCCAAAACTAAACCAAAACTAAACAGTGTCAAAACCAACGATGTTCTGAATAATTGATCACTTCATTCAATTTCAGACTTCCTTTGATCATAAATTGTGAGTAAGTGTATCATGCACCCTAAAAGAATTTCATAATTTAAAGGTTTTATTAAAAAAAACTGAATGACTAAAAGTAATTGTAGTCCAATTACAATGGCACAAAAATTATTTGTATCAGCTTTTAAAACTGTCATACCCACAAAAGAACTGAAGTAAACCAGATATTAGATTGCACACTTTAATTGTATTGCTGAAAGATGTTTGTTCAAATGACTATTTCGAAGCTTTTTTAAGTACAATTAGTTTAAATTTGGTAATTCAAAATCAAAATTTGTAATATTTTTTAAATTATCTATTAGTTTTAATTTTCATTTTGCTAAATATATTTTGTCATTTTACAATTGCTGTTAGATTCCCAGATTAGTAGGTTGGTCAGATAGTGACATTTACAAACGTTTACTAAAATGATAGAAAATCATATTTTTAAATTTTGTGCATATGTAAAAAGTTTATTACTAAGAAAATGCGGAAAATAGATGTATTAACACGATATACTTACTAAATTAGAGCTAAAAGTATTTTAATATGTTCACAGTTACAAGTAACTGTTTTCAAAAAGGAATAATAAAATTAGGTAAAATTTGGTCAAATTGTATTCTTAAATAAATTCTAAAAAAAATTTTTGATTTTAAATAAAATTCCATGAATATAATTAATCTAATGCAAAAGGTATAATAAAATATAACAAAAAATTCTATAAATAATTGAAAAATAATATAGTCATTAGTAATAAACTCCCAATTTTTCATATTCTAATTTTATTACTCTTAATCAAGCTTGAAATAGCTTTACTTACAGATCCCATTGGCGACATTTTTATCACTTGGCTGAACAATGGAGTTTAACCCATTAACAACATACCCCCGCCAACTTGGCGATAAAGCTCTAACCATGGTAACCTAACATTTTCTGATATTTCCGTGTTACACAATCTTATCTATATTTTGTTTTGTATTATATTGCTATTCAACTCTGCTTTAACAATTTTTCTTATATATTAAATGCACTTAATGTTTAAAAAAATTAGATATAGTGAACTTTTAATGGGTCACTACGGCTAATTTTTAATAATTTGGAGGAGTTGGCTTTGTAAACTGTTAAAGGATTAATTGCAGATAAAGTTTCAATTAATTAATTAAGAATATATAATTCTATTACAATGGCGCACTCTGTCTCAATTCATCCATCAAAAGTAAGGAAAATAATGTTCGGATGGTACATTTGTTTTAGTACAGTTGTGTTTATTTGTGTTTCAATATAAAATCATCGCCAATAATTTCACCGAATTCACCAATGTGCACCCTATTCTTCAGTATTACCGAATTATGCATTTTCAGTATTATTGAATATGTATATATATATTCAATACTCATACTTTTTAATAGTGAGGAATTGTTGGGCTTTTTTATGAAAAAAAAAATTCTTATATACTTACAAAACTTTAAAGCTCTTTAACTTTTTTATAGTAAGGGAAGTTGTTTTAAAATAACTTATAACAAATATATATATATATATATATAAAAACTGAACATGAAAAACTAAAATTAAATTATTCCAAGCAGTGTACATTTTACTGCCCACGAGTTGAGAAGAATTTTATTTCATCCATTTCATGGAGTCTTGTTTGGTTGCGGCTCAAATTTATTAATCTAATATTATAGGCATTTTGAGTGCTACTCTGCTGTAGTTGAGATATTTCACAGATGACCACAGTGTTACAATGAAGTCAGAATTCGTCATTATGACGCGTTAGATAGGGAAAATCTTAGTCTCTTATAATTTCATGAAATAAGTGTAAAAATGCACCGAATTTAAAAATCACTACTGTACCCGTACTTAACTAAATCAATTATTTGTTGTATTTAAATCATAAATGATTCAGTTATATAAAAATAAAATTTTTTATTATAAAACGTATAGTAATGCGTTGGTTTTCATTTAAAAACTAACAATTGTTATCTGTCAAAAATATTGACAGATATTAATAAATTTTTAAGATATTTAAAATAAAAATATCATCAAATGTATAAGTATTATGGCTGCTACCATATTACAGTCGACATAAATCACTACTGACTTCTACATCATAATGACGTCAGAAATTAATAGAGATGGGAATTTGGTACCATAAACTTCCCGTTCAGGCATCATTATGACGCAAAACTCAACAGTGACGTATGTCAGCGGTAATATGGTAGCACCTATATCTACCAAATAATAAACATCTTATTAAAAATATTAAACCTATAACAATAAGTTGGTTTTTGTTTAAGAAATGGCAACTGCGAAATGTAAACAAATTTCATAGAATATGGCGAGTTTTTAATTACTGAAAAAAAATATCTCGCCAAGATGAGAAAATAGATAAAAAAGTGATTTTTTTTTAAATATGAGTTTACTGTTTAGCAGACACCAAAATAGTCTCATGTACATAAACGCCATCATATATTTATAAATTTACACTTGAATTTTAGTAGCGTAGATACATTTTTATTGTAATCGGAGTACCAAATATCAGGCGATAATAATGCCAACAATGGATAACACTGCCATGTTTTGACGCCAACTCAACAATGGAATTGCGCGTGCGGAAAAATAAAAGTGCCATTTTGGTCGGTTTTTCGCTCATATCTTTCGAACGAATTGGAATATCGGAATATGGATGGGCAAAATGACATCCCCGGATCGTTCCGCGTCTTTTGGTACCTTCGGCGCCCTTCTGCGTGCAGCGGTTCTCGAGGAGATAGACGCACATACATACAAACATACATACATACATACATAGTTACAATCAGATTTTAATATATAAGACTAGCTGCTTCGCACCCAGCCTTCGGTCTGGGTATTGAATTTTTTTCGATGAAATGTTTAGAACTCCTATTAATGATAAACGTATTAAGAAAAATATTAAATAAATCTCGTATGCTGCAGATTGTTCTCTAATATGATAGTTTAAACAACAGACTATCCAATCTGCACAATATTTCCCAGGATACACAGAGTAAGTATTTTCAGCAAATTTTTTTCCAAATAAGAATTTAAATCAACTACTATAGATAACCAAATTTATAAAAATATTTTAAAAACTTGCATGCTGCAGATTGTTGACAGATATGATGGTTTTTTTTACAACAGACAATCTGAATGATTGATATGTAGGTACATAGTATTGCCCGAAACCGCAGCGTAATGACGCTAAATTCCACGACTTTCTGTACTACATGAGTCAGTTTTCAACATGTTATGGATATGCATACATGTATGTCATTACTGTAAGACTATATTTTAAATAAACTTTTTAAGAAATATTTTATTACATACCTAATTTTACATTTTTTTCTTCGTTAAAACACGTTTTTTCGTCGTTTCGTTGTTTTTACCTCGTTAATTTTAAAATCGTTATAAAGAATTCATTATATCTATCAGATAGGCTTACACTACATAAGACATATGACAACTTTATGTTAGTTATTTTATGCTATAGACTCGTTCGATTTCTTAAATTGTGATGTTATTAAATGCTTAAGTTAAATTTTGATTCCTTTTTGAAAAATCGTAAAACAAAATGTTTTTACTATCGAATTTTACTTGCCTAGACTCTTATTTTACGTGATAGATTGTGAGGAACAACTTTTAATTTAGGCAGTTGAAAATATCAAAGAATTTGAAAAATTCAACAAACCGCATACATTTATACAAACAAAACACAAACAAACGGACACTGTTTTATGTATAGAGATAATGTTTATAGATTTAATGGTGCAGTATCAGTGTATGTTCTCATTGGTAGGTTTTGCAATTTTGGGCTTTTTTCTTACTTTGCAAAGATTTATTTCACATGTAACACTCGTTATAAATTTGTTTTCATCTTTCAAATTTCTTCTAAAAAATTTTAATTTTCAAGCTTACATATTTTATTGTTACTTTTGTGATTATTTTACATTCCCGTGTATATTATGTCTCTATTTCGCTAATGTTTTCGTCGCCAACGGCAAAAATTTCGATTATGACCTATTTTGTATCTGATCCTATTTAGCCTAAACTTCAGTTAAATTGCAGAATAGTTATTGTAAAAGAATAAATGAAAAGGAAATAGAAAAAGTGTACAGCAAATCTACAATGAATGAAACAGCAATAGGATGTAAATTCATTGTTGGTTAATATATCTAATGAACCTATTTATTCTAAAAGAAAAATAGCCGTGTTCTCTTAAATTAAATTGTATTAAAAGTTAGCAAATTTAAATGAAAACTACTTTTTTCGATCTTTGCCTACTGAGGATTTTTTGTATTAATGTTTTAAATATAAAACAGCTAAGTTTAAAATATCTGAATCTATTTAAATGAACGCGTTTACATTTGAGGTATGTCAGATATGAAATGAAAAAAAATATGCCTGAAACTGTGAAATAAAAAGAAAAATGTTGGAATATGGCAAGTATATAATTATTTTTATAAAATCTCGCCGAGATAAAACAAAACAAAAAAAATTTCCTAAATAAGATAAATGAAATAGGAAAAAGTTCTACATCTCTCCATGTACAAAAACTTAATCTATTAAACAGTGATTAGTACGAAGTAAGCCCGACCTATACACATACGCTCGTATATTTGCTTTAATAGTTATGTAAGTTGTACAGGACACCAAATATCTGGCGATAACGATGCTAATAATTAGATGTGGCTATCCTTTTTCAAGCCATCTCCACAGTGAAAATGAGCTTGCCACATAACGAAAACAGTGCTTTGGTCTGTTTTGTATTAATATTTTTCGAATTAATTAGAATATCAGAATCACCGAAATAACTTCTTTAAGCAATGCCGTCAAGTCTAATTATGAATAGGTGGAATTGCAGTCTCAAATTTAGATAAATAAAAATGGCGCAATTGAATTGAAAACAGAAAAATAAAAATATTGATAAAATGAAATAAATACATAAAATCAAAAGCCGAGAACAATTATATTATCTGAAAACGTTATCAGATGAACGAAGTTACTTATAGCGTTTTAATTTTTGAAACACATAACTAAAAGAAATGTATACCGAAAGTCGGCAAGCTTAATTAACAATAGGCGGAATACAGATTGATAGCTCAAAATTGGATAAATAAAAATGGCGCAATTGAATTGAAAATCAAAGAAATATACCAAATTAATATTGGTAAAACGAAATAAATAAAAAGTTCATAGGAAGAGAACAATTATATTACCTGAAAACAAAATATTTCAGATAAATTAAGTTATCTAAAAGGTTTTAAAACTTATAACACGTAAGGAAAAGAAATATCGGCTTGACTAAAGAACTGGGTTCCCCAGCCAACTTGGCGATAATGGTTTAAGTATGGTCGCTTAATTTTTTTTCTCCTGATATCATCGTGTCCAAACAATCTATATCTATATTATAATTTGTATGATATTTGCAACTCTTTTCTTATATATTAAAAGGGCGCAATGCTTAAAATAATTAGATATAACAAACCATTAATGGTTCAGTATGGCTTATTTTTAATAATTTGGAGCTGTTCCGTTTGTAAACTGTTAAGGGGTTAATTGCTCATAAATATAAATGGCCGGGTTTCAAGTCGTTTTCGTTAATTAAGTAAGACTATATAATTCTATTACGATGGCGAACTGTGTATTATCTAAAATCACCCAGAAAAAGCAAGAAATACAACGTTTGGATGGATTACCTTTGTGTTTCAGTAAATATCGCCAATATTTTCGCCAAATTTGTCAAGGAAACCCAATTATTAAGTAGTCCCGAGATGGCTACCGAAAGTCGCCAAGCTTAATTAAGAATAGGTGGAATACCGATTGAAGCCTCAAAATTGAATAAATAAAAATGGCGCAATTGCATTCAAAATGAAACAAATATACCAAATTAATATTGATAAAACGTAATAAATATATAAGACTAAAACACCGAGAACAATTATATTATTTGAAATCACATTTTAAACTTTAATCAACAGTGGCTATAATACGTCAACATTTCATAGTTGCCATTTCTAAAATGCAAACTTGTTTGTTTCCTTTACATTACTTGTCTATTTTTTTTCTCTTGTGTAGTTGAGTTTTAGATAACAAAACCTATAACCTTGTGTTAGTTTTCATTTAAGAAATGCAACTGCGAAATAAAAACAAATTTGATAGAACATGGCGAGTTTTTAATTACTGAAAAAAAATCTCGCCAAGAAATTAAAATAGAAAAAATGGATTTGTAAAAAAAAAAAAAGAGTTTATCGTTTATCAGATACGAATATAGTCTCATATACATGTACGCCATCATATATTTATATATTTACACTTGAATTTTAATAGAGTTGATACGTTTTATTGTAATCAGAGTACCAAACATCATGCGATAATAATGCCAACAATGAATAATACCGCCAAGTTTTGAAGCCAACTCAACAATGGAATTGCGCGTGAAAAGAAATTAAAAGTGCCATTTTGGTCGGTTTTTCGCTGATATCTTTCGAACTAATTGGAATATCGGAACGCGAATGGGCGAAATGACATCCCTGGGTCGTTCCGCGTCTTTTGGTACCTTCAGCGCCCTCCTGCGTCCAGCGGTTCTCGAGGAGATAGACGCACATACATAGTCACAATCAGATTTTAATATATAAGACTAGCTGCTTCGCACCCAGCCTTCGGTCTGGGTAATCCATGTTCCCATGTAAAGTTTTAGAATTATTATTAGAGGTTTCCTTATTAATAAATATCTTAAACCTCGTTCGCAAGTTTGTTCATGGATATGATAGTTTATTTATAATGGATAATCACAGTTATAACTAAGTATATGATCTATGTTGCCCATAAACCGCTGTGTTATGATGCTAAATTCCAGAGTTTTTTCTATTAATTGACGCAATTGTCTGTTATATTTGGCACTCATGGATTCCTATATATAGAAATGCATAGCGTACAAACATTCTCAAAAATTTCATCTAAAAAATAGTTATGTGTCCTGGTGTCCCATAGATTATCTCGAATATTGCATTGCCGAACGATGGCCGAATGGTTAGGGTGCTGGATTTCGGAACCGGAGTTTGTGGGTTCGAATCCCACTATGTCATGGATGTTCGTAGCCGTTCGGAATTGGCTTTAAGCAGTAGGTCCCGGTCTCATTAGCCCTCGTGTTGCAAAAAGTAGACCGTAGCTCTCCAAAACCAAACCGAATATTGCGTTATTATAGCGGTAGGTCAGTTGACACGTTCCCAACATGATTAACGGGTCGAACTACAGGGGTCGAATGATGATCGCTAAAATAAAAAGTAAATATTTTGGGAATGTATGAAGCTTTAAATTTAAAATTTTAATTAAAAATTTGTAGTCTATTTTTAAATTGTCCATTATTTTTTACTTTTCATTTTTTAAATGTTTTTTGTCATTTCACGATTGCTTCTAAAATCCTAGATTAGTAGGTTCGTCAGATGGCGACATTTACGAATGTTTACTAATTCTATTTTTAAATTTTTGGCATATATAAAAAGTATATTACAAAGAAAATGCGCAAGAAAGATGTATGATGTTTTGTTGTGGCGACATTTTTGCCGCCTGCCAAAACAATTGAGTTTGTCACAACAGCGTTTCCCCGCCAACTTGGCGGTAAAGCTCTAAGCATGTTAACCTAACATTTTCTCCTGATCTTTCCGTGCCCACTCAATCTTTATCTGAATTTTGATTTATGTTATATTTGTATCCAATTCTCCGTGACCAACTCTTTTCTTATATATTAAATGCACGTAAAGCGAAAAACAATTAGATATAGTGAATCACTAATGGTTCACTATGGCTAATTTTTAATCATTTGGAGCAGTTGACTTTGTAGACTATTGAGACATTAATTGAAAAATATGCATATACAGTTAGTTTCTTATTGGTTTGAGTTAATAAGTAAGAGTATATAATTATATTACAATGGCATGATCTGCCTCAAATAAAATAGCCAAAAAAACCTAAACAATGTTCTGATGGAATGCCTTTGTGTTTTAGTAAACATTGCCAAAAATTTCGCCAAGTTTGCCAAAGGGTACCAATTTTTAAGTATTATCAACCATTGTATCATTTATGTTCTATAAATAGTATAAAAATTATTTTGAATTCTATAATTTTATAAACAATAATACAATAAATAAAATAGATTAAACATTGAATATCCAGTAATTATACATAAATTTACAGAAAAACATTTCACTCTGATCAATTTACATCTCTTATTTCTAGAAATAAATGTAAATTTTCACAAAATTTAAAAATTATTAGTGGGATTTTACTGAAGCTGTGTGTTAATGTTCATTCAACAGTGGTACACTCTCTCTCACACATACACACATGTGTATATATATATATATATATATATATATATATATATGTATATATATATGTATATGTATATATATATGTATATGTATATATATATGTATATGTATATATATATGTATATGTATATATATATGTATATGTATATATATATGTATATGTATATATATATGTATATGTATATGTATATATATGTATATATGTATATGTATATGTATATATATATGTATATATATATGTATATATATATATATATGTATATATATATGTATATGTATATATATATATGTATATATATATGTATATATATATATATATATATATATATATATATATATATATGTATATATATATGTATATATATATATATATATATATATATATATATATGTATATATATATATATATATGTATGTATGTATATTGCATACTAATACTTTTTAATATCGCAGAATTGTCGGGATTTATAATGATAAGCAAAAATTCTTATAAACTTACAAAACTTTAAAGCTTTTTATAGATGTTATTTATAATTTGAAAATTAGCAATCTTTAATTGTAAAGGAACTTAAAATAATTTGGATCAAACTTTAAGTCGGTAGATATATGAAAGAAATCAAATTAAATTATTCCAAGCAGTTGAAATTTTATTGTCCACCAGTTGAGCAGCATTTTATTTCATCCGTTTCATGGAGTCTATCATTTGTGATTTAAAAATGTATTATCTTAATTTTATAGGCGGGTGCTACTCTATTGTAGTTGGGATATTTAACAGGTGACAATTACGTCATAATAACGTCAGACGTCGTTATTATCACACGGTACATGGTGTAATCGCTTATATCTGTAGTATGTAATTATACATAAAAGTCCACCAAATTTATAAATCCCTGTAATTCACTTAGTTCTTGTATGTAAGTATGAATGATTTAGTAATATAAAAATAAAATTTTAAATAATAAAACCTATAGCAATGTGTTAGTTTTTATTTAAAAGTTGACAGCTGTCTGATATAAAAATATAAGGCAATTTTTCGCAACGTCATGAACTACAATATTGCCCTTACCATTCATTTTCATGTTTATAATAGCCAATAGACAAACAATAATCTGCCCTTCCGTTTGAAACTAAAACCAGAATTGTCACAATTTGAGAATTTGCCCTACTGCGTGAAATCGCCTTATTGATGAAACGTGGTGACTTTTATTTAAAATAAAAATAGTGTCAAGGTAAAATATAAAATTTATATTTACCAAATAATAAATATGTAGTTTTAGTTATTAAAACCTATAACAATAAGTTAGTTTTTGTTTAAAAAATGGCAACTGCGAAATGCAAACAAGTTTGATAGAAATTGGCGACTTTTCAATTACTGAAAATAAAAATTTCGCCAAGACGATAAAAGAGAAAAAAGAAGTAATGTTCTAAAAAAATATGAGTTTACTGTTTAGCAGATACAAAAATAGTCTCATATACATAAACATCATCATATATTAACATATTTACACTTGAAATTTAATCTTGTAGATACTTTTTTATGTTACTCGGAATAACAAAGAGCAGGCGATAATTATGCCAACATTGAATAAAAACCGCCATTTTTTGACGCCAACTCAACAATGGAATTACGCGTGGGGAAAAATAAAAGTGCCATTTTCGTCGGTTTTTCGTTGATATCTTTCGAACTAATTGGAATATCGGAACGCGAATGGGCGAAATGACTTCCCGGGATCGTTCCGCGTCTTTTGGTACCTTCGGCGCCCGTCTACGACCAGCGGTTCTCGAGGAGATAGACGCACATACAAACATACAAACATAGTCACGGTCAGATTTTAATATATAAGACTAGCTGCTTCGCACCCAGCCTTCGGTCTGGGAAATAAATGCTCAGAAGTTTTAGAACAACTACTATATATAAAAGTAGTAATAAAAGTATTACAACAGCCTTTTATGCTGCAAATTGCCTTGGTAATAAATGTATTCCAATAATGTTTTGGAACCACTATAGATACATTCATAAAAAAATCAATCTCGTGTGATGCAGAATGTTAACGAATATCATAGTTTATTAGCAACTGAAAGTCCACTACGTGTACTGTTTTTCAAATGATCGGCTGAACAATAATTCCAAATGCCATGACTTACCTTACTGTATGAGTCGAATTTTAACATATTGTATATAGTAATATATATGAACTGTTTTGAATGTGATAATTCATTTCACAAATTCTATTTATTAATAAAAATTTGTGTAAACATTTTTAAAATGATTATAAATTGCAAGCAAATGTAATTTATTACGTTCCTTTTTTTTTACACGTCCTTTTTTTCAGTGCATAGAATAAAAGTTAATTTTACGATATGCTAAGGCATTAAAATGCTCAAAAATTATTAGTTTTTCAAATCATTTTAAATAATTCAATGTATTTTATCTATCCTATAGGCTTAAATTAAGTAAAACATGAAAAAAACTTTAAAAGATAGATAATATCTATTTTCTTTAGCGCTGTAAATGAAGTGTAGGTCTACATTTGCAGGTTCTGAAAGTTTTTGAATTTTTCTCAATTCAAAATTTTTTTAAATTAATTTTTCACATTTATATATATTTTTCTTATTTTTATAATATTTTCCCGTTATTTTGCAAATATTTTGGTTGCAAACGGCAAAAGAAATGACCTGTAATATTAAATACAGAGTACATATGTCTAATTGAAATCTTAGCATGATTGTAATCACGGTATTTTAATGGTGGAAATAGTTTAAGTATTCGATGAATTGTTCGAAGTAATACTCACATCCAAATCCACCAATGTTTATAAATGAAATAATATACACTTAACTGTAATAGTTTATACATACATATAATATAAAGATATATATTAAAAACAAAGTATTGAAAAAAGTTTCAAGAATGTAATAAATCACAGTACTACTAAAAATGCCCCTTGGCAAATTTCGTGAAATTGTTGCCTATGTTTACTAAAACAGAAATGTATTTCATTCGAACAACATTGAATCTCTTGCTATTTGGGCGACTTTTAATTGATATAGATTGTGCCATTGTAATAGAATTATTTACATTTTCTTAATTAACCAAAACCACTGAGAAAGCAGACATTTAGATTTATGGGCAATTAATCCCTCAACTACAAAGCCAACTAAATTATTAAAAATTAGCCATAGTGAACCGTTAATGTTTCATTATATCTAATATTTTTAAGCATTACGTGCATTTAATAAATAAGAAAGGGGTTTCACAAGAAGAGCTGGATACAAATATAATATAAATTAAAATAGAGATACAGATTATTTGGACACGGCGAGATCAGGAGAGAATGTTAGGCTACTAAGCTCAGAGCTTTATCGCCAATTTGGCGGGGACACCATGTTCTTCAGTCAAGCCAAAATCACTAACTAAAATATCAAAATGTGCTGCAGTTAAGACAGAAACCGGAACTGCTTCAAATTTTCCAAATAAACAGCGGTTTGGCAGGATAGGTGATCGCTGATCTGCATTAAAGTCAATCATATTACCAAATTTCTTACGAATATGAAGCCAACAATGAGAATTCAGTCATTGTTTTTGACTAAAAATTTTGGCAAAAAAGTTACTAAAAAATTTCAATTTTTATAACACATTAATGTATACGGAATACCGCTTAGCCTAGTAAAGAACAGGTGGAATAAAGATATTCGTCTAAATTGTATAAATAAAAATGGCGCAATTGAATTGAAAATAAAAGAAATATACCAAATTAATATTAATAAAATGAAATAAATAACTTCATAGGCTGAGAATAATTACATTAAATGAAAACAAATTTTTTCGATGACTTAAATTACTTAAAAGATTTGTATTTTTATAATACGTAATTAAAAAAAATGTATACCTAAAAATATGTTCCGAATGCCACCAAGCCTAGGTAAAAATAAGTGGAATACAGATCGGAGTCTAAAAACTGATAAATAAAATTGGCGATACATAAAACTGGTTAAATAAAATTGGCGATACATAAAACTGGATAAATAAAATTGGCGCAATTGAATTGAAAATTAAATAAATATACCGAATAAATATTGATAAAACGAAATAAATAAATAAGGCTAAAATAGCGAAAACAATTATAATATATAAAAGCACAATTTAAACTTTAATCAAACCTGTAAATAATATTTAAATTTTGTTAATATTTCCTAGTTGCCATTTCTAAAATGAAAATATTTGTTCCCTGTATCTAAGAACATCATTTACCTATTTTTTCTCGCGTGCATAAAAGTTTTAAATAAAAGCCTAGTTTTAAATAACAAAACCTATAACCATACATTAATTTTTATTTAAGATATGGCAACTGCAAAATAAAAACAAATTTCATAGAACTTAGCGATTTATTAATTACTGAAAATAAATATCTCGCCAAGACAACAAAATAGAAATGAAAATGCTTTTCTAAAACAGATGAGTTCATCGTTTACCAGATGAAAAAATAGTCTCATATACATAAATGTCATAATAAGTATATATAATTCTACTTAAATTTATTAGCGTAGATACATTTTTATCTTACTCAGAATACCAAGAGGCAGGCTATAATAATGCCAACAATGAATAACACTGCCAATATTTGACGCCAACTCAACAATGGAATTGCGCGTGCGGAAAATTAAAAGTGCCATTTTGGTCGGTTTTTCTCTCATATCTTTCGAACGAATTGGAATATCGGAATATGGATGGGCAAAATGACATCCCCGGATCGTTCCGCGTCTTTTGGTACCTTCAGCGCCCTCCTGCGTCCAGCGGTTCTCGAGGAGATAGACGCACATACATACAAACATACATACATACATACATAGTTACAATCAGATTTTAATATATAAGACTAGCTGCTTCGCACCCAGCCTTCGGTCTGGGTAATAAATGCTCAGGAGTTTTAGAACAACTACTATATAAAAGTAGTAATAAAAGTATTACAACAGCCTTTTATGCTGCAAATTGCTGATGAATATAAGTTTATTGACAATAAATAGTGTTGCGGAGAGAGTGGAAGTGGGAATTGTAACCTTCCTGATCAAGGATCTGAGATCATCCTCCGGGCCTAGAATCCCAAATTACGACATAAATGCATAGGGTAATTCTTATGGAAGGTTTGAAACCCTACACCACCTCCGAGATATATATGTGTAAAGATTGCTTCTGTAATGCAAGTTAAAAGGGAAGATCCAACAATTTTTTTACTTATCCCTTGTTAATAGTACTTAATTTCATTTTTATTGAATTAAATACTATTAACTTATTAAATTCTGAATAGACCAATATTTTGAAGGAAAATTTCCCCAACCCCTTTCAAATACTAATAAATCATTTCCTGTCATGTTTCATTAAAAGGTTAATATGGTATTTCGTAAGTGTATTTAATGAAATTGTATCTTTGTATTACTCATTTGATATCGCTAAACATTTTCTGCAGTACAATGTCTAAGACGTGCTTTGGCCATCTATTGGCGATATATTTTCTTGGGCGATATTCTGAATAATTGGTCACATTGTTCAATTTCTGATTTCCTCTGATCGTAAATTGTGCGTAATTGTATCGGGCACTCTACGATCTCATAATTAAAAGGTTTTATTAAAAAACACTGACTTCCTGAAATTGATTGTAGTTCAATTCCTCAAAAAATTATTTGTATAAGGTTTTTAAATTGTTATACGAACAAAAGAGCTTTTGTAAACCAGATATTTAAATTGCACACTAAACTTTTATTGCCGAAAGATGTTTGTTCAAATGCATACTTCGAAACTTTGTTAAGTAGAATTAGATTAAATTTGGAAATTAAAAAAGAAAATTTATAATATATTTTTAAATTGTCTACTATTTTTACTTTTAAGTTTGTTAAATATATTTTGTCATTTTACAATTGCTGTTAGATTAGTAGGTTGGTCAGATGGCAACATTTACAAAAGTTTACCAAAATGATACAAAATTCTATTTTTAAATTTTTGCCATATATAAAAATTACATTACTAAAAAATGCGGAAAATGGATGTGTTGACGCGATATACTTACTAAAATAGAGCTAAAACAAAAACGTTAATTTCTGTATAGTTCACAAAACAGGTAGCTGTTTTGAAAAAGGAATAATAAAATTTGGCAAAAATTTGATAAAAATTACTTTCTTAAATAACTTCCAAAAATAATTTTGGATATTAACTAAGATTCCATGAATATAATGAATCTAACATAAAATATATAATAAAACATAACAAAAATCCCTTAAAATACCTGAAAAATAATACAGTTAGTAGTAATAAATTCCCAATTATTCATACTGTTATTTTATTACTCTCATTAATGTTTGGAATAGATATACTTACAAACCCACTTGACGATATTTTAAACTGGCGACATTTGGCTAAACAATTGATATTCACCCATGGACAGCATACACACGCCAAATATGACAAATATGATAGTTTATTTATAACGGATAATCACAGTTATACCTATGTATATGATCTATGTTGCCCGTAAACCGCTGTGTTATGAAGCCATATTATATTAGTATTAAACTCTCCTTGAGCTACCCTTTTCTTATATATTCTCTCTATTATATTTTCTTATATATTCTCTCTATTTATCTCTTATGCTTAAAAATGAGATATAACGAACTGTTAAAGGTTCCCTACAGCTAATTTTTTATAATTTGCATCATTTGGCTTTCTAAATTGTTGAATAAATAATATCCGATAAAATTTGGATTTATTAAGTAAGAATATATAATTCTATTACAATGGCACGCTATTCCTCAATTAAAGATGCCAAAAAAGCAAGGAACAGAATATCCGGTAGGAATACCTTTGAATTTTAGTAAATATCGCTAATAATTTCGCCAAATTAGCCAAGGAGTATCCTATTCTTAACTATGTTCAATACTCATACTCTTTAATAGTGAGAGTCGGTCTTTCTAATCATAAACAAAAATTCTTATGTACTTACAAAACTTTAAAGCTCTGTGATTTCTTTATAGTAAAATAAGTTGTTTTTTAAATATGTAAAATCTAAATATGAAAAAGCTAAAATTAAATTATTCCAAGAAGTTCAAATTTTACTGGCCACGAGTTGAACAGCATTTTCTTTTCTTCCACTTATTGGAGTCTATCGTTTGTTTGTGACTCAAATTTTTTAACTTATTTTTATAAACATTTTGGGTACTACTCTACTGTAGTTGAGGTATTTTACACGTGATATCAGAGGCATAATTACGTCAGAAGTTGTTATTATGACATGGCATATAGGTTGATCTCTTGTAATTTCTAGAAATAACTGTAAAAGTGCACCAAATTTATAAATCCCTAATGAACCTGTACTTATGTAAATCACTTATTTCTTGTATTTAAGCATGAATGATTTAGTTATATAAAAATAAAATTTTAAATAATAAAGCCTATAGCAATGCGTTAGGTTTATTTAAACATTGAAACTGATAACATAAAAATAATCATGGAACATGGCGACTTTTAATTTATTTAAAATAAAAATATCATGATGATAAAATATAAAACGTATATCTACCAAATAATAAACATTTAGTTGAATATATCAAAACCCATAGACTAAAGAAAGCACTATGATCAAAACCTATAACAATAAGTTAGTTTTTGTTTAAGAAATGGCAACTGCGAAATAAAAACAAATTTGATAGGACATGGCGAGATTTTAATTACTGTAAATAAAAATCTCGCCAAGATAATAAAATAGAAAAAAAAAGTTGTCTTCTAAAAAAAATCAGTTTACCGTTTACCAGATACTAAAATAGTCTTATATACATATAAATTATCATGAATATACCCCTTTACACTTTAAATTTAATAGGATAGGTACGTTTTTAAGTTACTCGGAATACCAAATATCAGGCGATAATAATGCCAAATTTGAATAACAATGCCATGCCGTGACGCCAAGTCAACAATGGAAAGCGCGTGAGGAAAAATAAAAGTGCCATTTTGGTCGGTTTTTCGCTGATATCTTTCGAACTAATTGGAATATCGGAACGCGAATGGGCGAAATGACATCCCCGGATTGTTCCGCGTGTTTTGGTACCTTCAGCGCCCTTCTGCGTCCAGCGGTTCTCGAGGAGATAGACGCACATACATACAAACATACATACATACAAACATAGTTACAATCAGATTTTAATATATAAGACTAGCTGCTTCGCACCCAGCCTTCGGTCTGGGCATTAAATATTTCATAAAGTTTAAATCAATACAATTCAAATCCTAATATAAAAAATTATATATATTGTATTAAATAAATTGTATTAATAATATATTGTATATTGTATATATTGTATCAATATATTGTATTAAATTCAATTTCTAATACAATTCCAGTTATGCTAGCTGCTTCGCACCCAGCTTTCGGTCTGGGTGGTAAATGTTCCCCATGTAAAGTTTTAGAACCATTGTTATAGGTTTTCATATTCCTAAAATCAAAACCTCGTTCGCAAGATTGCTCACGAATATTATATTTATTTATAATGAATAATCACAGTTATAACTATGTATATGATCTATGTTGCCCGTAAACCGCTGTGTTATGATGCCAAATTCCACAGATTTCTCTAATAGTTGACGCAATAGTGTTATATTTTTAACCGATTTCATATATGTAGTTGCGTGTAGATTCATATATGCATAGCTTACAACCATTCTCAAAAATTTAATTTAAAAAAAATTCTGTGTCCTTGTGTCCCATAGATTATCTCGAATATTCCGTTATTTTAGCGGTAGGTCAGTTGACACGTTACTAACATTATAGACGAAACGTAAAGGGGTCAAATGATGATCGCTAAATTAAAAAGTAAATATTTTGGTAATGCGTGAAGCTTTAAATTTAAAATTTTAATTAAAATTTGTAGTCTATTTTTAAATTGTTTATTATTTTTACTTTCAATTTTTAAATGTATTTTTTCTTTTCACGATTGCTTCTAAAATCCCAGATTAGTAGGTTCGTCAGATGGCGACACTTACGAATGTTTACTAATTCTATTTTTAAATGTTTGGCATAAGAAAATATATTACTAAGAAAATGCGCAGAAAGATGTATTGAAACGATATACTTACTAAAATAGAGCTGAAAGAAAATGTTAATTTCTGCACAGTTTACAAAACAGATAACTATTTCCAAAAAGTAATAATAAAATTTGCCTAAAAATTAGTAAGAATTACATTCTAAAATAACTCCCAATAATATTTTTGAATATTAACTAAATTTCATGAATATAATGAATCTAATATATATACATTAAAATTTAACAAACTATCCTTTAAAATGCCTGTAAATAATATAGTTAGTAATAAACTCCAATGCTCATATTCTTGTTCTTTTTATTACTCTCAATCAAGAAGAGCTTTAATTACAAATCCCATTGTTGATTTTGTTGTGGCGACATTTTTGCCACTTTCAAAACAATTGATTTTGACACAACAGCGTATCCCCGCCAACTTGGCGGTAAAGCTCTAAGCATGTAACCTAACATTTTTGTAATCTCTCCATGCCCACACAATCTTTATCTGAATTTTGATTTATGTTATATTTGTATCCAACTCTAAGTGAGCAAATCTTTCCTTACATATTAAATGCACGTAATAAAACAATTAGATATTGTGAACCACTAAAGGTTTACTATTGCTAATTTTTTAATCAATTGGAGCAGTTGACTTTGTAGACTATTGAGGATTAATTGTAAAATATGTATATACAGTTAGTTTCTATTGGTTTGAGTAATAAGTAGAATGTATAATTATTACAATGGCATACTCTGCCTCAATTAAAGTCACCAAAAAAGCAATACAATGTATGGTCTAATGCTTTGTGTTTAATAAACAACGCCAAAAATTTCTCCAAGCTTACCAATACCCTATTTTAAGTATTATCAATCATGTATCATTAATGTTATAAATAGCATAAAAATATTTTGAATTCTATAATTTATAAACAATAATATAATAAAGAAATAGATTAAACTTAGAATATCAGTAATTATACATAAATTTACAGAAAAATGTTAACTCTGGTCAATTTACATCTCTTTATTCAGAAATAAATGTAAATTTGCACAATTAAAAAAAATATAGTGGGCACTTATACTTACTGAAACTGTATAATAATGTTCATTACAGTAGTACACTCTCAACATACACACATATATATAAAAATATTGCATACTAATACTTTTTAATAGCGAAGAATTGTAGATTTATAATAAGCAAAAATTCTGATACAAAACTTTGAAGCTTTATAAATGTTACTTATAAGAAAATTAGCATTTTTTTTTTTTTTTTGAAAAAAAGTTGTTTTTAAAAATTTTGTTCAACCTTTAAGTCGATAGATATATGAAAGAACTCAAATTAAATTATTCCAAGCAGTTGAAATTTTACTGTCCACGAGTTGAGCAGCATTTTATTTCATCCGTTTCATGGAGTCTATCATTTGTGATTCAAAAATTTATTAACTTAATTTTATAGGCATTTGGGGTGCTACTCTACTGTAGTTGGGATATTTCACAGGTGACATACGTCAATAACGCCAGAAGTCGTTATTAACATACGTTACATGGTGAATCGCTTATATCTGTAGTATTTAATTATACGTAAAAGTGACCAAATTTAAAAACTGTAGTTCACTTATTTCATGTATGTAAGCATGAATGATTTAGTAATTGAAAATAAAATTTTAAATAATAACCTATAGCAACGTGTTTGTTTTTATTTAAAAATTGACAGCTGATAAATGTAAATTTGTAAAGTCACGAACTACTATAATGATTCATATGTTTTAAAAAGAAACAAATATGAATTTCCATAAAACTAAAGCCATAATTGTCTAATTTGAATTTGTACTGAGTGAAATCGCCTATGAAACGTTGACTTTTAATTTATTTAAAATAAAAATATTGTCAAGATGAAATATAAAATTTATATTTACCAAATAAAAAATGTTTAAGTTATTATATATATACAATAAGTTAGTTTTTGTTTAAAAAATGGCAACTGCGAAATACAAACAAATTTGATAAAACATGGCGAGTTTTTAATTACTGAAAATAAAAAACTCGCCAAGAAAATAATAGAAAAAAAATGATTTTCTAAAAATAAATGAGTTTTTAGCATATTCGAAAATAGTCTACATGTATAAAAGCCATCATATATTTATATATTTACATTTGAATTTTAATAACGTAGATACGTTTTTATTTTACTCGAAATACCGAATATCAAGCGATAATAATGCCAACATTGAATAACACTGCCATATTTAGATGCCAACCCAACAATGGAATTGCGCGGGGAAAAATAAAAGTGAGATTTTCGTCGGTTTTTCGTTCATATCTTTCGAACTAATTGGAATATCGAAACGCGAATGGGCGAAATGACATCCCCGGATCATTCCGCGTCTTTTGGTACCTTCGGCGCCCTCCTGCGTCCAGCGGTTCTCGAGGAGATAGACGCACATACATACAAACATACATAGTTACAATCAGATTTTAATATATAAGACTAGCTGCTTCGCACCCAGCCTTCGGTCTGGGTTTTAAAATATTTCGATGAAAGGTTTAGAACCACTATTAAAGATAGTAACACGTATTAATAGAAATGTTTAATAAATCTCCTATTCTGCAGATTGTTGACAGATATGATAGTTTATTAATAACCGACAATCGTAACTATAAATATGTACATGAACAGACTCGCCCGTGAACCACAGCTTGTTGCTAAATTCCACGAGATTCTCTGCTAAATGAGTCAATTTTCAACATGTTTTGGATATGTATCCATTCCTATTAAAATGAGGATTTTTTCATTAAAAATGTCAGCTATGAAGTATGAACAAATATGATAAAATATTTTGAATTTATAATTATTGAAATGTGCTTATTTATTTTCTACTATATTGAAATTTAAAATAAAAATCCAGTTCTAAATAACAAAAACTGTGCCAATAGTTTAAAGAAATCACAACTGTGAAAAAAAACAACATTGATAGACCATGGACATTTTATAATTCTTGAAGATTCATAGATTTTTTTATATCTCGCCTAGATAAAATAGAAAAAAAAAACACTTTCTTAAAAAAGATAAATGAAGTAGAAAAAAAGATTTATAATTTTCGATGTAATTATATATATCTGCAGGTAATGCAAAGTAAGCCTCACTTACACATATACTTTCATATTTTTGCTTTGATATTTATGTAAGTTATACAGGATACCAAATATCTGGCCATAACGACTCCAAAGATAAGAATTCGGTCATAGTTTTCACGCCAACTACACAGTGGATATAAAAATGATTAAAGTTATTAAAATTAATTAAATAATTAAAACGGTGTTTTGGACGTTTTTTCGTTAATATCATTCGAACTAATTGGAATATTGGCATGCGAATGACCGAAATGACTTCCATAACCAATGCCGCAAATCTTTATTAAGTAAGAAGAGGTGGAATAAAGATTGACGTCTCAAAATTGGATAAATAAAAATGGCGCAATTGAATTGAAAATCAAAGAAATATAACAAATTAATATTGATAAAATGCAATAAGTAAATAAGTTCATAGGAAGAGAATAATTATATTACATGAAAATAAAATAATTCAGATAAATTAAGTTACCTAAAAGGTTTCAATTTTTATAACACGTAATTAAAAGAAATATCGGCTTGACTAAAGAACTGGGTTCCCAAGCCAACTTAGCTATAATGGTTTAAGTATGGTCGCCTAATTTTTTCTCCTTATCTCTTCGTGTCCAAACAATCTGTATCTATATTATAATTTATATGATATTTGCATCCAACTCTCCCTGTGTAACTCTTTTCTGATATATTAAAAGTACGCAATGCTTAAAATATTAGATATTTCAAACCATTAATGGTTCACTATGGCTGATTTTTACTAATTTGGAGCTGTTGTGTTTCTGAACTGTTAAGTGATTAATTGCCCATCAATATAACTATCCGGGTTCCAAGTCGTTTTCTTTAATTAAGTAAGAGTATATAATTCTATTACGACGGTGCACTGTGCATTCATTAAAGTCGCCAGATAAAAGCAAGAAATACAATGTTTGGATGGATTACCTTTGTGTTTTAGTAAATATCGCCAATATTTTCGATGAATTTGCCAAGGGAAACCCAATTCTTAAGTAGTCCCGGAATATCTACCGAAAGTCGTCAAGCTTAGTTAAGAATAGGTGAAATACCGATTGACCCCTCAAAATTGGATAAATAAAAATGGCGCAATTGAATTCAAAATGAAACAAATATACCAAATTAATAATGATAAAACGAAATAAATATGTAAGGCTAAAACACCGAGAACAATTATATTATTTGAAATCACATTTTAAACTTTAATCAACAGTGGCTATAATATGTCAACATTTCCTAGTTGTCATTTCTAAAATGAAAAATTGTTTGTTCAATGTACATCACTTGCCCACATTTTTCTCTAGTGTAGTTGAGTTTTAGATAACAAAACCTATAACCATATGTTAGTTTTTATTTAAGAAATGGCAACTGAGAAAATCCAAACAAATTTGATAGAACTTGGCGAGTTTTTAATTACTGAAAACAAAAATCTCGCCAAGAAATTAAAATAGAAAAAAAAATGATTTTATAAAAAAAGAAATGAGTTCAGCGTTTATCACATACGAAAATAGTCTCATAAACATATACACATCATATATTTATATATTTACACTTCAATTTTAATTTCGTAGATACGTTTTTATTGTAATCAGAGTACCAAATATCATTCAATAATAATGCCAGCAATGAATAACACCGCCATATTTTGACGCCAACTCAACAATGGAATTGCGCGCAACCTTACATTTTCTGATCTTTCCGTGCTCACAAAATCTTTATCTATATTTTGTTTCGCATTATATTAGTATTCAACTCTCCTTTAACAAATTTTTTCTTATATATTAAATGTACTTAATGCTTAAAATATTAGATATAGTGAACTTTTAATGGGTCACTAAGGGCTAATTTTTAATAATTTGGAGGAGTTGGCTTTGTAAACTGTTAAAGGATTAATTGCAGATAAAATTTGAATTAATTAAGTAAGAATATATAATTCTATTACAATGGCGCACTCTGTCTCAATTCATCCATCAAAAGTAAAGATAACAATGTTCGGATGGTACATTTGTGTTTTGTAATCGTCGCCAACAATTTCAAAGAATTCGCCAAGGTGCACCCTGTTCTTCAGTATTACCGAATTATGCATTCTTCAGTATTATTGATTATGTATATATATATATATATATATATATATATATATATATATATATATATATATATATATATATATATATATATATATATATATAAATATATAAATATATATATATATATATATATATATATATATATATATATATATATATATATAAATATATATAAATATATATATATATATATATATATATATATATATATATATATATATATATATATATATATATATATATATATATAAATATATATATATATATATATATATATATATATATATATATATATATATATATATATATATATATATATATATATATATATATATATATATATATATATATATATATATATATTCAATACTAATGCCTTTTAATAGTGAGAGATTGTTGGGCTTTTTAATGAAAAAAATTTTTTTATATACTTACAAAACTTTAAAGCTTTTAACTTTTTTTTAGTAAGGGAAGTTGTTTTTAAAATAACTTCACCAATCTTCAATATATAAAACTAAACATGAAAAACTAAAATTAAATTATTCCAAGCAGTGTACATTTTACTGCCCACGAGTTGAGGAGCATTTTATTTCATCCATTTCATGGAGTCTTGTTCGCTTCTGACTCAAATTTATTAACCTAATATTATAAGCATTTTGAGTGGTACTCTGCTGTAGTTGAGCTATTTCACAGGCGACCACAGTGTTACAATGAAGTCAGAATTCGTCTTTATGACGCGGTAGATAGGGTAATCTCTTATAATTTCATGAAATAAGTGTAAAAATGCACCGAATTTAAAAACCACTAGTGAACCTGTACTTAACTAAATTAATTATTTGTTGGATTTAAATCATGAATAATTCATTTAAAAAAATAAAATTTTTAATTATAAAACATATAGCAATGCGTTGGTTTTTATTTAAGAACTAACAATTGTGATATTTTAAAAATATGGATGGAACATGGAGACTTATAAGGTATTTAAAATAAGAATATCATCAAGAAAATGTATAAGTATTATGGCTCCTATCATATTAGAGTCAATATTTGTCACTACTGACTTCTACATCATAATGACGTCAGAAATTAATAGAGATGGGAATTTGGTACCATAAATTTCCAGTTCGGGCGACGCAAAACTCACCAGTGACATAAATCAGCTGTAATATGGTAGCACCCTATATCTACCAAATAATAAGGAAATTTGTCGAAATGTCACGAACTACTATAATGCCCTTCCCATTCATTTTCATGTTTACAACAGCCAATAGACAAACAATAAACTGCCCATCCATTTGAGACTAAAGCCGGAATTGTCATAATTTGAGAATTTGCCCTACTGCGTGAAATCGCCTTATAAACATCTTGTTTAAAATATTAAACCTACAACAACAAGTTAGTTTTTGTTTAAGAAATGGCAACTATGAAATGAAAACAAAAATTTGATAGAACATGGCGAGTTTTTAATTATTGAAAACAAAAATCTCGCCAAGAAATTAAAATAGAAAAAATGGATTTATAAAAAAAGAAATGAGTTTAACGTTTATCAGATACGAATATAGTCTCATACACATATACGCCATTATATATTTATATATTTACACTTGAATTTTAATAGCGTAGATACGTTTTTATTGTAATCGGAGTACCAAATATCAGGCGATAATAACGCCAACAATGAATAACCCCGCCATATTTAGACGCCAACTCAACAATGGAATTGCGCGCGGGGAAAAATAAAAGTGCCATTTTGGTCGGTTTTTCGCTGATATATTTCGAACTAATTGGAATATCGAAACGCGAATGGGCGAAATGACATCCCCAGATCGTTCCGCGTCTTTTGGTACCTTCGGTGCCTTTCTGCGTCCAGCGGTTCTCGAGGAGATAGACGCACATACATAGATACATACATACATACATAGATACATACAATCAGATTTTAATATATAAGACTAGCTGCTTCGCACCCAGCCTTCGGTTTGGGTAATAAATGTTCCCATGTAAAGTTTTAGAACCATTATTATATGTTTTCATATTCATAAATTCTTAAACCTCGTTCGCAAGATTGTTCACGAATATGATAGTTTATTAATAATGGATAATCACTGTTATAAGTACGTATATGATTTATGTTTCCATAAACCGCTGTGTTTTGATACCAAATTCCACAGCTTTCTCTAATAATTGACGCAATAGTGTGTTCTATTTGTCACCGATGGATTCCGATATGTAGAAATGCATAGTGTACAAATATCTCAAAAATTTAATTTTAAAAAATAGTTATGTTGCCTCGTGTCCCATAGATTATCTCGAATATTGAGTTATTTTAGTGGTAGGTCAGCTGACACGTTTCCAACATTATCTACGAAATGTAAAGTGGTCAAATGATGATCATTAAATTAAAAAGTAAATATTTTGGGAATGTATGAAGCTTTAAAATTAAAATTTTAATCAAAATTTGTAGTTAATTTTTAAATTGTCTATTATTTTACTTTTCAATTTTTAAATGTGTCTTGTCATTTCACGATTACTTCTAAAATCCCAGATTAGTAGGTTCATAAGATGGCGACATTTAAAAACGTTTTTAATTCTATTTTTAAATTTTTGACATATAAGAAAAGCATATTTCTAAGAAAATGCACAAGAAAGATGTATTGAAATGATATACTTACTATAATAGAGCTGAAACATAAACGTTAATTTCTGTACAGTTTACAAAACAGATAACTGTTTCCAAAAAGTAATAATAAAATTTGCCTAAAAATTAGTAAGAATTACTTTCTTTAATAACTCCCAATAATATTTTTGAATGTTAATTGAAATCCCATGAATATAATGAATCTAATATAATATATGTGTTAAAATTTAACAAAATATAATTAAAAATACCTGAAAAATAATATAGTTAATAATCAACATCAAATTGTTCATAGTCTTCGTATTTTTTATTACTCTCAATCAAGCATGGAATAGCTTTACTTACAAATCTCATTGGTGATGTTTTGTTGTGCCGACATTTTTGCCGCCTGCCAAAACAATTCAGTTTGACACAACAGCGTATCCCCACCAACTTGGCGGTAAAGCATGGTAACTTAACAATTTCTCCTGGTCTCTCTGTGCCCACACAATCTTTATCTGAATTTTGATTTATGTTATAGTTGCATCCATCTCTCCACGAACATCTCTTTCCTTATATATTATATTCATGTAAAGCGTAAAACACTTAGATATAGTGAACCACTAATGGTTGAGTATGGCTAATTTTTAATCATTTGGAGCAGTTGACTTTGTAAACTATTAATTAATTAATTGTAAGATATGCATATACAGTTAGTTTTTAATTGGTTTGAGTTGATAAGTAAGAGTATATAATTATATTACAATGGTATACTCTGCCTCAATTAAAGTCGCCAAAAAAAGCAATATAAAGTACATATGGAATGCCTTTGTGTTTAAGTAAACATTAAATTTCGCCAAGTTTGCCAAGGGGTACCCAATTCTTATCAACCATATCAAGTATTATCAAGTATTATCAATCATTGTATCATTGATGTTCTATAAATAGCATAAAAATTATTTTGAATTCTATAATTTTATAAACAATAATACAATAAGGAAAATAGATTAAACTTTGAATATCCAGTAATTATACATAAATTTACAGAAAAAATTTTCACTCTGGTCATTTTAAATCTCTTATTTTTAGAAATGAATGTAAATTTGCACAAAATTTAAAAATTATTAGTGGGCTCTTATACTCACTGAAGCTGTATATCAACCATATAACAGCGTAACATATAGGGTAACAACGTACATACAGGGTAACGTATACAGCGTAACAACCCATAATAGCTGTATATAACCATATGTATATAAACTGCTTATTCAACAGTGGAACACTCTCTCACACACATGTATATAATTAAATATTGCATACTAATACTTTTTATAGCGCAGAATAGTCGGGATTAATAATAATAAGCAAAAATTCTTATAAACTTACACAACTTTGAAGCTTTTTTTAGATGTTGCTTATAATTTGAAAATTAGCAATTTTTTATTGTAAAGGAAGTTAAAATAATTTTGATCAACCTTTAAATCGGTAGATGTATAAAAGAATTCAAATTAAATTATTCCAAGCAGTTGAAATTTTACTGTCCACGAGTTGAGCAGCATTTTATTTTATCCGTTTCATGGAGTCTATCATTTGTGATTCAAAAATTTCTTAACTTAATTTTAAAGGCATTTGGGGTGCTACTCTTCTGTAATTGGGATATATCACAGGTGACAATTACGTCATAATAACGTCAGAAGTCGTTATTATCACATGGTACATGGTGTAATCGCTTATATATGTAATATGTAATTATACTTAAATGTGCACCAAATTTAAAAATCCCTGTAATTCACTTATTTCTTGTATGTAAGCATGAATGATTTAGTAATATAAAAATAAAATTTTAAATAATAAAACCTACAGCAACGTGTTAGTTATTATTTAAAAATTGACAGCCGTGTCATATAAAAATATTGATGAACCGTGGCGACTTTTAAATTATTTAAAATAAAAATATTGTCAAGATAAAATATAAAATTTATATTTACCAAATAATAAGTTTTACCGTATGGCTTTTGCTGGGTCAGGAGTAATAAGTAACTTACCAAATAATAAGTATCTAGTTTAAGCTATTAAAACCTATAACAATGAGTAAGTTTTTGTTTAAAAAATGGCAACTGAGAAATGCAAACATATTTCATAGAATATGGCGACTTTCCAATTACTGAAAATAAAAATCTCGCCAAGAAATTCTGCAAAATGAAAATAAATATACCAAAGTAATACGGAAAAATTAAAGAAATACAAAGTAATATTGATAAAACGAAATATGTAAATAAATTCATAGGCCCAGAACAATTATATTACGAGAAATATTTTTGAGATGAATTAAGGTACTTAACAAAATTTGAAAATACATTTTAAGCGTTATTCAAAAGTGGAAATAATATTTTAATTTTGTTAATATTTCATAGTTGCCAATTCTAAAATGAAAACTTATTTATTCCCTAAGTACATCTTTTGCCTATTTTTTCTCTAGTGCATAAAAATTTTAAATAAAAGTATAGTTTCAAATAACAAAACCTATAATCATACATTAGTTTGTGTTTCAGAAATGGCAACTGCGAAATGCAAACAAAAATTTAACAGAATATGGCGAGTTTTTAATTAGTGAAAATAAAAATCTCGCCAAGATACTAAAATAGGAAAAAATGCGATTTTCTAAAAATAAATGAATTTAGCTTTTAGCAGATTCGAAAATAGTCTCATATATATATATATATATATATATATATATATATATATATATATATATATATATATATATATATATATATATATTTCTACTTGAATTTTAACAGCGTAGATACGCTTTTATATTACCCGGAAAACCAAATAGCAGGCGATAATAATGCCAAGGTTGAATAACACCGCCATTTTTTGTCGCCAACTCAACAATGGAATTGCTCGCGGGGAAAAATAAAAGTGCCATTTTGGTCGGTTTTTCGTTCATATCTTTCGAACTAATTGGAATATCGAAACGCGAATGGGCGAAATGACATCCCCGGATCGTTCCGCGTCTTTTGGTACCTTCAGCGCCCTTCTGCGTCCAGCGGTTCTCGAGGAGATAGACGCACATACATACAAACATACATACAAACATAGTTACAATCAGATTTTAATATATAAGACTAGCTGCTTCGCACCCAGCCTTCGGTCTGGGTAATAAATGTTCCCATGTAAAGTTTTAGAACCATTATTATATGTTTTCATATTCATAAATTCTTAAACCTCGTTCGCAAGATTGTTCACGAATATGATAGTTTATTAATAATGGATAATCACTGTTATAAGTACGTATATGATTTATGTTTCCATAAACCGCTGTGTTTTGATACCAAATTCCACAGCTTTCTCTAATAATTGACGCAATAGTGTGTTCTATTTGTCACCGATGGATTCCGATATGTAGAAATGCATAGTGTACAAATATTCTCAAAAATTTAATTTTAAAAAATAGTTATGTTGCCTCGTGTCCCATAGATTATCTCGAATATTGAGTTATTTTAGTGGTAGGTCAGCTGACACGTTTCCAACATTATCTACGAAATGTAAAGTGGTCAAATGATGATCATTAAATTAAAAAGTAAATATTTTGGGAATGTATGAAGCTTTAAAATTAAAATTTTAATCAAAATTTGTAGTTAATTTTTAAATTGTCTATTATTTTTACTTTTCAATTTTTAAATGTGTCTTGTCATTTCACGATTACTTCTAAAATCCCAGATTAGTAGGTTCATAAGATGGCGACATTTAAAAACGTTTTTAATTCTATTTTTAAATTTTTGACATATAAGAAAAGCATATTTCTAAGAAAATGCACAAGAAAGATGTATTGAAATGATATACTTACTATAATAGAGCTGAAACATAAACGTTAATTTCTGTACAGTTTACAAAACAGATAACTGTTTCCAAAAAGTAATAATAAAATTTGCCTAAAAATTAGTAAGAATTACTTTCTTTAATAACTCCCAATAATATTTTTGAATGTTAATTGAAATCCCATGAATATAATGAATCTAATATAATATATGTGTTAAAATTTAACAAAATATAATTAAAAATACCTGAAAAATAATATAGTTAATAATCAACATCAAATTGTTCATAGTCTTCGTATTTTTATTACTCTCAATCAAGCATGGAATAGCTTTACTTACAAATCTCATTGGTGATGTTTTGTTGTGCCGACATTTTTGCCGCCTGCCAAAACAATTCAGTTTGACACAACAGCGTATCCCCACCAACTTGGCGGTAAAGCATGGTAACTTAACAATTTCTCCTGGTCTCTCTGTGCCCACACAATCTTTATCTGAATTTTGATTTATGTTATAGTTGCATCCATCTCTCCACGAACATCTCTTTCCTTATATATTATATTCATGTAAAGCGTAAAACACTTAGATATAGTGAACCACTAATGGTTGAGTATGGCTAATTTTTAATCATTTGGAGCAGTTGACTTTGTAAACTATTAATTAATTAATTGTAAGATATGCATATACAGTTAGTTTTTAATTGGTTTGAGTTGATAAGTAAGAGTATATAATTATATTACAATGGTATACTCTGCCTCAATTAAAGTCGCCAAAAAAAGCAATATAAAGTACATATGGAATGCCTTTGTGTTTAAGTAAACATTAAATTTCGCCAAGTTTGCCAAGGGGTACCCAATTCTTATCAACCATATCAAGTATTATCAAGTATTATCAATCATTGTATCATTGATGTTCTATAAATAGCATAAAAATTATTTTGAATTCTATAATTTTATAAACAATAATACAATAAGGAAAATAGATTAAACTTTGAATATCCAGTAATTATACATAAATTTACAGAAAAAATTTTCACTCTGGTCATTTTAAATCTCTTATTTTTAGAAATGAATGTAAATTTGCACAAAATTTAAAAATTATTAGTGGGCTCTTATACTCACTGAAGCTGTATATCAACCATATAACAGCGTAACATATAGGGTAACAACGTACATACAGGGTAACGTATACAGCGTAACAACCCATAATAGCTGTATATAACCATATGTATATAAACTGCTTATTCAACAGTGGAACACTCTCTCACACACATGTATATAATTAAATATTGCATACTAATACTTTTTATAGCGCAGAATAGTCGGGATTAATAATAATAAGCAAAAATTCTTATAAACTTACACAACTTTGAAGCTTTTTTTAGATGTTGCTTATAATTTGAAAATTAGCAATTTTTTATTGTAAAGGAAGTTAAAATAATTTTGATCAACCTTTAAATCGGTAGATGTATAAAAGAATTCAAATTAAATTATTCCAAGCAGTTGAAATTTTACTGTCCACGAGTTGAGCAGCATTTTATTTTATCCGTTTCATGGAGTCTATCATTTGTGATTCAAAAATTTCTTAACTTAATTTTAAAGGCATTTGGGGTGCTACTCTTCTGTAATTGGGATATATCACAGGTGACAATTACGTCATAATAACGTCAGAAGTCGTTATTATCACATGGTACATGGTGTAATCGCTTATATATGTAATATGTAATTATACTTAAATGTGCACCAAATTTAAAAATCCCTGTAATTCACTTATTTCTTGTATGTAAGCATGAATGATTTAGTAATATAAAAATAAAATTTTTAAATAATAAAACCTACAGCAACGTGTTAGTTATTATTTAAAAATTGACAGCCGTGTCATATAAAAATATTGATGAACCGTGGCGACTTTTAAATTATTTAAAATAAAAATATTGTCAAGATAAAATATAAAATTTATATTTACCAAATAATAAGTTTTACCGTATGGCTTTTGCTGGGTCAGGAGTAATAAGTAACTTACCAAATAATAAGTATCTAGTTTAAGCTATTAAAACCTATAACAATGAGTAAGTTTTTGTTTAAAAATGGCAACTGAGAAATGCAAACATATTTCATAGAATATGGCGACTTTCCAATTACTGAAAATAAAAATCTCGCCAAGAAATTCTGCAAAATGAAAATAAATATACCAAAGTAATACGGAAAAATTAAAGAAATACAAAGTAATATTGATAAAACGAAATATGTAAATAAATTCATAGGCCCAGAACAATTATATTACGAGAAATATTTTTGAGATGAATTAAGGTACTTAACAAAATTTGAAAATACATTTTAAGCGTTATTCAAAAGTGGAAATAATATTTTAATTTTGTTAATATTTCATAGTTGCCAATTCTAAAATGAAAACTTATTTATTCCCTAAGTACATCTTTTGCCTATTTTTTCTCTAGTGCATAAAAATTTTAAATAAAAGTATAGTTTCAAATAACAAAACCTATAATCATACATTAGTTTGTGTTTCAGAAATGGCAACTGCGAAATGCAAACAAAAATTTAACAGAATATGGCGAGTTTTTAATTAGTGAAAATAAAAATCTCGCCAAGATACTAAAATAGGAAAAAATGCGATTTTCTAAAAATAAATGAATTTAGCTTTTAGCAGATTCGAAAATAGTCTCATATATATATATATATATATATATATATATATATATATATATATATATATATATATATATATATATATATATATATATATATTTCTACTTGAATTTTAACAGCGTAGATACGCTTTTATATTACCCGGAAAACCAAATAGCAGGCGATAATAATGCCAAGGTTGAATAACACCGCCATTTTTTGTCGCCAACTCAACAATGGAATTGCTCGCGGGGAAAAATAAAAGTGCCATTTTGGTCGGTTTTTCGTTCATATCTTTCGAACTAATTGGAATATCGAAACGCGAATGGGCGAAATGACATCCCCAGATCGTTTCGCGTCTTTTGGTACCTTCAGCGCCCTTCTGCGTCCAGCGGTTCTCGAGGAGATAGACGCACATACATACAAACATACATACATACATACATAGTTACAATCAGATTTTAATATATAAGACTAGCTGCTTCGCACCCAGCCTTCGGTCTGGGTAAGTAAGGTTCCAAGTATAGATTTAGAGCAACTACTATAAATAAAAGTAGTAATAAAAATGTTAAATCAACCGTGTATGCTGCAAATTGCCAATAAATATAAATAAAGTTTAACAATAAATCTTGTAGTAGAGAGATTGGGTGTTGAATTTGTACCCTTCCTCAAAGAATTCCTGATGAAGGTTCTGAGGTCATCCACTTGGCCTCGATTACGATATGAAGGTATACAACAATTCTTATAAAAGGTTAGAAACCCTACACTACCTCCAAGATATGTTATATGTGTAAGGATTGGTTCATTAATGCAAGTTGAAGGGGAAGATCCCAAATTTTTTTACCAATCCGTTGTTAATAGAACTTAATTCTATTTTTATTGAATTAAGTACTATTAACTTTTTTTTATTCAAGGTACAATTTTTAAAGGAAAATGGCCTTAACCTTTGCAAATACTAATAAATCAATTCCTTTATGTGTCATCGATAGTAATTAGTTTCTGTGTTTTATGAAATCGTAAGTGATTTCTTTTATCACAAATATTCTTAAATTCCTTCGAAATGATATTTTGAATTTTAATTAGGCAGTTCAAGTTTGAAAAAATAAATACTAAACAAACAAAACAAAAACATTTACTTAGTTGATATCGCTAATTTGCTGTTGTACAATGTCTAAGAGTCGAACGCTGGCCGATTGGTTAGGTGCTCCTTCGGAACCGGAGTTTGTTCGAATCCCACTTGGCATGGATGTTCATAGCGTTCGGAATCGGCTTTAAGCAGTAGGTCCCGGTCTTGTAAGCCCTCGTTGCAAAAAGTAGACCGTACATCCAAAACTAAACCAAAACTAAACAGTGTCAAAACCAACGATGTTCTGAATAATTGATCACTTCATTCAATTTCAATTTCCTTTTTTTGATCATAATTGTGAGTAATTGTATCACGCACCCTAAAAAAAAATTTCATAATTTAAAGGTTTTATTAAAAAAAACTGAATGACTAAAAGTAATTGTAGTCCAATTACAATGGCACAAAAATTATTTGTATAAGCTTTTAAAACTCATACCCACAAAAGAACTTTAGTAAACCAGATATTAGATTGCAACCTTAAATTGTATTGCGGAAAGATGTTTGTTCAAATGACTATTTCGAAGCTTTTTTAAGTACAATTAGTTTAAATTTGGTAATTCAAAATGAAAATTTGTAATATTTTTAAATTATCTATTAGTTTTAATTTTCATTTTGGTAAATATATTT
>CM063504.1:68757091-68762091 GCA_032207245.1 Pardosa pseudoannulata
GTAGATTCTGGAGTCTCCTTTTCTGTCGTCTCCGATAAGTTTCGTCGATACTTAAAGAAAGTTATGTTCGCTGACGTCAAGAACACTATGCTGAAAGTCGCAAATGGCAATTTTGTTAGGCCACTAGGAAAATGTGTTCTGCGTGTCGTGATAAATAGACGAGAGCTGCCTGTTGAATTCATCGTCCTACAGCATTGTAGTCACGACGTAATCCTCGGCTGGGACTTTTTGGAAGCTTCTCAAGCTGTGATAGACTGTGGCAGAAGTGAACTGTTGTTAGAAGATACTGGCCAAGAAACCAAAGCACTAGACGCTTGGAAGGTGTATGCCACGAAGGACTACAGGCTTAAGCCACGCTCAATGACGAGAATAGCAGTATCAGGACTAGATATCGGAAGAAACATAAGCGTAATTGTGGACGGCAATAGACACTTGCTGCTCGAAAGAAACCTTGCCATACCATCTATGGTATCCTTATACCATAATGGACGAAGTGAAATTTGGATTGCCAACATGCAAGTTAAAGATCAAGTCATTCCTAAAGGAATGTACGTAGGCGAAGCTGAGCTATTGGATGAAGGACATATATGCGAGATTGCGGAAACAACAGAAAGTACTAGTACTCTACAGGACCCGACGAATTCCAATATAGATTATACCAAGATGATATCCCCTGAGTTGAGCAGCGAAAGAAAACGCAAATTAGTCGAGCTTCTACAAGCCTTTCCGGGAATCTTTACAAAAGCTAACAGGTCGACAGCCGCAAAGACAAATGTGAAACACAGGATCAATACGGGTGATCATGCTCCAATCTACCAAAGGGCTTACCGAGTTTCACCGACTGAAAGAAGCATAATTAGAGAAGAGGTTCAGAAAATGCTTGACCAAGGTATTGTCCAGCCATCTGAGAGTCCATGGTCATCTCCTGTGGTACTGATAAGAAAAAAAAGATGGTAGCTGGCGTTTTTGCGTGGACTATCGCAAACTGAATAGAATAACGAAGAAGGATGTTTATCCTCTGCCCCGTATTGACGATACTCTAGACTGTTTAAAAGGCGCCAAGTTCTTTTCTTCCATGGATCTCCGATCTGGTTACTGGCAGATAGAAGTGGATGAAGCGGATCGTGAAAAGACTGCCTTTATTACTCCAGAAGGGTTATACGAATTTAAAGTCATACCGTTTGGACTTTGCAATGCACCTGCAACTTTTGAAAGAATGATGGATAATTTGCTACGCCATCTTAAATGGACTATGTGCCTATGTTACTTGGACGACATAGTAGTTTTCTCAGAAAGTTACGAAGACCACCTTATCCGATTAAGGACAGTTCTGAAATGCATTCAAGAAGCTGGACTCATACTTAACTCCAAGAAGTGCCTTTTTGCTGCTCAAGAAGTAAAAATCCTAGGCCATCTCGTATCCAGTAGCGGTGTCCGTCCAGATCCTGACAAAGTGAAAGCCGTGACCAATTTCCCTACTCCACAGAACTTACATGACGTACGAAGCTTTCTTGGGCTTTGCTCCTACTTCAGAAGGTTCATTAAAGGCTTTTGCTATCTTGCCGAGCCCCTTCAGGTGCTACTGAAAGGCGATGCGAAATTTCATTGGGGTTCTAAAGAGGTAGAGGCTTTTGACAACCTGAAGAAAGCGCTTACATCTGATCCAGTATTGGGGATATTCGACGAAAGATGTCCTACAGAAATTCATACAGACGCCAGCGGATATGGTATTGGAGCAGTTCTGATTCAAATTCAGAATAAAGTCGAGAAGGTCATAGCCTACGCCTCTAGGACCCTGACAAAGGCCGAAAAAAATTATTCTACTACAGAACGGGAATGCCTTGCTGTCGTATGGGCTATCAATAAATTCCGGCCATACATGTTTGGAAGATATTTTACGGTTGTTACAGATCACCATTCATTGTGCTGGCTTATGAATCTCAAGGATCCCTCAGGCCGACTCGCAAGGTGGGCTCTTCGACTCCAAGAACATAATTTTTCAGTAAAATACAAATCGGGTAGGAAGCATAACGATGCCGACGCTCTCTCGAGGAATCCAGTAGACGAAGAGACTGAGACGCAAGATCAATTTTTAGCAGTAACTACTAGTATAGACCTCGCTGTCGAGCAGAAGAAAGACCCAGACATAGCAAAAATGATCCTTCCGAAGATCGGATCATCCACCGAAAGGCAATTTGAGTTAATTGATGGAGTCCTATGCAGAAAGAATTTTGATCCAGCTGGAAAGACATGGTTGCACGTCATTCCCAAACATCTACGTGCAGACATACTTAAACATCTTCACGACGCGCCTACCGCAGGGCATCTGGGCTTTGCGAAAACGTACGACAGGATACGGAAAAGATTTTATTGGCCGGGAATGTACCGAAATGTTGTTAGATATGTCATGCACTGCCGAGATTGCCAAAGGAAAAAATCAGTTACACAACTACCACCTGGACGCCCGGTTTCTATCCCTCCTGCTGTCGCACCATTTCATCGAATTGGGATAGATCTGCTTGGGAGATTTCCTAAATCTGCCCATGGTAACAAGTGGATCGCAGTATGCACCGATTATTGTACCCGCTATGCAATAACTAAAGCTTTACCAACTGCTGAAGCCGAAGAAGTAGCCAAGTTCCTGCTCGAAGAGATTCTTCTAAAACATGGAGCTCCTCGAGTCATTATTACAGATCGTGGTGCCGTTTTTCAATCCAGACTTGTTTCCGCTCTCGTCGAATTGTGTAATATCGATCATCGCATGACGACGGCCTATCATCCCCAGACAAATGGTTTGACGGAGCGCCTTAACAAAACTCTAGCCGATATGCTGTCCATGTATGTTAACACCGAACAAAAAAACTGGGACGAAATTCTACCATTTATGACGTTCGCCTATAACACTGCTAAGCAGGAGACAACAGGATTCACACCGTTCTACCTAGTTCATGGACGTGAGGCCGAAACGACTCTGGACACGATGTTTCCATTCTGCCCTGATGATGCCACTAACGATTACATAGCCAAGACTATTTCCAGAGCAGAAGAGTCGAGACAGTTGGCTCGAACGCATACTCTGAGAGCGCAAGATAAAGACCGCCGACGTTATGACTCCAAGCACCGAATGGTGTCTTATAGTCCTGGAGACCTCGTATGGGTTTATACCCCGGTCCGAAAGGTCGGTCTTTCAGAGAAGCTCTTAAGGAGGTATTTCGGTCCCTATCAAGTGTTGCGCCGCCTATCCGACGTTACCTATGAAGTGCAAGATTTCGATCCTTCCTCCCGAAAAAGAAAACCAAAAGACGTTGTCCATGTTTTACGTATGAAGCCATACCATGATCCGACGAAGCAGATCGAAAGTGAAGATGGACGAAATCCAGGTGTCGTTCTTCCGGAAGATAAGTCAAAAGAAATTTACAAGGGACCTTTGACACGCTCCAGATCTAAATAGAAGCGAGACGCTGTCTTTTTGAGAAAGGGGCAATGCCGCATAAAGAAGCTTAGCCAACGAGCTAAGTGGCGGATGGTCAAAGCACGCGATCCAGACCCGAAGATTGTGGGTTCGATCCTTGCCATGGCTGTTTATCCAAATACGGATTTTTAATTTAAAAATGTTATTTATTGTTTCCTTATGTTCTTGAACTTTCTAGATCTTTCTTTAATATGTAAATTATTTATTTCTCGAATATTCTGTTCGGGTATAAAAGCTGATACCCACTAGTTGTAGGCAACTTCTCGTTCTTGTAAAGTTGCGAGTTGCTGCTTAGCTTCAATAAATTCTTCTGTTACGTTAAACGGTGTGTTCATTCGAATCTTCGTGACAATATATATACATATATATATATATATATACATATACATATACATATATATATATACATATACATATATATATATATATACATATACATATACACATATATATATACATATATATATATATATATATATATATATATATATATATATATATATATATATACATATAGTACTGTTGGCCAACCGGGGGCTGGACCCGAAGGTGCAGCACCCTAGTCACTACTAGCGAATTATTGTTTTCGCTGTTATCGGCTTATTAATTTCAATTATTTTTTATTGATGTCTGTCCAAGTAAAATATTTTTGTAAAACGATTCTCTAAAATGTTTTTATCTCAGACACATTGTATAATGGGATTTTGTATTAAAGCCTTAAACAAGCTTAAAATATATCAACACGTAATTTCTTATATCGTCATATGTTTAAATCCCGATATAAATTTGTTTATATATTGCAAAGTAAAATTTTCAACATTTCCCAGTCCTATTATATATTGATCTTTACACATCGATCTGTGATCCCTATTTCGCTACGAATAAACTTAGGATTCTAGCCATTTAGATTAATTTCAACGTCAATTCTACACATATATATCACCATAAAGTCTGCCGAACGGTTGGCCGAATGGTAGAGCGCTGCTCTTCGGAATCAGAGTACGCTGGTTCGAATCCCGCTGCTGGCAGGGATGTTTGCAGCCGTTCGGAATCGTCTTTAAACTGTAGGTCCCGGTCTCATTATCCCTCGTGTGCAAAACAGTAGACCGTAGCGCTCCAAACCAAATCATGAACTCTGATTCTTCGTCATTAAATTACCTTTTGAAAAGAAATACTAATTTTGTTAGAGGGAGTTCTTCGCTAAACGAACGAAATGTTATATGTCATACTAAAAAACATAAGGTAGTTTATTCTGCTGCTATTTTATCCCATGTTGATATTTTTAAAGCCTTAAGCTTAAAAAATATCGTACGTATACGTAATTTTTTATATCGTCATCTGTTTAAATCTCGATATAAATCTGTTTATATATTTTAAAGTAAAATTTTCCACATTACTCAGTCTTGTTATGTATTCATCTTTACACATCTATCTGTGATCCCTATTTCGCTACGAGTAAACTTAGGAGTCTAGCCATTTAGATTAATTCCAACGTTAATTCTCCACAAATATTTCTCCATGAACTCTG
>CM063504.1:68772091-68779591 GCA_032207245.1 Pardosa pseudoannulata
ATTTAATCCCCTGCTTTTAACCAGTGAAAATAGGGCTTGAAATAATGGCATTAAACGCTCTAAAAGGAGGGAAATGCGTGGATTTCGAACGTTTTAAAGACACGAATATTTTTCGCTGTGATATGAAGCATATTTATACCAATTTATTTTAAAATCGGATCTATTAGTTAGAAAAAGATAAACTTAACTCGCTTTGCCTAACTAAACCTAACTCATACAAAATCCAATATGGATGCCTCTATCCATTCCAGGTCCAACCGCTTTATAAATTCGAGGACAAGCGGACATATAACTTAGGCTATTATTATATATTGGATTCTATGTAAGGGATTAGTGAATGATTAGATAATGAATTAATGAATTTTTCTTTAAAATTTTGATGGTGTTTAGAAATTTTTCGAAGAATCCATGGAGGATCATTACGGAACTAATGGTTCCTCGGAACAGACTTTGGAAACACCGTAACGTTTACGTTAACTTCTGCAGTTATATAGTCTTTCCCCACTCTAAAAATACTTTCTTTTTCTATTGTTTCTCTCAAATAGGTTTTCACCTTTTATAACATAGATCCTCTTGCTTGAGTTGTTATGAGAAGGGGCTGATGCCCGCTGGTACTCGCCCTAGGTGCGCGCATGCACACGCACATATGCGTAAATATTTATACATTACGATTGATATATATTATTTAAAATCACTTTTAGAATCGTGTTAACTTATTAAAGGTTAGCGTGCTTTTTTAGGGATAGCTAAGAAAAATAGATGCAGGATTGTTTTCTCGAAACGAATTTTCCTTCTCAAAGAAGATAGATTATAATCCTCTAAATAATATACAACACACCTGTTATTTATAATTTTGTTAGATGAATAAAAATTTTAGTAATTTTCAAGAATAGCACATAAATTTACCTTTCCCAAAGATACATCAGAAATCATAACAATTAGCTCTATTATAAAGCTTTAACTTACAGCACTGAATTTACAGATAATACCATACAAATCTCTTTTCCCGAAGTTTTTTATTATTGTCATTCTTTCATGTTTAAAATAAAAGTTAATTGCGGATGCACACAATCTGGAAACTAGTTAAATTTTATATTTGTTTTGCTTCATGCAGTAAATAATAATTTTAATTTATGATATTCATTAGTATATAGTCAGTAGAAATTAGCATATAGCCCGTCATATGATGGATCAGTAAAATGTTTAATTTCCCAGAATTCTAAAGTACCCTATAAGGTAGATAACAAATGGTTTGTTTTTTGGCTGAGAATTATCTGGTACACGTTCAATAATTTGTGTATCTTCATACTCCCCTAAAGTCTTACGATACTGTGAATGCTGTTTAGAATCCCGTTGAATTCATTTAGAAAGATAATTCAAAATTTTCTTAGCTGAGTCAAAGTTCTTCCGAATTTTTTATGCTGCAGTAATTAATGGAAGTAAAGGATTGAAACTATCATTTCCACTACACCTTGTAGGTAGATACAATTTGTTGTTAATACCTGTAATAAAATTTTCAATGCAAAAAAAAATTGATGACTAAATTTAAAATTATCACATATGTACCTAATTATTTAAGCCAAATATAAAATAAAATTATTTTCGTAATATCTAAGTTCAGGGATAAAACGTATGAAAATAATGCAGACGATATTTAAATAATTTAAAGTAAGAAAGGATTAAATGAGATGGTTAAAGAAATGACGTCATAATGTTAGAAAAAGAATGTTATTTTTACCTATTTATTATGTGATAAATCGATAAATTTAATCGGCTGCTCCTATCCGGAGAAAATAGGGCTTGAAATAATGGCATTAAAGGTTAGAAAAGGAGGAAAGGAGTATATTTCGAATTTGCTAACCCTAACTCATCAGAAATCCAATATGGATGCCTCTATCTATTCCAGCTACAGCCGCTTCATAAATTCGAAGACAGACGGACTGATATTATATAGGGCTATTCCGGCTATTATTATATAGGGCATGAGTCGGGCATTAATGTAACCCATTAGAAAGATTTTGTTTTAAGAAATAACTGGTTTTTTTATTAAGTGGGTATCAGATGAAAATATTTGGTTATTACCAATTTCATATCCGGAATTATTCGGATCTGAAAAACCTTGAGTTGGGATTTTGGATTATTCATTTAATTTTTTTAGGACTGTCTGGTATAAGCTTGAAAACCAGACAGAACGATAACTCTTAATGATCAGTTCGTAATAACCATCTGAAAAGCCAGACAGAAATATAACGATTTTGCTGAAGGCTAACTCATCTCTTGGAAGTATAACACTTCAAATTTTTATTTTACAGCGGATCTATATTTAAGGAAGGTGTATTTAATTACTTCAGGGGAATAGCTGCTTATAAACTGCGATAGATGTTAAAGGAGCTAATGACATATTATAATCGTTGGAGGAAAACACGTTTGATAAGGCTCGATTTTTAGTATATGTTTGACACATGTTCCATAGGGTTTGCACACGCTTGATAGGGAGGTTTTTAGTACACGTTTGATGGGGTTGATATTCTTTGAACATGAACTTAACCAGTTGATCTATTGAGACGTTATTGTAAATTAATTATTAATTATATGAGCTATTTAGACGCACACGTTCGATAGGGAGGATGTTGGTACACGTTTGAAAGGATTGATATTCCTCGAACATGACCTTATCAAATTATTATATTGAGCCATTATTTAAAATTAATAATTATATGAGCTATTTATGCGCACACATTTGATAGGGAGGTTGTTGGTACACGTTTGATAGGGTTTATATTCCTCGAATGTGAACTTAACAAATTAATATATTGAGCCATTATTTTAAATTAATTATTAATTATTTGAGCTATTTATGAGCACACGTTTGATAGGGTTGATATTCTTCTTAAATGAACTTAACCATTTGATATATTGAGCCGTTATTTTAAATTAATTATTAACCCTCCGAGTGGAACCCACCGAGGAAAAAAGTCTCCAAAAAATACGCTAAAATTTTATTGTGTGTCAGTGACCAAAGCGTTCTATGATTTTTTACTTCACCCTTTGTCAACTAGAATGGAAAACGGGAAACTCACCCTCGTTATTGTCTCTTTACTTCCGGTTATAAATAGATATATAAAGACATTATAGATTGTTAATTTTTAATACACATAAAGCTCGTCGAGTCTCGAAGATCATCCCATAAGAAATAAAGCATTCTAAAAGTACAAATAAAAATATTCTTTAAGAGACTAATTTATATTTTTTTACAAAAGTCATCCAAGATATTTAAGGGGTGCAATTAGAGATACACCTGTTACTGCAAAAGAAATACTTCGAAATAGAGATTTACAAAACCATGAAAAGCTATCAGCGTCTTTGTGCCTCAGGGTGTAGGGGTGCAGTTCCTAAACAATCGACCTGACCCTCCTACCTCAAAACTCCATGGGGGAAAACAATGACAGAAATGTACAATACATCCATTTTCGGAACGTGTTTGAAAGTCGAAAATTGTACATGACAACCGCTTTGAAGACATCATCGGTTTGGCGGAATTGTACATGCGAACCGCTTAGAGGGTTAATTATGAGCTATTTAGACGCACACGTTCGATAGGGAGGCTGTTGGTAGATGTTTGATAGAGCTGATATTCCTAGAACATGAACTTAACAAATTAATACATTGAGTCATTATTTTAAGTTAATTATTAATTATTTGAGCTATTTATGAGCACACGTTTCATAGGGAGGTTGTTGGTACACGTTTCATAGGGTTGATATTTCTCGAACATTAACATAACAAATTGGTATATTTATCCATTATTTAAAATTAATAATTCATTATGAGCTATTTATGAGCACACGATAGGGTTGGTAGTCCTCGAACATGAACTTAACAAATTGTTATATTGAGCTCTTATTTAAAATTAATAATTAATTATATAAGCTTTTTTTAAAACAGAAAGCATCCGATAATTAATTAAGTGAACTGTTATTTAAAACTTCGAACCACCTGAACTTGATATGAGACTGCAAATTTAAATAATGAAATATAGTTTAAAACACTTTATTTTTCCACCTTTTCAAACATCTTGTTTATCCAATTTTGGAAAACATTCCACTTTTGTAATTAGTTTTAGAGATAGACTGAATAAGTATTTAATATAACATTTTAAGTTTTCACAATATAAACTTAGACCTTTTTAATAAATTGCCCTGTATTACTGGGACTTGTATTGCCCTGTATTAAAACATATATAATTTAATTATGCTTTTATTTCGAGCTTCCAAAGTAATACAATATTTCTTTTACTTATTCATATTTTATCATAAATACAATATTTTAAAACTTAATTTACATCAATATAATCCTCCTCGAAAAACTACATTTTTGTCAACTGTATAAATTTTACGAATTTTGGAGAAAAAAAATCGTAAAAAATTTGAAAAGTTAAAAGAACCTTTTATATATTTATTAATATATGAGCTATCTCACAATTCACAATTTATCGTATTCGTTGAAATCATATAAAGTGCAATATATTTGCAACGCATATGACACATTGTATGCTGTATGTGATACTTCCAAAAAATTGTATAATTATATTTATTATTCACATGTTATTTAAAAATTACAAATGGTTTCCATAATATTCAGATGTTATTTAAAAATTACAAATGGTTTCCATAATAATCAGAGGTTATTTAAAAATTACAAATGAATTCCATAACATTCAGATGTTATCTAAAAATTAAGAATGGTTTCCATAATATTCAGATGTTATTTAAAAATTAGAAATGGTTTCCATAATATTCAGATGTTATTTAAAAGTTACAAATGGTTTCTTTAATATTCAGATGTTGTTTAAAAATTACAAATGGTTTCCATAATATTCAGATGTTATTTAAAAATAAGAAATGGTTTTCATAATATTCAGATGTTATTTAAAAATTACAAATGGTTTCCATAATATTCAGATGCTATTTAAAAATTAGAAATGGTTTCTATAATATTCAGATGTTATTTAAAAATTACAAATGGTTTCCATAATATTCAGATGTTATTTAAAAATAAGAAATGGTTTTCATAATATTCAGATGTTATTTAAAAATTACAAATGGTTTCCATAATATTCAGATGTTATTTAAAAATTAGAAATGGTTTCCATAATATTCAGATGTTATTTAAAAGTTACAAATGGTTTCTTTAATATTCAGATGTTGTTTAAAAATTACAAATGGTTTCCATAATATTCAGATGTTATTTAAAAATTAGAAATTGTTTTCATAATATTCAGATGTTATTTAAAAATTAGAAATGATTTTTATAATATTCAGATGCTATTTAAAAATTACAAATGGTTTCCATAATATTCAGATGTTATTTAAAAATTAGAAATTGTTTTCATAATATTCAGATGTTATTTAAAAATTAGAAACGGTTTTCATAATATTCAGATGTTATTTAAAAATTAGAAACGGTTTTCATCTCTTTATGATACAAGGTTTTCAACTTATTTTTCGTATCTCGGTAGTCTCCTAACTGCACAAATCAGAGGAGCATCATTTGAAAGAACGAGTTTAAACCTATTCTTCACATGGCCCAAACTAATAAACCTACTTTATTTTATCAGAAAGTTAAACAAACATCTAAACTACGAAATTCTTAAAACATTTTTTGACTTTTTGGTGTATACAGTCCCGGCAGTTTAGGTATACCTACACATGTCTGTGCGAACAAGTTTTCCATGTAGAAATTAAAATATTAAAATCCTGTTAAAGCCTCAACTAGCCATGACGCCAATACGAATTATCTAATAAGACTCAGCATGTTCAAAATGTTTTAGCACTTTTTATGAACATTTCTTATCTTCTTTTAGGATCATTTTTATCACAGTAAAGAATATTTCTGTCCTCTATTTTCAAGTTGTTTTCACATGTTTATAAAGTTCGTGTGAAATCGGGGCTTTACAAAAATCATCAATGTCCTCTAAGTTCAAATGATACATCTGGAGATGACAGTTTAAGCCTAGGGGATTTTCCGTTTGGTCTCTACTTCTAAAAAAATTTTTAAAAATTAAAATCGATACATGAAGCATGTTATCTAACCTGAATAACAAATGATTTGGCTGTTTCGTGAACTGTGACGTCACAAGGCCGTTGTATGAGAAATAGAATGCTTTTTGAGAGGCGACAAATCGAGAGTCATAAGATCCATTAGAAATAGCTGATTACGGCTATAAATTAAATTTTAAAAAGCACTGTCCTTCTTTTTCAGGGCATGGCAAAGGTGACACCACGGGCGCATCAGTCTTAAGGGCGCTGCACCGTGAGAAATATGGGGTCCGAAAGAGAACTATTTGCTCCAAGCAGAAATAAGGAAAAGTTGAAAAAAAAACTTTTTTTTATAAAATCCGATGTTTTTAAAAATTATTTTTTATGAATTTTCTTATTTTTTTAAAATGTTTCTAATGACTAAACCTGTTATAGATTCTTACCAATGTCTACCAAGCACTCTTAATATGCCATAATATCATTCCTGGTATTTGTTTTAAATTTTGAATTTAAAGTTATTAAAACTAAATTTTATATTTAGAAATTTGCCAATTATTTATGAAAATTCAGCTTGTAAATACAAAATAATCAACCTCAAATAAACTATTCAGTTTATCAGCAAAATAATACCCCTAAAGTGTTCAAAAATATTTTTTAATATTAATAAGGAAAAGTAGAAATAAAATTAATTAATGTGCTAGGAACAATTTAAGAATAAATAAAATATTTTGTGAGTTCATTCTGAATATATGATTTATATATATGTATAACATGTATATGTGTTTTCTCCCTATTTTTAGAGGCAAGGGGCAGACCACTTTTTCGCCACTGGCATAAAGGACCTAGATACGGCCCTGTTGTCTTTTCTTCTTTTTTTACAGTTTAAAAATAAAATTAGAAAACTTGAAAATTTAATCCAGAACACCCACTTTCAGCAAAGCAATCACCCTAGAGCCGTTTTTCAAAAGATAGGCAGAACCTTTTGCCTTACATTGTAGCCACTGTATCACGTGCTTGGTTTGTCCAAGTGCATTTGTGGCAAAAACAACATCAGAATAGCTGTTTCATGTCCAAGAAATTGTAATCATATATTACAAGGCTCTAAAAGGAATTTCATGATGTTTAAACATAGAAAAATCAGAATTATAACTGATTTTTAAGTTTCTATTGTTGCAAACTCTAAAATCCTTTGTCCCTTTAACTCTTTTTCATGCTTCATTCAAATGGTTCTAAGAAAGAGTTTTCGTGTAAAATACCAGTCCTTTAAAAATGAGCATTGGACTGAGCAACTGGTTATACACAAATCGTATTTTCTTGAGGAGAGTTGTTTTTTTTGTTTTAACGATTACCAATTTGTTGAAATATGTTTCTTTCTGCACTTCAGTTGTAAATGAAGTTTTCAATAGAAGAGTGTCCTAAACAATTAAATGCTTTGTTGAGTCACTTTACCATCCTAACACCA
>CM063504.1:68787091-68799591 GCA_032207245.1 Pardosa pseudoannulata
TGGGCAAGGTTGACTCAGCCTTTCGTCTCTTCAGTGCGTAGAGAAACTGAGGACCAAGCATTCTTGGGAGCTGAACACTAGGGGTTCAGCGCAGCATGCTTTTCACCCCAGGGCCCTTGGTCTAGGAAACGGAGATTGGCACCGTAGGCCCTGACCCCCTAGGGGCTGTTGCTCTGAGGAGTTAGTATATAGGCTAATTTTAAATTTAATCATCGATTATTTTTTTGTTGCAATGCAAATTTTATCACCGGTATTAACAACAAATTCTTTGTATAAAATTCTAGGATTTCACGGACAAATAAATATCTATCGTTTAAGTTATATATCTCAAAAAATTAAGAAGTTTATTCACTTGTGTGTGTGTGTGTTTTATACATAACAACACGGTTTTGCAATCGATTTGCTAAATTTTGGGCAACATTAATATATATACCACCAAATAATCACTGTCAATATTAAAGCCTCTGCTATCCATCCTACTACGTAATATGACAAGATAAATTAAAGTTGGCGACTGACATGCGGTCAGTGAAAATAAACAAATTTTTGAGCTTATACCAGATAATTCTCAGCCAAAAAATAAACCTTTTTTTACCTGCTTCACATGGTACTTTACAATTCTGAAAAATTAAAAATTTTACTGATCCCGTCGTATGTGAGGTTATATGCTAGTAAGATAATACTATCTACAAAAAGAAAAAAATCTTATTTGAGTAAAATAGAAAATATATTCATCACACAATTTACCTGATGCGGGTGATCCAAAAAATGACTTATTAATATACGTAAATGTAATATTTATATGACCGTGAGTGTATGTGCGCATTTAGAGAGAAAAGAAGTTTGGTTTGGTTTGGACTGCTACGATCTCTTTGCTACACAAGGGCTAACGAGACCAAGAAAAGGGAAGAGTTTGGAGAGTTGATTAGAGGTAAACAGTGATTATTTACAATACAAATGAGGGTTATTCACCGTTTGGTATCGAGAGTATAGAAAATCACGTGATGCATTTGTTTACACCTTTGCTTACTGTTGATAATATATACACTCTCGGTTTTATTTTATCATTTCGAGAAATACCTCGTTCTTGTGCAGCTTTTGGATGTACTATCAACAGTATAAAAGCGATATGTAAACCAAAAAACATTACCTTTCATAGCTTTCGTTTTAAAAAAGACCTGAATGTAAACAATAGCTTACCAAGTAGCAAAGGAAAGATTTCGTTCCTGCTGAATATAGCCACCTTTGCTCTGAGCATTTTATTTTAGCTTATGCTTAAAATACAGTTTTTTGTGTATCACATGTGATATAAGGGGCATAAAGCCTTAAATGTGTTTATAATATATAGTGTACAGACTAGGCAAAGGGTTGATAAAAAAGACATTTTGCATTAAATTCAGGACAAATAAAAATATAATTATTAAACTAAAGCATCATAAGTTATACTATGTAAAATATATTTTATAAGATAAATATAACAAGCAACTTACTTCGGTTTCATTTGTACTAGTAAAAGTTACATTATAGGTAATTTTCTTGTATTCTGCTTTAACTGAAGCTTGAATAACAAGAATTAGACGGTTTACCTGTAAAATTTGAACTCTTTCACAAAATTCGACTTGAATAACTTTGCTCCAAGTATACTCTACTTTACTACAGTGAATTGTCAATGTGATTCGTTTCCGTCATTTATTTTCAACATATACTTTTGAATATTTTCGAAAGAAAACTCATAAATTGGTAAAGGTTAATCAAAAATGGAAGAAACCATTTCAATTTATGTGCAAGGTAAATTATTAAGGTAAGAAATTAGATGAAGAAATTGGACCAAACGTTTACCATTCACACTTGTTTTCTATGGGAAAGCGAGCAGGTGGAAAAAGGAAAACATATGCATCATGTGGTTGTGGTGTGGTTGTGCATAAAGTTTTTATATAGAACACTCGTTACTTCTTGTTTATCCATCCACTTTACAGCGTTATGAGTTTCATTTAGCACTAGCCTGATACAGCTCATAAAATTTGCAGCATGAAGAAATTCTAGTTGGAGCATAACCTCATCTTCCATTTATGAAGCATGCACTATCCCTTTTGGCCATATAGTTTATTTTGTGGCTATCTGCATTTCATTCGCAGAGAATGCATCACACAGCTGAGGACAACCACCAAGCCTCTCTGCCTCAGATTTCTTGATAAAATTATAATTAATCCTTTAAAGTTGAAGCTTTAAAAATATCAAGTTATGAAATATATCTATTATATTTTTATCATTTATCTTTTACATTTTTATGTATTTTATTCTATTCAATAATATTTTTATAAATTCATTAAATCTGTTATTTGGTATTTAGGAGATTGCGTTTTACATTAAGTATTAATCAGCAATTTGTCGCTTGATCTACTAAATCTCACAAATCAAAAACTATCATAAGCATTTGGTGCCTATTATCTCCTTGAGTTATTTTTGAGAAAAATGTTATTCTTTCTCTAACCAAAATATAAAAGTTGGGTCACCAAATTCAGGAAATTCCTGACATTGTTGTCAAGAAAGTTAGACTTTATTTCCCGGGTGATTTCACAGTGACCGTTGATATATTAAGGTTTAATCTTAGAAATAATTTATTTTCTTCACTTTTCTTAGACTTCGTTTTCCAACTTGTATTATAGGTTACTGGAAGTATAGGGTTATTCCATTCAATCCAAAATACGCTTTTCTGCTCATATACCGTTTATTACTATTGGTTGAGTATATTTTAATCAACTATATTCGTTAAAATTCAACACTGTGTGCTACTTAAAAAGTACCATTACTTTTAGACAACCATAGAAAGCTTTCCATAATACATATACATATACACATATACATATATATATATACATATATATATACATATATATTATATATATATATTATAAATATATATATACATATATATAATATATATATTATATATATACATATATATTATATATATATATATATATATATATATATATTATATATATATATATATATATATATATATATATATATATATATATATATATATATATATATATATATATATATATATATATATATATATATATATATATATATATATATATATATATATATATATATATAAGACGGACTTCACGATAGGTGGTTGCAGTCATAACCCATAAAAATGACACTGGTTTAATTCAGGACTTTTGTTAACAGAACGTTGGAGGATGGGTTCCCACTTCATTGTAGGGACAGTACAAACTGAGGGGGTCAGCTAGCATGAAGTTATAAGTAAAAGGATCTTAACATCTGGGTCAACATCTCAGTTAAAATCTGTGGGAAAATCTCTAGAAAAATCTGCCTCCAATAGCTTGCATCTTCTTTTTGTTTGGAAATTTCCTCAATTGTCCGCTAGGCCAATGCAGAATTATAATGGGTTAGACCCTTTCTTTGAGAGGGTAAACTGTAGCTCTGTCTTTGCGAGGGTAAACTGTAGCCCTGGTGGTCAATTTAGGTTAGGGTTAAAAAGGGGAAAGCAAAAGGACTGAATTTTTGTCCTTGACTCAAGATTTGAAAACCTCTGAGAATTTACTCGGGGTGTCTTTGCGGTTTTATACAAAATGCCTATATTTGTTTCTCGATCTAGTTTACTTTTCCTTACATATACACGCAAAATATGTCGCCAGAAATTTATTTTAGAACACAATTATTTTTTAGTTATTTTGGGTTAAAATATTACATGCATCCACATTTATATATGTGTGTATATATATATATATATATATATATATATATATATATATATATATATATATATATATATATATATATATATATGTATATATATATTCAATTGTACTTTAAATACATAATATTTATTGTGAGTTTTATTATGAGTAAATATAAACAATGTGGCTATAGTTAAATATGTCCATGTTGAAACCTACATACCTCGAAAGCCTATAACCTCAAATTTTGTTCATTTTACGACACTTTTGATTAGTTTCTCTTGTTTTTTCCTTGTTTATATCGAGTGTTTTTTCCAAAAATCATCTATATCTCAAAATCTGAGCTCTGTCATTCATAAATTTGGTTTTCTTTTAAAAGTCACAATAGTCGGAAGAGTGTCAAGAAAATTAAGACATTAACACTGTCGGAGAGTTTATGAACGTGGACAGTTTTTTTTTACTACTTCTGGAATTTTAATAGACGAAGAAAAAAAATCCAAGACTTTCGGACTGATTCTGATAATGAAGCTGATGGTACAGAGAAGGATACAGGTGCTGCAAAAGTCAAAGCAAAAGAAGTGTTGAAGGCAATTGAAGCTGAAGGACTTTCTTGTATCACAGAAGAGTTGTTCAGAATGGATTTTTTGTCTTTACCAAACTGAAAATTAGAGATTAATAATAATTTTTTGCCATCAAACTGTACTAATTGAACTATTTTGAAAGGGTATGTAATTGTATTCTGCATCATGATTTTTGTAATACAATATTTTTGTCACTAGATATGCATTTAACGCTTTAAAAATTTGCTGTTCTGGTTTGGAAAATCGCATTAAATTGTTTAACTTACGCATATCGAAAACTCCTTAGTCACGAATCTTTTCCAAAATAAATAAATAAAAATTCATGGTTGACAGGTTTAACTGCATTTATATTATGAAAAGAAATAACTGTCGTAAACGTATAATTAAATTTGGTCTAAAACTTAAAATAAAATCGCTCTTTATGCAGACGATATTACCAAGTAGTTCCAATGAAGAAGTAGCTCTTGTTGCTTTTTAAGTGAAGCTACAAAATGACATTTTTAACACATATTTTAAAATTTCATCACTTGTTTAGTCATTTAAGCTAAAAAAAATTTAAAAACTCTAATAAATAAATTTATTTTAATAACATTCACTTCTGACACCCACTATCACGATCTGATCTGGAAAAGAAACTCAAACCGATAACTCTGCTAAATTTATCTCCTCGTTTTCTTTAAACCAAAAACGTATTTTATCCACAAACTAAATACTTTATCTCTCTCAGTTTCAGGCTTAGTTTCTGTTTGTGATATTGAACCTTTGCTGATTAAGCCACATGTGCATCCGGCTATGTATTACCAAAATTTTTTAAATAAATATGTTGTGAGTGCGTCACAGCCTGAAATTTTAATTAAATAGATGGCACCATCTTGAATAAGTCAATTTGCTCAAGATGGTGCTAATCAAGTCTATTTTGAATCTTTCCAAATTTGAATATTTTTTTTTACTATTTCTATGATATTTTTTCTTTCAGTATAATAAAGATATTCTAATATTTTCAATATTTTTAATTTAAAAAATCAAAGGAATTAATAATTGTATATTTATTTTTTAAATTCCAAAGGATTTTTTAAAGTAGCTTTTGATATTGCATTTATTATATAGTTAATAAATTCTATAGATCATTCATTTCTCATCATTTTAACATAAAATTAACGTTTATATATCAATTAGAACTTGAGTTGCGTTACAGATATAAAGCATTCTTGTTTCAAGCATCAGAAAATATTGCTTTTACAAATATATTATTATATATTTTTAAATTTAATACTAAAAATATATATTTTATAAAAATATCAATTTTGGTAATAGTCTGAAGGGATGTAAAACAGGTCAATTGCTTTAATTATAAGTTATTGGAGGTCGAAATCATAACGCTTTCAAGCAGTGCTATAATAACCAAAGACATCTTAACATTTCAATTTTACCAGTTTTATTGATGGCAATTTAAACTTACTTTCACTTTTCTACTTTAGGTTAGAGTCCATAAAAACCGTGGTGTTATCTAACAACAAATAAATGAAATCTTCTGAATTCTTTTGTTATTTTTCCTGTTATCTTAATGATAATCTTTGTGTCATAATAACTTCACATTGTAGATAGCTTGAGAAACTGTATATAACATAACAATAGGCAACAAGATAAACTGCCGCTTCAGTTGTAGAAGGAAAAATATCATTCCTACAGGACATAATTGCGTAAGGGGGCAATTGGGATTTTCTCAGTAATACCTGTAACAAAAATACTTCACTTTTTAAATAACTTAATTACTAGAAAAGGAGATTATTCACTGTAATACTATTCTCAAAAGTCCGTAAATATTTAAAAAATTTTCCTTGAAATGTGATAATAAGCGAGTACATAAGCGAATTTGCTATATTAAAATATATAATTCAATTCTAGAATCATATTTTATTATGTTTAATATTTACAGGTTTAGATGCTGAAGAATTTTATTCAAGTAATATTATTCTTTTCTACCAAGTAATTCTTCTTTCAGCTGAGTAACATATTTTAAATTTATACAACATTGAAAATGTCACAGAATAACGTGACGATAACATTTTGAAAAAACGAATACTTAAAACAAGCTATTGTTAGAGACGTGCTGAAATTTTAAAAGCTAAACTTTTAAACATGTCGAAAAGTTGGATTAAAACATTACTATTATTTTTTCAATTATATCTGTTATCATATAAGGAATTTTATATTAAATGTACTCTACAATGAAAATATGACACTGTTGTCTATAAAAACAATTTTTGAGGGAAAGAAAAATACATAAAACAGTTTGAATTCGTGGTATTCGTGATAACTGAATGTCAAGAGGTTAAACCTGCCAAAGAAGCTTATCAAAATAAAATTATTCCTTTTTCCGAGTAATTTTGATATTGTTTGTATAATTTATATTAAATATGCATAATGCATAAAATGTCTGCTCTTTTATGGTGTAATAAAGAAAACATAACAAATACATACGAAAGTTTCAGTTAATGTTATTATATTTTACTTCAGAAATTTATTTATGATATTGAAATTTCAAATGATCTATTGCATATTTTTAAAATTCAAATCTAACGTAACAGACAGCTGTGCAAATATTAGACTACTTTATGATTTTATTATTTTAATTATATGATTCCTTATTTTCTTTTTGTTATTAATATTAAATTTTTAATTAATTATTTTTATATATGCCTTATAATCTTCTCCTTATTATTATTTCTTCTTCATTATTACCTCGTAGTCCGCTATTTTGTATAGTCAGATCATAAATAGCTCAGGAGCTCACATACTGTAACAGTATTTTTCATTTATATTAACGTATAAACAATGATTTCTCAAGTATGTTTCTTTATCTCAATTTGAAGCCATTGAGGACTCTTACATGCTTTACATCTTTGTCTACAAATTATAAAACGTCCAAAGTATGATAAATAACTCTGAAAATAGAATATAAATTATAAATTATGTATCAAAATGCTGTCTGCATGCAAAAAATATCTTTCTTACACACAGAAGTCACATTAATGTGACCACCGCATACTTTTGACGTTAATGTTGAATAATCAATCACAGAAGGTAAATCAGTGTATCATCAGTAAATTTGGTGGATATATAAAGTGTGTTGTAGGCATTCAGAAAACATTTCAGTTCTTTCATTCTTGCAGAAAGAGTTTATCCGACGTCCAAAAGAACATAATCATTGGCTTTCCGGCCAAAGGTGGAATCATTTATAAAACTGCTAATTTTGTAAACTGCTAGCCGGCCGCCGTGGCAAAAGTATACCGAGCAGGGAAAAATGGCACTATCCAAAATCAGCGACGTGGCAGATGTGGTGCACCACGGACCATAGATGGCACGATTGAACGACGGCTGCGAAGATACAAGCAACCATTGAGCAACTGACAGCCCAGATGAACCAAAGAACTACGAACAGTGTCTCCACAACGATGGTTCAACGAACGCTTGTGCGTAAACGCTTTCGCAGCAAAAGTCTAGTTAGTTCTATGACGACTGCTATTCATCGGTGACGAAGGCTGGAGTTTGCAAGCCAGCACCTAAACTGGGCTTTCATTGAGTGGAGACATGTGGCTTTTTCCGATGAATTATGTTTTATGCTCCATCGGGTAGATGTATGTTGGTGTATACGATGTGAAACGGTTGAAAGCAAACACCCTGCAACAATTGCCGAAAGAGTCCAAGCTGGAGAAGGGAACATTATGATCAGAGGAATGCTTTCGTGGTATTCTCTGGGTTCACTGATCATTGTGAAAAGCACTATGAATCAACACAAGTATGGATCTATCCTTGCGGACCATGCTTCTGGGAATTTTTTTTTCTCAGGATGATGGCATCTACCAGCAGGACCATATGAAACTTGTCATAAAGTTCGCAGTATGCATGCGCTCTTCGAAGAGCACCAGGATGAGTTTATCGTACTCCCTTAACCAGTAAATTCTCAGACTCAATTGAGAATATGTGGGACCACTTTGATCAGGTTGTTGGCGCCATGGATCTTCAACCACGTAACCTAGAGCATCTGTCCATGGCACTGAAGTCGACATGGCTCAACATATCTATAAACACCTTCAGGAACCTTACTGACTCTCTTCCTTCACGTCTCGTAGCGGTTATTTTGTTAAATGTGGTTATTTTAAATTTTGACCGTATGGTCCCATTGACGTAACTGGATAGTGTATTAATTTTTGTCAAAATTGTGTAGTTTTGATAGAATCATGTAATTCGGATTTATATTGCAATATTATGTTGGTTTCTTAACCTAACTTTTGAATAATTTTTTGTATTAATTTATCTAAGCTTTAACTGAATTGTATTTATTTTTCATTTTTGTTTTATTTGTGCATGTTTTCCATTCCTGATTGGAAAGAAATTCTAATCCAGAAGGAAGGACGTTTTTATACGAGGAAGGGAGGGGGCAGAGTGTTGACCCTACTAGAAATATTTATATAATTATAAAAACTTAAATATTTATAAAAATTTATTAAAATTTGTGTACACTACTAGTGTTGAAAGAGCATTTTTACCACGAAAAGAGTAAAAACATTTCTGTGCAATACAACTCGTTACAAGAGTTTGACAAATTTTAACATTACTTTCGGTGCATGACTATAAATGCAGATAAAAGTTTGAACAAGATGGCCTTAATAGCTAGAAGTATTAATTAAACCACTGTAAAAAGCCATTTTATACATTACTGAATACCATTTTGTTTTTTAATTTTGTTGCCATACAAGCTATGTAATTTTGCAAAAGAAAAATACTAGGATATGTTATAATTCCTTTTTTAATGTATATATTTATTTTCCTTGATATTAATAAAATTACTTTAATTTAAATTTGTTTTAGAAGTACTTGAGCGTAAATTAAATATCCTCCAGTGTTTGCCAGACAAATTTAAATGTGGTAAAAACTTCTAGCGTAAATTAAAAGATACAATGTGGTTGCAAGTATATTTTTCAAGACACAATGAAATTTTGTACAGCATTGCTCATACGTCTTATGACTTATTTATGTATAAAACTATGGATATATGAGACATGTATGTACTTTGTGTGTGTGTCTGTGTAATGATTTTTTATGAGATAGAAAGTTGACTGTTCTTTATCCACAATACTAGATTAAGACTTTGGACTCTCCCCGAAAAAAAAAATAATTCTGGGTAAGTGACAATCAAAAGGCTGAGAGTAGGATGGTCAGAATAAATATTCCTGTCAATGAACAGTGGATGTAGACTCCGTGAACAGTATGGTTAGGGTGCTGGCCTTCGGAACCAGAGTTCGTGGGTTCGAATCCCACAGTGGCATGAACGTTCGCAGCCGTTTGGAATCGGCTTTAAGCAGTAGGTCCCGGTCTCATTGTTGCAAAAAGTAGACCGTAGTGCTCCAAACAAAAATAAACCTTGAAGGGCAGAACTTGAAATCTAAACCAAAATAGAGTGAAAAGTAAAATTTCAACATTTTACGTTTAATCGCTTTTGAATTATGCGGGATACCTACATACGCACATGCTTCACGACGAAACTAGTTAAAAAGTATTCAACGTTGTTCAAAATGGAAACTTAAAGTTTAAGTTCCGTTGTATGTACGTGCAGTCGCAACTTTTAAACTAATTAAAATAGATTCAGGCCAAGTCAAAATGGGTTATTTTCTTTGAAATCCGGGGACTGAAAGTTTTGACAATTATAAATACCTCCTACATTTTGCATAAGGAAGTAAAAATGGATCAGAATAAAAGCACTGGAGAATTATCGTATAAAGAAATTTTCAAAAATCTCGCCTCTCTATACATTCAGCAGTTTTTGTGTGAAGCGAGCACAAACTTGAACCAAGTTATTATTTTATTTACATAGATTTAAGATATTTTGAAAATATACGACTGTCTACAATGAAAAATAGCTTTTTTCAGAAAACAAACATCTAAGGTATCTATTATTCATATTGAATAGTACATACAGCGGATAGAAACTCGATAACCATAGTAATATTCTTAGACGCGAACACAAAAGAGGAAATACAATCATATAGAATATTCAAAAGTGAATGGAAAAGGGAAAAGAATTCAAAAATAAATGTAGGTTTTACTTATAAGATTACTGTTAGGTAGTGTGTAAACATGTAGGCACACATCTACATATACTTGCCTATGAATATTCATTTACGTATATACATAATACATATTTAAAAATAGGTATGTATGTGTATATACACGCACTAATGTGTGTGCTAACATATATGTATGTGTAAGTTGTGATGAGGCGATTTAGATCTGTTATATAATTGATTCATTCAAACCAGAAGTAAAATGTTCGGGATCTAAATCTGACCTCATCACATCGTTGTAAAGAGATAGAGGATCATAAATTTCTTTTCAACGGATATTGTTGTGTTGTACGGTGGTCTCGGGCGGGGTTCTGATTCCAGTCCCAGATTAGAATCCCGTCTCCGTACTTGACATTAAATAAGAATGTACCTTTGTGGAGTATTTATGAGTTCCTAAGGGACAGTGCCCATTTAGAAGTGATAAGGTTTTTCACGTTGGCGGTCTCAGGGCGGGGTTTGGTCAGACCAATGAAATTCTTACAATTATCCCGATTGGACGATAAGAAGGAAGAGGGGACAAGGTTGAAATAAATAAATATGAAAAATCTAAAAAATGTGAGGTTGATTCGGAGGTCTCAGAGAAGAGGTTCGGGAGTCCCCAAAAGAAGGTGTTCGAAAGTTGTTCGTGAGTCCAGAGGAGAAGGTGCTTGATAGTCCAGACTAGGAGAGTCCAGCCAAGTGCGACAGGAAGTATTCCTACACCAAATAGTACAGCCGCACCCCAAAGACTCAGGAGGAAGCCCCTGACGAGACCAACGGATGATATATAGATTCCCTCTCCTGATCAGCCATAGATACCCTTCAACCAGAAGTGTTCCAGGCCCAACATTTTAGACCCACAAAGGTACCCCAAATGTAAATACATTTTTGAAATTGAGATTAGGTCCTCTATCTATTTACAAAATTACTTAAGTAGATAAAAAAATTTGTCAGAACTAATTTAAAAAAAAGTTTTGTATGTAAATAGATGCATATATATTATAATAAATTTACTTTTTTTTAATATTAAGTTAGTCTCGGTTGCTGTCAATTTAGCTGTTAGTTTATTTTCATTTTTATGTCTGTAGTTTCTCAGAACCTGTGGTTAAATTAGTACAAAAATACTTAACACAACGCAATTAAAAATAAATCACCACTATATATTTGATCACAGGTTGATACTCAAATATAAACGAGGACTACACGACATAAGTATGTATTAATAAATAGCTTATTAGTTTAATAAACCCTTATTTAATCTAATAAACCGACACCGAAGTATAATCAATACGAAGGTTACTCGACGGTGGTAGACAATAGGCACAAAATAAATGTTTATTAAAATTTAAAATTTTAGTACTTTTACGGCAGAAGATGATAATTTCTGGCAACAATGTAATTTAGCTGAAGTAGAATGAATTTTGAAAGACAAAATAATGGAGTTGACAGAATAACATTATTGTACTTTAGTTTTTATGATTTTAAAGTGGAATTAAATCAAGAACATTATGATGCACAATTGGCATTTGAAAACAAAATTTCATCTCGTGCTACTGCATTCAGATGGATTTCAGGATTTCGTAGAGGTTCTCTCCTGGATAAAGAGTGGTGAAAAGGTATCGGTCATAAATTTACTAAGTGGTGATAACTTTTTTATTTACCAAATAACATAGAAGAAACTTAACAATGAAACACGTGTATACATAAAATTATTCCTCAAGAATTACATATGAAAAATTTGGTTTGTGATTGCGTCTCCTATAATTTAACAGAACACCAAAAAGGAATACATGTTACAATTATTATAGAAATCCTAAAACATTTTAAAGATGGTGGACGCCGACGATGGTGGACGTCAAGAAAATAAAGTAGGGATGTTTGATTATTTTGGTTTAGAGTGCTATGGTCTACTATTTTGCAACACGAAGGCTAATGAGACCGTGATTTACAGCTTAAATCCGATTCCGAACGGCTACGAACATCCATACCATAGCGGGATTCGAATCCACGAACTCCGGTACCGAATGCCAGCACCCTAACCATTCGGCAATCGTTCGGCGTATGGATGTTTGAAGATGACCATGAATCAACAATCGTGC
>CM063504.1:68804591-68832091 GCA_032207245.1 Pardosa pseudoannulata
CGTTAAGTTTTCTGCATTGCCTACCTTTATCAATATATTAATTATTACCCCTTTTCTAAATTAATTATTCCAAATTACTAACAGATGTCACCCTGACAACTTTTTGTCTTTCGGATCGGAGATATTCATCTGACTAGGAGCTCCATAACCGTCCATTTAATATGGAGAAGGATAAAAATATTTCATTTATATATTACATAAATATGTGTTAAAATAACAAATACTTATATAAGTACTTATAGTATACATACACCTAGTTCTAAACATCATTTATATTTTGTAGAGCCTATTGACAAGCATGGTGCATTTTTACCATATCTACACAAAACTGTTCAAAATACACATTCCCTGAAATGTTGCCACCTTTGACCTGAAAAACAGTAATTATTCCTTTTTATATGTCTCATAAATCATTTTGTTTCTGATCTACGATTCTAATATTTATCGAATGCTTACAATACATTTTATGAACAAACCAGATCTGCTGACGACAAGAACCTAATTAATAAAAGCAACACTTAAGTTTATTTTATCTAAAACAGTAAGTCGCTATCTTAGTTCTTTTTTTCTTCCAACCCTATGGGAACCATTAAGTTTTCTTTCCTAAAAACTTTGTTCTTGAACAACATTAAAATAACTCATGAAGGCGAAATTTCTTTAAAAATTACATATAAAATATAAGCTTAATCTCTTTCACTTTTCCCAATTTCCCAAGAGATTGAGATGTTCTCGTTTTGTTAATCAGATAGATAACAATATCCTTTTGTATTTTTTTTTAATATTTTCTATCAGTAATTAATATTACTTGTAAATGGAATATAAATAATGTTAAGAAATGGATTAGATCATATACTGAAAGGAAAAGAAAGACGTTTATTGAAATTACGCTGTCTTATGGTGGATAGATACGAGGAATGCTACGTCTTTTTACTTTCTTTTGCCTTACGTAATATTTTCTTTATTTATCCATTTAAATAATTCTTAATTAAGATTAATATTTTAGAGCTTTTTCAAATACACAGCATAGATTAAATTAAAGTGTTAAAATTATTTTTAATTGTAAAATATCCCTATATATGTATGATAAGACATTTACGGTAAACAAAATCCCCTATATAATAATAGCCTAAGTTATCTGTCCGTCTGTTCTCGAATTTATGAAGCGATTGTACCTGGAATGGATATCGTCTGCATTATTTTCATACGTTTTATAACTGATTTTATATATTAAGCAAATAATTTTCTTTTATATTTGGCTTAAAAAATAGATTATGTACATATGCGATAATTTTAAATTTAGTCATCGATTACTTTTTGTTGAATTGAAAATTTTATCACCGGTATTAAAAACAAATTCTGTATATCTCCAGGGTGTAGTGGAAATGATAGTTTCATTCCTTTACTTCCATTAACCCCTTCCCTGTTATGTCCGTACGTAGTACGGGCACAGCTTTCGGGCCTTTACTGATTTCCCCGTACGGCGTACGGGCAATCTGATTTCTATTTCGCTTGCTCTTTTTTTTTCGCTTGCGGGAGTATTTTTTCAAATTTTAGTAAAAAATTATTCTTATGTTTAGTAAATAATAGTTTGCAGTTTATTATATTTTCTACTCTAATTGGATCAAAAGCACGGGTTTTTTCGCATGTTTTGTATCAGAAGACGAATTGTTATCTTTCAGTGTATAGCTTTCTGGTTATATTTTACTAACCGCCTGATAATTTTATTGATGTAAGAGTTGAATAATATATTTTTACTTTTAAATAATGGAGGATTCAGTGCGTATGGAGTTAATTTCTTGTGATTCGAACTGTGACTCGGAATCAGAAAAGGAATTATCTGTAAATGATAGTAGCGAAAGTTATCACATGACCTGGATAGTACTGACTCTGATAGTAGTACAGATGGAATCAGTCAAGCAAGACAATTTTTTAAAATTAATCCTTCGGATCCGCCTCCTAGATTTGCTTTCACTGGAATTCCAAAAATTAACTTGGATATCGATGAGACTAAAGTTAAACTTTAGTTATATGATGCTTTCATAGAAAGAAAAAAAGTTGTAATAAATGCTTAAAAATATTAGAAATGTTTATTTTAATAACATATCTTTACTTAAAAATGTAAAATGAAAAAAAAAATTCAATAAAAAAATGTGACATTTTTCTGACTGAATTCTGGAAAAAAATGAAAGTGTCAAAGGATTAGCTATTATGGCAAAAAAAAATATTGGAAGAACTTAACGATGATTTCGATGCAGCTAAGAAAACTTTGAATTATCTTTCTAAACGAATTCAATGTAATTCTAAACTGCATTCAAAATATCAGGGGACTTTCGAGGAGTAGGAAGAAAAATAAATTATAGAGCCTGTACCAGATAATTCTCAGCCAAATAAAACAAACCATTTTTTTATCTGCCTTTTAGGGTACTTTACAATTCTGGAAAATTAAAATTTTTACTTATCCCGTATATGATAGTAACTGATAATTACCATTTACTAGTTCATCACAAAATGTACATTACATGTAACTTTATGAAATCTGTCACTGGGTTGCAAACAGCACAAAATTTCCTCACACTATTTACCTTAAGGGGCTGTCTGCGGGGTTTTATACAAAATACCTACATTAGTTTCATTTAGTAATACCTACATTTAGTTTACTTCTCCTCTTGCACACACACACACACACATACACATACATATACATATTATACATATATATATATATATATATATATATATATATATATGCATATATATATTTATTTATATATAAGTATGTATATGTATATATATATATATATATATATATATATATATTTATATATAAGTATGTATATGTATATATATATATATATATATATATAAAAGTATGTATATGTATATATATATATATATATATATATATATATATACATATACATATACATACATACACACATATATATATATATATATATATATATATATATATATATATATATATATATATATATATATATATATATATATATATATACAGAGAGAGACAGGTAAAGCAGCGAACTTTTGATAGTTAAGTCAGTAATTTTCACAATGTATAGATTTAGGAAAAATACGGACAAATTAAAAATTTATTTAATTTAACATTTTTTAACGTTTAACAAAATTCCTTTTAAAGTAAATGGATAACATATAATCCATTCAGTGTATTAGAAATGTATAAAGAAAATTTAAGATCTTTAGGAACAATAAGTGATTGGAAGTAGATAACATTAAACTCTTTTTCTTAAAATTTGCTCCCATTTAAATACGACGACAGAAATTTGATTTTCAACAATCCCATTTTGAAATTAAAAGTAATTCATTTCCCCACCATACAAGGTTCTTTACGAATTTCCTTTTTAAGATAGAAAACATTGTCATATTTACAAAGCAATTCGATGAATGGATACTAATATGCAAAATTGCAAAAAAAAAAGTCAACTTTACATTTATCGGTGGTTTTAATATAATTCTAAATTTAGATTTTCCGGAAAATTCTTTACAATCATTATGAAGCTGATCCATTAAGAAATCTCATTAATGAATGAAAATATGAAAGAAATTGAGATTTTTCATTATTTTATTAATAATTTTAGAATTAGTTCTCAAGTAACAAAAATGTAGATCATAGCTTTTCCTGAAAACCATCCATTCAATTTAATTTTCTTCAATTGTCGTTCTATTTCATATGTACAATTTCACAAAATTTTCAAAGATATTGTTTGATATACACTGTCTACCAATAAGTGCTGTCAAACACTGCTAATATTAAATTGATATGTAGGAGATTAAAATTGCATACAGCAAGTATTCAGCCATTCTTAGCTGCATTTTTTTCAAATTCTCTCAGAGGTTTTGGATAACTAGTAAAAATGTTGGTATTGTTTCTCCATACAAAAGAGAAATTGTAATAAAATAATTTTATTTATCCTATTTGTTATTCTTTTTGCGACAAATACTTCTCAAACTTCAAATATAAAATTCTTTTAAAGCGGTTTCTACACTGTATACCAGTTACTATTTGGACACCTGTGATAGAAAAGAAAAACTAACTTTATTCAAAATCAATAGTTGGTAGAGCCTCCACGAGAGGCAGTTACAGCGTGAACCCTCCGGGGCATACTATCCACAAGTCTTTGTATTACAGCTAGTGGTATTGTCTTCCACTCGGCTTGGAGTAGACATACAAGTTCCTTCACCGATATTGGACAGGTAGTGCACCCCTTAATTCTGCGATCTAACTCGTCCCAGAGGTTCTCGATAGGGCTCAGGTCTGGGCTCTGGGCAGGTCAGTCCATTCGATGAATCCATTGGCACCATACCAAGCCTTGCATAACCTCGAAACATGACAAATGGCATTGTCGTCCTGAAAGTAACAGGGGTCCAACACGAAAAACTGCCACAACGTAGGAAGCACATTTTCATCCAAAATAGTGCAGTAGGCATCGGAGTTAATCTTATCTTGAATGAGGACCAAGGTTCCCAGTCCATACCATTAGAATTACCACCAGACCAAAATTCCACCTCCGCCGAACTTGACTGTTGGTACAATGCATTCTGGAAGGAGACGTTCTCCACGCAAACGCCAGACCCAAACTATGCCATCCGAACGGTATAGGGTGAACCTTGATTCGTCGCTCCAAAGAACCTGTTTCCACGAATATACGGTCTAATTTCGATGTGCTTTGCATCCCATTAACCAAGGAGCGCGGTTGGACTTTGTGATCAAATGCTTATGGACAACAGCACGACCATGAAAACCAAGCAGATGTGCTTCCTTACGGAGGAGCGTATTCATTGAAACAATACTCCCGGATGCCTGTTGAAACTCCTCGCGGATGAAGGCCATCGGTTGAGTGCTGTTCTTCCGAATTTCTCTGGACAGCACTTGTCGGTCTCTATCTCCCAGTTTCTTTGCTCTGCCTACTCGGGGCACATTCCAACAATCATCGCTCACCTTCCATTTCTTAATCACATAGGCCACTGTCAATTTTGGGTACTTTAGATCGCTAGATATGTCTCTTAAGGATCGGCCACATTTGTGATACCCGATAATTATACCTTTCTCGAAATCAGAAAGCTCCTAACTGAGCGACACCTTGCATACAACTAATACCGATGCTGTGTCCTACACGATGTATACCTGTTGAGGCCGTGATGTACCTCAAGACCACAGATATCGTCATTTGCATATGTGTCCAAATACTTGTTGTTAGACAGTGTATAAAAGGTAATCAAAAGGTTTAATCTATTATCCTAAGGATTGACTTATTGCGCTCTATTGTTAAGTCTGACTCAACATCATCTTTCTTTTACAACAAGTAAAATGCCGAGTATTGCTCAATACGATTTTTAATTCAAGAATTACTGTTCATAAATATTTAATTAGATTAATCTAATTAGCTAGGTCGGCAATGAAGTGATACAATTCAAATTTAAACAGTAATTAAATTACTGTAAATGAGTATAACTTATTTGAAGAGTAAATAAATGCCTAATTCTAGCTGAACTTACGACATTAGAGAACTTATATAACATTAACTTAAAAAAATAAAACCCAGGATACTTTTTCAAAATATATCCTCTCCGTGATCAAACCATCAAGCCTCATATTTGTTATGTGGTGATTTAGATCCATATAAAAAATCTTTGAATTAAATTATTATAAAAAATGTATTTAGTAATAAAAATTTAGTAATAAAAATCTAACTTCGTGACTTCGTTAAAAAGTGAGGATCTGAAGATAAGGAGTAGGAAGTTTTTTGAGGACCGATGAGTACGGGATTGGATCTCCAGATGAGATAAACAAGAGTCTCCAATTCTGATTCTAAAGTAAAATGGCTCTTTGTAAATTATTTATGAAGCCCTAGAGGAGCTTTTGGCTATTGAGATAATAGGCATTCGACAGTATTGGGTTGCATTCTCCCCTAGGTTTGTGATTTCAAGCTGGGGATGTTGCCGATTCAAGTCTTTAATGACTGAGGTGTGAAGGTATATCGGAAAATCAAAAATATCAAGATCTGTGATTAACTAGAGGAAAAGGGAAATTGGATGAAAATTACAAAATAAAAAAGGATGAGAAGAAGTTAGAGGTGTAGAGCAGATTTGCGCTAGGTAGCATTGACTAGTTCTTCCTAGCAGTCTGAGGCACAAAAGTGAGTTTGAGGTCACAAACTTAAGTTGGAGACTGCAGAGTTAAGAAGGAGGACATAGAAAAAAGTCATTGGAGCAGCTAGCAATAGTGGCCTAATAGCTACAAAAGTGTGAACGAAGTAGTGTCCATTTTCCGAAAGCCACCTACCAGAAGGAAAACAAGGTTACCCAATGAAAGCGTATGGTCTTCCGAAAGGCCCCGTCTTCGTTTTCTAAATAAATAAAAGGTAGGATAGAGCTCATTAGTAAAAGATTGCATTAATTCAGGTCCACTCTTTATATTTATTGACAAATTTTAATTCTAGTTTTATAAGAATTTTAATGCCCCCCTAAGCCAAGACGCTAGTTGATAAATTTTTAAATATGAGAAGATGTTATGTAATAAATGATGCATGTTGTCTAAATATTGTGTAAATAACAATTTAATAATACTTTCTTTAATGTAAATATTTTTTAAAATTTAAATTTTTCTAGTCCTTTAATTTATGAAAACTTCTTATAAATGAATATCAATTTAAAAATAAATTAAACTCCATATTATTGTCTTTTTCACAGCCTTGGTTGGCGATGGTTAGTAATTTTAAATAATTTTAAACAACAGAATGAATAACTGAAATGTACTAAATAAATATTTCTGCCCTTACGATCTAAAAATCAATTGTAAAATAAGAAATCTCTGAAGTACTACACCAGAATATTTTACGGAGAAATACTTAAAACGATTGTCCAATACCTCTAAAATGTCAGCTTTATGAAATACAGTTTTTCGGAATTCCCATGTTTTGCAACTGGTAAAGTACAACTCGTATAAAGTGGTATAAATCCATTTTATATTATATAAAGCTATTTAAGGGTTTGTATTTGAATGGTTTGAAAATTCTTGGAATATTTAAATGCGCTCATGTAATGTTTTTTAGACGTTAAATTGATTTAAGCTTAAAATGTGGTAGTTTTTAAAGTATTAGTTAAGAGAATATAGCAAAATTATAATGTATAATTTTAACTAAATAATATATCTTTGTTGAAAATGAACTTGCACCGTTTTCAAAGTAATTATATTTGCAATCTCATTCTTTACTTAAATCATTTAGATTTAAAGATAGATATTAATCGTATAGATATTAAATTGATGTCAATGAATTAGATATTAAACTAATGTCAATGTATGACAAAATGAGGAAAATTTTGAAGGATATTTTTTGGAACTGCTTATAAATAAAAAGTTTATAGCAGTTTTCATTCATTACCATGAATTACATTTCTTTAAAAAAGGCTCATATATTAAATGTTTAAAAGAATTTCTTCATTCATGAAATAAACTGAAACTGAATAAATGGTACTTCATTAATTTAGACCACGCTACAAAAAGTCATTTTACAGATAGTTAAGTAAATACCTTAAAATTTTCTTCATTGCAGCTTACCTACTCATCGAGTCATTACTCATCTAATACATCATTATTACTCACTTTTATCTGAAGTGACTTTAAAGTACTACGCAGCTCTAAACGAGCTGAAAGGAAGTTGAAAATCTGAAATCAATCTACTCTCCTACCATTCATCTTAGTAAATTCTTCTTTTTCTACACTTTTAAATTTCAATTTGGCACCTTCTCTGCAATAATTCTTTCCTCCTCCGTAAATAAACAAACTTGGTTTAATTTTAAAAGAGTTAATGCACCGAAAATATTTTTCCCTCTAAAAATATTGAGATGAATTTTCCGAATAATCCTACCTATTTCTAGAAGTTTGGAGATCTTCATCTATCTTTACCCTGTTTATTTCTTCAGTCGATTCTCTCAACGACAGCTGGTTCCCTACAATTTATTTGATATAACCATGTCAGCGGTTGAGAAAAGCTTATTCTTTTTTCAATTGCTTTTAGATTTTAGTCTTCTTTTTCCAAGATTTGACCTGGAGAAAATTTGCGATTGTTTTTTAAAGATTTGACAATCGGCTGTGGCTCTAAATGTTTGATAAAAGTATTAAGAAATTCCGGGTTTTAAGAATGCCATATTTTTATTTTCTTTTCTTAAAAACTAATACAAATTTTAAGATATTAATGAAGTGATTATAAATAACTTTCTGTAAACAGTTGGGTAAATAACAATAGTAAATAAAAATTACGCTGTTAAGGAAAATGTATGAAAATGTGACATAATTAGTTTGTCCTTGTTCAGTCTTCATAAAAAATTTGCTGTTTTAAATTTAATTTTTAAATAATTCATAATAGTTGTTTCATTTTTATTCTTTATTGTCTGAGGTTTCTGTTCTAATTATTTGTATTTCAATAGATGGCATCACCATGTAATGGTTTTTATTTATTTTTTTGTTTGTTTGTTTTTAGTGTTCAAAGCCAAAAAAGGGCTGTTAGCTTGATATTCTGTGTGTGTGTGTGTAATTCTATTCCTTTGTAATTCGTGTAATACATTCATATTCAGTGTTAAACATGTGTTTTCTAAAACCTAATTCTAGATTCTAAATTAATTTTATGTACCCTTAATTCGTTGTGCTGTGCTTCATCATTAAAGACAGCTTCATTCAACAATAAGGCAATTTGCCGCAACGTCACGAACTACTATAATGCCCTTCCCATTCATTTTCATGTTTACAGCAGCCAATAAACAAACAATAAACTGCCCTTCCGTTTGAAACTAAAGCCAGAATTGCCAGAATTTGAGAATTTGCCCTACTTTGTGAAATTGCCTTATAGACTTCTGATTTTGCTCATCATTTCGGTTTTTACGGATTCTTCAAATAAAATTCAAGGGATTAAAAAAAATAAATTTAAATAATTACATTTCATTTTTATTTTTTATTGTCTGTGGTTTCTGTTCTCATTGTTTGTATTTCAATAGATGGCATCACCATGTAACGGATTTTATTTATTTTCTGTTTTGTTTATTTTTAGTATTCAATAACAGAAAAAATGGCTGTTAGCTTGGTATCGGTGTGTGGGTAATTCTATTCATTTGTTTCGTATAATACATTCATATTCAGTGTTAAACATGTGTTTTTTAAAACCTAATTCTAAATTCTAAATTAATTTTATGTACCCTTAATTCTTCGTGATGTGCTTCATCATTAAAGACAGTTTCATTCAAAAATATACTTCTGTTTTGGCTCATCATTTCGGTTTTTACAGATTCTTCAAATCAAATTCAAAGCATTAAAAAATAAAGGTAAGTAATTACCTTTCATTTTTATTCTTTATTGTCTGTGGTTTCTGTTCTAATTATTTGTATTTCAATAGATGGCATCACCATGTAACGATTTTTATTTATTTTTTGTTTATTTGTTTTTAGTATTCAAGGCCAGAAAAGATGGCTGTTAGCTTGGTATTCGGTGTGTGTGTAATTAAATTCATTTGTAATACATTCATATTCAATGTTAAACATGTTTTTTTAAAACCTAATTCTAAATTAATTTTATGTACCCTTAATTCGTCGTGCTGTGCTTCATCATTAAAGACAGTTTCATTAAACAATAGACTTCTGTTTTGGCACATCATTTCGGATTTTACAGATTCTTGAAATCAAATTCAAAGGATTAAAAAACAAAGGTAAGTAATTACCTTATTCAATAATTGATTACCATTACTGCTGAACATTTATACTAATTAACTGACTTAAAAGAAAACCAAAGTTCAAGATTCATGGTTGCTCAAAGTAAAATTCTTTCTATTCAGTACAGTCTTCTAGGTAAATTTGTGATTATTTTTTAATCATATAGCATGAATGTTTTTTCTGTATGTGTTTAACGAAATATTTTGAGATAATTTCGGAGTACCATATTTTTATTTCAAGTTTCTTAACCATTAAATTGAATCTAATTCTAAGATACTGCTGAAATAAGGATAAATAACACTTTCACAGAAAGATAAAGTGCAAATATCACATTAAACAATCTGTAAAACAAATTCATATGGTATAATGTGAAATTATTTGTTTATATTTTTATTTATAGCCAAACTGTTGATATATGCAGGCTGTCCCAAAACGACAGCATAAGCTCTATACAATTTATGTATCTTTGTTAATCTATATAACAAGTTAAAGAACTATTCAAAATTAATTTTATATAAAAAACAGACTTTATAATTACTTTCAAACTTTATGTATGTATATATATATATATATATATATATATATATAATATACATATATACATATATACATATATACATATACAGGGTGTCCCAAAACGACCGCATAAACTCAGTACAGCTAGATTCCTCGTTGGGAGTACATAAAAATTGCCCAAAGACGCGTTCCTGTAAGATTCATAGTTTACGAGAAAAATACGAAAAACAAAGTATGACGTCAGTGACGGTGCAAAAAAAGACTTTATTGAACATATCAACAGCAGTATATGCACAGGCATACTCCGTAACAGTTCGTAAAGCATTTCCATTACATCGGCCGTACATCAGGTACATGTCGCAGTAGTTAAGAACGGAATACATGGCCACCATACGAAGAGTACCGGTAGCTGCAAGATGTAGACTTTTAAATACCAGTTCAACAGTGGCTTAACGTCATTCCATGGCGCGCATGCATGACGCGATATTTTTTACACATTATAGTCCGGAAAGATATGGAAATTCTGTTGTTGATATGTCCAATAAAGTGTTTTTTTCTTGCACCGCAAGTGACGTCATAATTTGTTTTTTGTATTTTTCCCGTAAACTATGGGTTGTATAGGAATTCTTCTTTGGGCAGATTTATGTACTCCTAACGAGGAATCTAGATGTGCAGAGTTTATGCGGTCGTTTTGGAACACCCTGGTTATGTATTATATTTTTAACCAAAAATGTTCCTATATTATAACTATTACGGAGAATTTAAGTGAAGAGGAAATACAGAAAGCTTGAATATGAAAAAAAATAGGAGAAAAAATCGTGGAGAAACCCCAAAAGAAACGATTATTTAAAACGATATTTAAAAATTCATAATTATTTTTTTATGATTCGACAATCTATTGTTTAAACTGTATGTTCTTAAAAAGATTTTGAAAAATATTAGGCTACTTTAAGATTGCAAGATTTTTTTCCAATTATTAAAGATTGTTAGCTTCAATTATAAGATAAAAATGAAGTAATTATAAATAATTTCCTTAAAGTCAAATAAATGGTATATGTAAACGAATATATTCCTATTAAGTAGAATGTTCTTGAATGGAATATATCTACTTATCCTGAAAAAAAATTCTTAATATGTTTTACTTGTTCCTCTATGGTGTAACCGGAATATACTGTAAGAGCTTGATAAAAGATTCAGAATCTGCGAGATATTTTACAAATATCTTATTTTGGTTTCCACTTCTTAAAAAGTATTAAGTTGAATCGCATTCTAAGTTATAATACGAAATTCTTATAGAAATTATTATAAGTAATATTTTTAGCGAAATATAAAGAACAAATATCGCATTAAGCATATTGCACAAAACACAAGTCTTCATGATTTGCTATGAATAAAAAATAATGATTATTTTATATATTTTTTTAACTTCTTAAAAACTATTAATTTCAAAATACTTCTACGATGTATGAATAATATTTATGGTAAGTAATATTAAAATAAATAATAATATTAAAAAAATAAATATTATTTTCACATAAGGATAAAGGAAAATATCGCGTTAAACAATTACAAAACCAATAAATTTACCTGGTGTGAATGGAGAAAAATTCATAATTATTTATTTATGATTCGATCTATTGCCTAAACTGTATGTTCTATAAATGATTTTGAAAAATATTCTTCTTAAAAAACTTCTTAAAAAACTTCTTTTGAAAAACTTCTTAAAAAACATTAAGCTGAATTGCGTTCTAAGTTATAATACGAAATTCTTACAGAAATTATCATAAATAATATTTTCAGCTAAGCATAAAGGACAAATATCGCATTAAGTATATTGCACAGAACATAAGTCTTCTGATTTGCTATGAATAAAAGTTAATAATTATTTTTGATGTTTATTTTTAATATACTTCTTTTAACTTCTAAAAACTATTAATTTGAAAATAATTTTAAGATATATGAATAATATTTATGGTAAATAATATTAATATAAATAATAATATTAATACATGAAAAATATTATTTTCACAAAAGGATAAAGGACAAATATAGCGCTAAACAATTGCAAAACCAGTAAATTTACTAGGTTTGGTATGGAGAAAAATTCATAATTATTTTTTTATGAATCGACAATCTATTGCGTAAACTGTATGTTCTTAAAAATATTTTAAAAAATATTAGGCTAGTTTAAGAATAAAGCATTTTTATTTCCAATTGTTAAAGATTATTAGCCTCAATTATAAGATAAAAATGAAGTAATTATGAATAATTTACTTAAAGTGAAGTAAATGGTATATGTAAACGAAAATAATCTCATTAAGTAGAATGTATCAGAGTGGAATATATCTAGTTGTCATAAAAAAAAATTCTGAATATGTTTTACGTGTTTCACTATGGTGTAACCGGAATTTACTGAAAGTGCTTGATACTGTCAGATGTTACGTTTATAAAGTGTTATCTTTTGCTTTATAATTACTTACACCAAAATTCTTAAAGGAGTATTTAAGACTCTAGATGCATATTAGGAAACATCCACGAGGGAGGAGTGGGAGATAAGGATTAAAACCAGGGCTTCGAACCGTAATTTATTTTGTTCCGGTTTTCGTTCCGGTTCAACTAAAAAATTAATATCGGTTCAGTTCCGGTTTTCACTCCGCCAAAAATAACGGTTTTCGGTTCAGTTCCGGTTTTCGCTCCGCCAAAAATAACTGTTTTCGTTTCAGTTCCAAATGAATAATTTCATTTTATGTATATTCTTATTTGTACTAAAAATATAATTCTATCATAAACAAAAAATGTAATTCTATCAAAATTTAGAAGATTTTATTCTTTTTTTAATTGGCACACTATGTGAATTGATACAAACAGCAGGTCTAATGAAATACTACTATTACGAAACATTTGAATCGCCGCCATTACCAAACACCCATTTGATGCGCAGAAGATTTGATAGATGCTTCATGCTACGTCACTTAGGGCCTCTCCTGTCTATTTACTCCTCCCTGATCTAAACAGTCTATACAAACATCCATGGATGATCGCATGCTGAGATGTGAAAAATAAAATATAACTCGATATTTTTCTTAAAAAATCATCTACACTTCTAGTTTAATCAACTGAATTAAATATGTCTTCTACAAGTAGTTTCATGCGAAACTGAAACAGAAAAATACTAGTGAATATCAAAATAGAAAATCGAGAAGCAGTATACATGTAATGATAATTATAAAGTTGACGTTAAATTAGAAAATATTGATAAGTTGGTAACAGTAACAAAATGACTGAAAGATATATCGAACCGAAATAAACCGATATTTTTTTCGGTTCAGTTCCGGTTTTCGTTCCGACCAAAATAACGGTTTTTTCCGGTTTTCGGTTCAGTTCCGGTTCGAAGCCCTGGTTAAAACTCCTTACTGAAAACTAGATTATTTTCAGGTTCTCAAATTACCTCCAGTTCATTTAGTACACTATAACCTTACAAGTTATTTTAACCAGTAGGGAGTCATATAAACTGTTTCAGTCACAAAATTTCAGGACGAGTAAACGAAATATTCTACTTTCTAAGTAAAGATTTATATGTTTTTAAAATTAAGCATTTTTTACTTCTTGTATGATGTAAAATAAATATGGTAATCGTGAAAACTTTCAGTCTTCAGATTTCAACGTAAATACTAATTTTGATTTTGCCTGAATCCATTTTGACTAGTTAAAACACTACATCTGCACGTACATACAAGAAAACTTTAAATATTTACTTTCTACTACCCCTGCATGTATAGATACTCTCACTGATACTCAGAATCTGTGAGATATTTTACAAATATCTTAATTTGGTTTTCACTTCTTAAAAACCATTAAGTTGAATCGCATTCTAAGTTATAATACGAAATTCTTACAGAAATTATCATAAATAATATTTATGGCGAAGCGTAAAGGACAAATATCGCACAAAACACAAGTCTTCCTAATTTGCTATAAATAAAAATTAATGAGTATTTTCAATATTTTTTTAACTTCTTAAAAACTATTAATTTAAAAATAATTATAAGATATATGAATAATATGTATGATAAGTAATATTAATATAAATAAATAATAAGACTTGTGTTTTGTGCAAGCATATTGCACAAAACACAAGTCTTCCTAATTTGCTATAAATAAAAATTAATGAGTATTTTCAATATTTTTTTAACTTCTTAAAAACTATTAATTTAAAAATAATTATAAGATATATGAATAATATGTATGATAAGTAATATTAATATAAATAATAATATTAAATTATAATAAATATTATTTTCACACAAGAATAAAGCAATATCGCGTTAAACTCTAAATCGTTCAAACCCAGTAAATTTACCTGCTTTGATACGGAGGAAAATTCATAATTATTTTTTTTATGATTCGACAATATATTGCTTAAACTGTATGTTCTTAAAAAGATTTTGAAAAGTATTAGGCTAGTTTAAGAATGCAACATTCTTATTTCAAATTATTAAAGATTGTTAGCTTCAATTATAAGGTAATAAATGAAGTAATTATAAATAATTTCTTTAAAATGAAGTAAATGGTATATGTAAACGAAAATAATTCTCTTAACCCTTTAAAGGTCACATACATAAACTCTTTGGAATTCAATGAAATTAGTTTATAAATATTACCTATGAACCTTATAAATGCAAATTGTTTTAAAATTTTACAGTCTTTACAATCCTTAGAGGGATTTCCATTAGAGGATACCGTAAGAGGTATTGAGGGGGGAGAATGACGAATCCATCCCAATGTACAGCGTGAACATAATACTTTTTAAAATTTTAATTAGATTGGAAGAATAATAAATGAGTGTTCTTAAAATATAAAATAAATAAATAGTTTAACAGTTTATAAGTGTTGTTTGAATAGATATTTTTGTTTGTGGTCATAAGTGAAAAAAATCAAATTACTATCTTCCCAAGTACAGCAAGTTTAAATACGTGTATTTAAAAAAAATTGAATGCAGTACTATCATGTATTGTACGTTTTAAATGTCAAAAACATTCATATTTCTCAAACAAAAATAGAGAAAAAATGTTTAACAGGAGGTTTTGCTGCAAAACCACTGTCCGCTAAAGGGTTAAGTAGAATATTCCAGAATGAAATATATCTAGTTGTCCTGCAAAAAAAATTCTGAACATGTTTCAAGTGTTTCACTGCGGTGTAAACGGAATTTACTGTAAAAGCTTAATAAAAAGATTCAGAAACTGTGAGATATTTTACAAATATCTTATTTTGATTTTTCATTTTTTAAAAACCATTAAGTTAAATCGCATTCTAAGCCATAATAGAAAATTCTTACAGAAATTATCATAAATAATGTTTTTATCGAAGCATAAAGAACAAAAATATCGCATTAAGCATATTGCAAAAAACATAAGTTTTCCTGATTTGATATGAATAAAAATTAATGATTATTTTTAATGATTTGCTAATGTATTGTTATATTCTTAACGAAAGATTTAAAAAAATACAGGTTATTTTTAGATTGCCTCATTTTTATTTTTATTTAATTAAAAATGTTAACTTCAATCTAATTCTAAGACGTAAATGAAGTACCGATAAATAATTTTTCACTTCTTAAAACCTATTAACGTAAATCTAATTAAAGATACAACTGAAAATTATAAACAATTTTTTACACGTAGATAAATTGTATCACATTAAACAGAGCACATCGCAAATAGATTTTAAGTGATTTGATCTGGAGGAAAATTTGTGATTATTTTCTAATTTTTTGAAAAAAATTTTCGTCCACTAAATATTATGAGCTTAACAAAAATTTTCGGAAATCCCGATACATACATTAATATTCATCATATTGAAAGTTTTCATTGTGTAGAATGCACATTGGAATCAAAAAGAGAAATGCATAACTAGATGTAACAACATTTCTACATATAAAATTTTTTTAATTCTATATCTTATCGTTTTTTTAGTTGCGGAGATACATATGTACGTAGAACGTATGTACATACCGACGTTCCGACGAAACATGTCAAATACATGCTGGGGTAGTCGAAAGTAAATATTTAAAAATTTTTTTTGTATGTGCCTGCATATGTAGTGTTTTAACTAGCCAAAATGTATTCAGGCAAAATCAAAGTGAGTATTTACGCTGAAATCTGAAGACGGAAAGTTTTCACTATTTCCATACTTATTTTACATGATACAAGAAAAAAATACTTAATTTAAGCTAAAAAATGTAAATCTTTTCTTGGGGAATAGTATATTTAGTATAATCATCCTGAAATTTCGTAATTAAAACAGCATATATTACTTCCTACTGGTTAAAATAACTTGTAAGGTTATAGTGTACTAAATCAGCTGGATGTAATTTGATAACCTGAAAATAATCTAGTTTACAGTAAGGGAGGAGTTTTAACTTTTTGCTCCTACCCCTCTCTCGTGGATATTTCCTAATACATGTCTAGAGTCTTAAACACTCCTTTAAGAATTACACTTAAGAATTTTGGGGAAAGTAATTTTAAAGTAAAAGGTAGCATTTTATAAACATAACATTTAATAAGTCAACAAATCAATAAAACAGCAAATCTAAAAGAGATTGCATCACAATCTCTGTAAACCAATAGTAGTGATTAGAAATCCCCTATATAATAATAGCCTAAGTTAGCTGTCCGTCTGTCCTCGAATTTATGAAGGGGTTGGACCTCGAATAGATATAATCATCCATATTGGATTTTTGATGAATTAGAGTTAGCAAAGTACGAAATCGACCCCTTCCCTACTTTTCTATAATTTAAAGCCATTATTTTAAGCCCTATTATCACTAATTAAGAGCAAACGATTAAATTAATCAATTTGTCACATAAATAACATTTTTTTAGCATTATGACGTCATTCTTTTAATCATCTGTTTTAATAATTTCTTATTTTAAATTACTTAAATATCGTCTGTATTAATTTCATACGTTTTAGTTTTAACACTGAATTTAGATATTAAGTAAATAATTTTCTTTTATATTTGGCTTAAATAATAGATTAGGTACATATGTGATAATTTTAGATTTAATCATCGATTAGTTTTTGTTGCAATGAAAATTTTATCACCGGTATTAACAACAAATTCTATCTACCTCCAAGGTGTAGTGGAAATGATAGTTTCATTCTTTTACTTCCATTAATTACTGTGCCAAAAAATTTGGGAAGAACTTAACAATAATTTTGACGTAGCTAAGAAAAATTTGAATTATCTTTCTAAAAGAATTCAACCTGATTCTAAACTGCATTCACAATATCGGGAGACTTTAGAGGAGTATGAAGGTAAACAAATTTTTCAGCTTGTACCAGATAATTCTTAGCCAAAAAACAAACCCTTTTTTTACCAGCCTCATAAAGTACTTTACAATTCTGGAAAATTAAAACTTTTACTGATCCCGTCATATGACGGGCTATATGTTAGTTTCAAAGTATCAAACGACCATTTCATGCATAAAATATACAGTATTTTAGAGATTTTCATCCTGTATATTTCTGAATAAAAAGTTTCATTTGATAAAACCTAAGTTTTCCAATTTGTCGAATGTGGTGTACTGTTTTGATCAACCCTAAATCTAGTTATTTATATCTATGAGTTATAAGATTTGAAATATGTTTAGACTGGAGAAAAAATGTCTTGAGAGCAGAAAATAATAGAAATCGGTAGTGGAAATCTAAAACAACATTCTCTGAAGACGGTTTTTGTGTATCATCGTAGAATAAAAATGATTCCCCACTTTCTTACGAAAATAATCCAAGTAAATATTACTTACACACACACACACACACACACACACACACACACACACATATATATATATATATATATATATATATATATATATATATATTTATATATATATATATACATATATAAATATATACATATATGTATATATACACATATATATATACATATATATATAAATATATATATATATATACATACATATATATAAATATATATACATACATATATATACATATATATATATATATATATATATATATATATATATTTATATATATACTTACATATATATATATATATATATATATATATATATACATATATATATATACATATATATATATAAATATATGTATATATATATATATATATATATATATAGATATATATATATATATACATATATATATAAATATATGTATATATATACATATATATATATATATATATATATATATATATATATGTATATATATATATATATATACATATATATACATACATGTCAGGATTTAAATTGTAGATTAATTTTAAAAGATTTTAATTAAGGATTATTTACTGAGAGTGACGCGGCGTGAGGAGTTAGCCACATAAATACGGCTCACGCGCAGTGATCTGGAGCAGAGAGCAGTGTGCACATTCCGCGGACAGAGCTGTGGCTACCCGAAGCAGCTAAGCCTGCCTTTGTTAAAAGTTGGGCGCCAATGTGAGACGCCATTGAAGATGATTGTCGAGTAGTGTGGTTTGAGATTTGAATAAAACTATGAAAATGATGTCAGGACTCTAGTGTCGTTTAGTGGAACCTGTCATATATATATATATATATATATATATATATATATATATATATATATACATATATATATACATATATATATATGACATAGACGAGTGGTTAAGGCATGGAAGACACATTTCATTTCATATATAAAAACTTCTTTATTGTGATCCTTCTGTCCATAGCTATGTCATTTAGCAATTCTTTGTTCTCGTACTTTGAAAAATTCATCTTCTCTTCACGAAGAATGAAAAGCTCCTATTTTTCGTAACAGCATTTTTTTCTTCGTCTGAATGTACATTATTAACAGTTTGCATTCGTAGAAAATATGTCCCGCATCTCAATGTAAAACTCAGATTATGTCTTTTCAAGTACCTCAAAATATGTCTGTCTTCTATAAGTAATTAAATTAATTAATTAAATTTCAATTAAGATAAATTAATATTTTCACAAACATGCTTTTCAAAATGTTAAGGTAAAAAATAAATATCATATCTGTATTGTTAGTTTATTTTGGCAATTTTAGATTTTTCATTAAAATTTTTATAAATACTTTATCGATAAAATTTCATTATTGATTATTTTATCGATGCTGAAATGTGCTTATTTTTCACTAATTATTTTATAGCATTTTTTGTCTTTTAAATAAAGGTGCACTAATTATTTTTTATGTATTTCTGGATATGGGCATGGGCATAACATCTTAAGGAGTTCATCCCCGCTATAAATTGAAATATAAGAAAATTTATATTGTGGTTAAATTTTTAAAGATAAGTTTTTAAAGATAAAAAAAAAGAAGCAAACAGATAAAAAGAGCTGAGAACATGATCCAAAAAAAAAAAAAAAAAGACAGAAAGGTTGGTGTTTTTTACAAGGAAATTATCGATTTCTATATATATATATAAATAAATTCATGAGGAGACGGAAGAGGCAACGCACTATCGTGTAAAAAACGAAAGAATACAGTGAAGAATGAAACACGTTGATTGCCAGACGCATTTACGATGGTTTGCCCATGGCGTCAAGTTATAAAATCATGCTTAAAGCAGTTTTCATGGTGAAGGTCACCAGTGACTCCCACGGTGCAGTAGGTAATTGTTACGGTTGTCCGTTTTTCCAAATAATAGTGTTTCGACTGATAAGTGATCACTGATAAGTGATCACTGATAAGTGATTACCTATTACAACGAGAGTAAAGGGTTTGACTAAAAAAAGTGTTGAAATATTGTTCCGATGACGTCGATTCACCTTTTCTTTGGCCGAACGATGGCCGATTGGTTAGGGTGCTGACCTTCGGTACCGGAGTTCGTGGGTTCGAATCCCACTGTGGCATGGATGTTCGTAGCCGTTCGGAATCGGCTTTAAGCTGTAGGTCCCGGTCTCATTAGCCCTCGTGTTGCAAAAACAGTAGACCGTAGCACTCCAAACCAAACCAAACCTTTTCTTTGCCTCGAATGTCTCAATCTGACTCATCGCAATATGCACTGATAAAATGTATATTTTTCACGTAGTAATAAAATTATTTTTGTATGTTCTATATTGCATTAATTTCTTCAAACTATTATAATAACAATGGTATTATTGAAAAATTTATCAGTATCCACATTTACTATAATTATGTACTTTTATTATTTGCTGCTTCGCCGGTCACCGGTGGCCCCCAAGGTGCTGTTGCCAATTTGAGTGCCGGTCACCAGTGACCCCCATGGCAGTCAACGTATTAAATACCAGAGTGTGTTTTGATATAAGGACAAAGCCCTGTAGTCACCCTAGGACGTTTAGAGTGTAACGGCGTGATTTAGCAGTGTTTCGACATCAAAGAACTTTGCTTTGAGAGGTTTACTCGACACAAGCGAAGTAAACCTTTCACTTGTGTGGACACAAAGGGATTGTTTCCCCCGGCCCCCGATGTCTACACTGTTGTGCCCTATAGTAGCTGAACAACATACCAGACGACCCGGCCCCGTCACTGACATCCAGAAATATGACAATCGGAACGATAAATGAATTGCCGCCTAATGATCTAGCCCCTAAGAATTCCAGGGACCCCTGGTTTTGCGGCCGATGATTGTTTAACCCTGACCAATCCAGTTGGTCGAAGGTGAGGTCATCGCTAGATGATGTAATAATAAACTTGTGGGTGAGGTTAGAGGCCCCTTCCCTAGAAAGAGACGAGAGAAGATTTGTTTTTTAGAGAAGAAGTTAGCTAGCAACCAGCTAATTCAGAGGTCGCCTTAAGAAATCTTTCTATCGGAGAATTTTTTTTTTTCTATTATCCCACCTTGGGATCTTTTCTTTAAGAGTAGAGAGCATCGGCTAACTCGGAGGTCACCTCGGCCTGTCTCTTCATCGGAAAGTTTTATTTAGTGAAACCCCGTCTTGGGATATATCTCTTGCTGAGTATAAAACAATACCCCGTGCATTGGGTTTTCTTTTTTAATATAATCCTCTTCAGGATTGCATTTATATTTCCCTTTGGAAGTCTAACTGTGCTTTGATATTCTACCATTACTCCAGTGAACTTTCGCGAGAGCTACCGAATTGTTTCTTCCGTCGGATCATCAATATTTCGGCAGAGTTTGATCTTAGATATTACACGTCTCTACTCAGGCCTACGTGTATCTAATCACATACCTGCGATCGGAAATTTTTTTTTTGTTTATTTATGAAATGATAGATATAGCACAGGTGTAAATAAATTCATTATTCCAGACGCACCTTATTTTTCATTGTGTCACTAAAACAGGGACCGGATACGTTACAAGAGTAATCACGTGGGTTATAATCCGGAAAAAGCATTCAGAGAAAGTGACGAGGTCTGAACTTCCTGGACCAAGTCCTCAAGTTCAGATTTTACTGGTGATTGCATGCAAAGAAACTATTGTTACGATATAATCTAAAAAGTGACTACTACCCTTCTACAATGTTATTTTTCGGGAAAAAATTACCGGTTAATCAATGAACATGTTTTCATTTACCAAATTGTCAGTAAATGGAAAAGTCGGTACATTTACAAACCCTGATATCGAGCAAGAGAAAAGGAGATTTACGTAGGTTTTAAAATTTTCATTAGTAAGAAAAATCTCAAGGTCAGAATTTTGTACAAATATAATTAATTCTTTTTGCTTGACATTTGTGGAAATAAAATCACGGAACAAACTCGTATGCTTCAGTTCTGTTTATTTTGTATATTACTCCTCAAAGTAACCTTTCATTATGAATCCCTGATTATAAAGAAATATATTGCACGGGGAATGCGAAATGACTTTCAGCGATCGTAACTCATCTTCTTCGTTTCGGCTGCAATACGCGGCACACGTGGAAATAAAAGAGATAAAAATCTACAGCGTTTGACTTCGTATTTTTGGTTTCCTTTCTGTCACTGCTGCCCACGATATTATTTATAAGTAGGTGGGTGACTTTTGCGTGTATCGTTATCCGTGCTTTTGCGTCAGTGATCGGCAGTTATTTTCAATTTGGTTCTCCCCCGCGCTGAAAAGACACTTCAGTCACAGGACGTATAGCATATTTTAAAGGAAGCGTATCCAGATCTCTTGTTATATCCGTTGAACTTTCTATGAATGGAAAAGGAGGATGTTGAAACAAGTCACTTTTGTCATCCAGTTATGTCCTGTCGGGGATATTTTTATACAGAAACGGTAAAGTCCTATCCTGAAAACTGACACAGCTTTTAAAATGTTATCGATAGATAAAACCATTATTGTTTGCAATCACTTCCTGTGATTGATTTACTGCTTAAATTCTGCAATTGTTAGATGATAAGGTGTCTTCCCTAATTTAATCGTATAATGGGTCATTTTTCCATTGTATAAAAGTTTCAATAGTTTCATTTTCTCATATCCAGCGTTATGCTATGTTGTTATTTATTGATTTTATTTTTGCTTTTAATTATTATCCTTTGGTTTCTAAAATTAAATCTAGAAAATTTAAAAGTTGGCATTCTGAATGATAATATAATACACAACTTTATCATACTTTACCATATATTATTAATAGATTTTAATAATTGATATTTATTGATTTTATCTTGCTTTAAATTATTATCTTTTGGTTTCTAAAATTAAATCTAGAAAATCTAAAAGGGTTGGCATTCTGAATTATAATATCATACACAACTTTATCGTACTTTACCATAAACAAACTTTGTCATATATTATTTATTGATTTTAATAATTGATATTTATTGATTATATTTTTGCTTTGAATTATTATCGTTTGCTTTCTAAAATTAAATCTAGAAAATCTAAAAGATGACATTCTGAATGATAATATTACCGCATAAAGAAGCTTATCAAACGAGCTCAGTGGCCGAATGGTCAAAGAACGCGATCCAGACCCGAAGATTGTGGGTTCGATGCTTGCCATGGTAGTTTATCCAAAGGATTTTTAATTTAAAAATGTTATTTATTGTTTCCTTATGTTCTTGAATATTCTAGATCTTTCTTTAATATGTAAATTAGTTATTTCTCGAATATTCTGTTGGGGTATAAAAGCTGATACCCACTAGTTGTAGGCAAGTTCCCAATCTTGTAAAGTTGCGAGTTGCTACTTAGCTTCAATAAATTCATCTGTTAAGTTAAACGGTGTGTTCATTCGAATCTTCGTGACAATATAATACTCAACTTTATCATACTTTACCATATATTGATTGATTTTAATAATTGCTAGTTATAGATTATATTTTTGCTTTGAATTATTATCGTTTGGTTTCTAAAATTAAATCTAGAAAATCTAAAAGATGGTATTCTGAATAATAATATAATACACAACTTTATCGTACTTTACCGTAAACAATCTTTGCCATATATTATTTATTGAATTTAATAATTGATATTTGTTGATTATATTTTTCCTTTGAATTATTATCGTTTGGTTTCTAAAATTAAATCCAGAAAATGTAAAAGATGCCATTCTGAATGATAATATTATACAAAACTTTGTCGTGTTTTACCACAAACAGTTAAAATAGACACTTAAAAGTGAAGAAATACGACGGAAGTAAAATAAACACTGTTTGGTTAGATTTAAAAAATTTTACGAAGATAATATAATCTAAAAGTATATCAGTAGCTTAGGTTTTACAACAGGTAAAGTTTCCTTGTCGTTCTTGTTCTTCATCTGCACTACAGCCTGTGAAGGCCGTAGTGCTAATCACTATAAGATTCTTAAAGCGAGCCCGATCAGGCTCTACGATCCATCATCGATTGAAATTTAAAATCCTGAGATCTGCCTCTATACATTCTACCCATCTTGTTCCAGGTCATCCTCTTTACATTGTACCCTCTATCTTAGCGAAGGTCACCTTTCTAACAGTTCTGGAGTTGTCGCATCTAAAAAGATGACCAAGCTATCAGATGCGATACAATTTAATGACTAGGACGGTATTAGTTTGTTTATATTCTCTATATGTTTCATGGTTAAACAATATTCCCCATATATTAACTTGTCTTATTTCAATAAATATTTTTTGAAGTATTTTCCTTTCATAGTGTAAGTAAAGATTCAATCCATGTGATCCGAGTGGTAACGTAGAAGTCAAGCAACTGATTTTACACAGCACCCAGACATTTATTATACACAGCACATTTACAGATACATTTCACAAAACAAAAAAAATATCCCTCCACTCATCGCAAACCGCTATCTCCACCTCTTTTTTGGCAACCGCCTACCTAAAGTTTTATGAGAGTTCGGCACATAGTCATTCTCGTTGCCAACGGATTCTTAAAACTTAACAGAGTTCTGTTATATTATATATTTGACATGGACTAGTGGTAAAGGCGTGGAAGACACATTTCATTTCATACTCGTTGCCTCATTTCCGGCTTTGACCCCTATAGTGAATCTTCATCCGTTTTAGTTAAAGGCTAGCTCTCACTACCATATAATATGATGAGTCTGATTACGTTGTATAAAGATTTATTTTTGTCTTGATATTTAAGAGTTTACTCTTTAATAATTTTTTTAAACCGCGATAGCAACTGTAAGCTTTAAATAATCTGTAGTCAATCTCAAGTTTAACATTATTATCTTTCAGGATTGTTTCAGTTTTAACCATAGGGGTTTAAACCGTCCTGGTCAATATCAATTTGACCAGTTTTGACCACTGAAATTAACTTTTCAATATATTTAATACTAATCGAACACAGTTTACTAGTATATGATAAAGGCAAGTTAAATCTGTTAAAAATGTCATAATATTAATAACACTAACAAAAAACAAATATAACATAACACCAAGATACAGAAAAAAATGTTTTACTTATTTTTTTATACAAGCTATTTTATATGTAATTTACTTTGAATTAAAAAAAAATGGTTACAAGTAACAAGTTTTGTAGTTGTCTGTAAATTTAAACGATTTCGTTATTTATTTTGGATTACTCCAAACTTTGAAAATAATCTTTCTATAGATGAAGAACTGTTCATTAGATGTATTGTAAATTATGGTAATCACAGTTAAAATGATTATAAATTAATAACAATTTTAATTGTAAAATGTCATGTTATTTGTTTTAATTTTAAAATTTATGCTTTTAACTACAACTTATGTTTTTAACTGTAACTCATGTTATCTTTTTTTTTACTGCAACTGAATTGTTGTCAAATGAAACACCTTGGTTTGTCCACTCATACAACTAGTCAAAAGTACGTGTCTTAATCTAACCTTTGGCCAGGCCGACATCTCAATTCTATAAAATAGTCAGCTTTTGGTAAGAGAAATTTATCCCAACGAATTTAATAACACAAGTTCTTACTTAAGCGCTTCATTTTAACTTATTTGTGGCTTGAGAAGTCGATCTGCGTAATGAGGAGTGCAAAACAACTTCGTTTTATGAGGTTCTGCTAGTGCCTGGTTCTGGGTTAGCCTAAGTTTTAGTAAGGTCAAATGTATTTATTGTTGTAATCGTTTTCAATGTTTTTATTTTACTAGTAGTAATATTGTTTAACAGTTTCAGTTACCAGTTTAAAGGATTCTATACCATGTTTATTTGCCTTAAACCTTTTGTTTGTATGCTAGTAAATTAAACGTTAGTTTTATTTTTAAAAGTTTGTTTATGTTCATTTACATTTAAAACACATTGCTGATACTCTGCAACGGTAACTTTTACAATTCCATTTTTTTACAATTTAAGACTGTTTGAGAAGTCTGTTTGATTTTTAGTTTGACTAAATTAGATTGACTATCATGGATTACATTTTTACAATAGCATGTGCATGGTTCATTTTTAGAATTCAAACATTCTTATTATACTTGTATAAACATGTTAAATCTCATGAACTTGTTAGTGTAGTATGTTGTTTAATTGCCTTACTAATTTTATTTCTTATTAAAAGTCACTTCTAATTACAAAAGATATATATTAAAATTAAGACCATTTAAAACTATTAACAATTCTGACCATTTTTGACCAATTTTGGACGGTCAAAACCACTTTTATTCAGTGTCCTGGTCAAAATCAGTTTTGACCGGTCAAAATTACAACCCTGTTATCTTTAGAAATGACAGTTATGAGATATGCAAACTGGTCTACATTCTCAAAACTATACTATTTTACTTGCAGAGGTATAGAATTATCTGCTTTGTTTGTTAAGGCCATAAATTTAGTTTCATCCTTATTTTTTTATTCCTCTATTATTATTCAAAATTAGATTTTCTTTTACTTCTAACAAATCCGAGACGCTCACATTTTCGAAGATTTAATTAAAGGTAGTAATAGGGAATTAGAAATTACTTATCTGCTCTTGAGAAGAGTTAATCTAATTTTAGAAATTTTCTCCTAAATATTACTTATTATTTGTTTCTATGGAATAATTTAATCATTTTGTTCTCATTTAATGTAATTATATATCAGGTCTTATTTTATAGAATATTTTAAGAATTTTAAAGGCATTAAAATAGGTATAAATTAATGGAGGCACTATATTTGATCAGTGTTTTCCAGAAAAAGCTACACTTATCCAACTCAAACTAACTTTTTTTTTTACAAATTTCATTTCTAGCGAATGTTTAAGACAATAACTAAATTTTATTCTAAGGCCAAAAAGGTATCTAATGCAATTATCTAATACATAAACAGAATGCGTATGGAACATTTTCAAGAATTATTCGTAATTAAAAATATTTAAAATTATTAAGATTTTTCCTTAAAATTTGGAATCTGAATCTTCATGTCAAAATTAAAATAAATTAAATTAAAATTACATTTAAAAATTGCTTCCAAAACAATTTTTTATTAAACGATAAAAATAATAAAAAATTCAATTTTTAGTCTTGATTTTTTTTCAAAAATTTTTTTAAAAATTGTTATTAAGCATCTGCATATATTTTAATATTATCAAGAGAAGGAATTTCTCAGATTTCGTTTCAATGTCAGTTTGTATTATTAATAATGTTCCCATATTGAACTGGTAACACGCTTTAAATTAATGTCACGTACAAGTGGATGAGAAAAAATAAGGTAATAAGTGTTATAATTATAGGTAAATTACTTTCAAGCACCTATGTATTTTATTAATATCACCAAGAGAAAGGGTTTTGGGGGTTTCGCTTAACAGTCAATTTTTATTATTTCAAACGTACCTATGTTGAACTGCTATAACGTTGTGGGTTTATTGCGATATACAACTAGATGAGGTTTAGGTTTAGTTTGGAGTGCTACG
>CM063504.1:68834591-68864591 GCA_032207245.1 Pardosa pseudoannulata
ATTTTCCTCGATTACAAATAAGGAAAAGTTGAAAAATAATTTTTGTAATAAAATCCAATGTGTTTAAATTTTTTTAATGAATTTTCTTATTTTTAAAAATGTTTCTAGAGGCTTAACGTGTTATAGATTTAAAAAAAAACGTTTACCAAACAATCCTAATATACTTTTATATAAATACGGGGTTTCGTTTTAAATTTTAAATTTATTAATGTTATTAAAACTAATTTAAGTTTAACAAATTTTTATGAAAATTCAAAGTCTAAATATAACATATTCTCCTCAAATAAACTATTTAGCTTATCAAGAAAATAATAGCCCCAGAATGTTAAAAAATATTTAAGTATTAACCCTCTAAGCGGTTTTCACGTACAATTCCGCAGGCTGTCACAGATAATTCTCGACCTCCAAAAACATTCCGAAAATAGATGTATTGTACATTTCTGACAGTGCTTTCCCCCATGGAGTTTTGAGGTAGGAGGGTTAGGTCGATTGTTTATTAACTGCATCCCTCTTTGACTGACATTTATTGAGGGAAGCACTCCTACTCTCTGGGGAACAAAGACGCTGATACCTTCTCGTGGCTTTGTCAATCTCTATTTCGAAGTATTTCATTTTCGGTAACAGATATATCTCTAATTGCACCACTGAAATAGCTTGGATGACTTTAGTAAAAAAATATAAATAATTCTCTTTAAAAATATTTTTATTCTTACTTTTAGAATACATTATTTCTTATGCGCTGATCTTCGAGACTTAACGAGCTTTAAGTGTATTAAAAATTAACAATCAATAATGTCTATTTATTTATCTATTTATAACCGGAAGTTGAGGGAAAATAACGAGGTTGGGGCAAAGGAGGAAGTAAAAAATCATAGAACACTTTGGTAACTGACACAATAAAACTTTAGCACATTTTTGGAGACTTTTTTCACACTGTGTATTCCACTCGGAGGGTTAATCAGGTAAAAATAGAAGAAAAAATAAAAATTTTATTTACAAGGAATCTTTTAAGAATGAAAAAAATATTTTGTGGGTTCATTCTGAATATATGAAATAGAAAAAAAAAAAATGTTTATATATTTTCTCAATATATTTGGAGGTAGGGGCGCAGATTAGTGTTTTGCCACAGGCGCTACAGGACCTAGTTGCGGCCCTGGGCATAATTAACAACAACATTACTAGAATTCTAAAAACTATTACAAAGGAATATTATAAATAAAAGAAACTGCCATTCAAATGAAATCTAAAAAAAGCGCATTTTTCCTTTCCCATTGAGAGTAAACAAGGGAGAGTCTCGTAGTAAGTAGTAGCCAGCATCCCATTCTGTGAAGCCTCGACAAAAAGGCGGGAAATTCGAAGACTAAGAATGATTTTCTTGAAAGACAATGACTCCGCTGGCGAGCGGAAGATCTCAAAATATTGTTCCACCGGATGTTTGTTACGCCGAAGCTCGGGCGGAAGGAAGCAGGTTTCCTTTTGCACAAAAAAGGAAAAGTCTAAAAAAGTTATTCCACAACACGAACGTCTTCCTCTACTACGGCGAGATTAAATTTTTATCTCCCCCCACCCCTTTTCTGTGGCTTTATTTTTCTTTTGTCTGTATTTCTTTTGACCGTCATTCAAGGTGCGCTTTGACAAGGAGAGAAATTGATTTTTCTTAGTGTTCCTACTTTCACACAAATTAAATTGCTCTTGTATAGAAATATATGAAATATACGTTGATTTCACTTCTACTCATAAAATACTCCTTAATTCCCCCCCCCCACACACTTATATGTTATATATTTAAATACTTATGTATGCAACTATGTATATATATATATATGTATATATATATATATTTATATATATACATACATACATACATACATACATATATATGTATATGTATATACATATACATATATATACATATATATACATATATATATATATATATATATATATATATATATATATATATATATATATATATATATATATATATATATATATATATGAAATATGGACGAGATTCATCCAGAAACACAACATACACATTTTATTTCTGGTGACGATATATCAAATCAATACAACAAGCCAGAACTTAGAGAACATCTTGCACATATACTTTTTATGTAGGGATTTCTCAGGTAAAAAGAATAATCCCTAAGCACATTTGATCACATGATAAAAAATATCCTTGTTTAAAGAGAAAGCGTTTACTATTTGTCAAAGAAGTACAGACAGAGGCTGGATTAAATCTATAGTGTGTCTGGAGGGAAAAATCAGAATTACCTCGAAAATCCCAATGTAATTTATGAATAGAAGTTATTAAATTAATATTAAAATATGTAAATAAATAATTTTAATATTGCATATATATATAAATATATGTTCATATATATGTATATATATATTCATAATATATATATATATATAGCTAGTCAGAGGTGTTACGTGTATACCATATGGTGTACTATTATACCATATCTTATAACTTTTAGAAACATTGTACAATGGAATAATTTCCCAGGGTTGGCTTTAGCCCTTTCTTTTCATTATAGTGCAGACATCATTACGGTTTCCTTTGATTCAATCATCCCCAAGTTACATGTATGATCTTCTTTTCTCGATAAGTCACTCCAGGAAAATTGTTTTAACGTTTTAGGAATGGCCATTTTGAAATGCGCTAGGGCGTTTGCATTTCACTTTAAAACCTTCATTTTCTGATTAAAATTGTTTTATTCATTTGAACTATTTACCTGTTAAAGTTCTTCCTATTTCTTCTATCAGTTTGTATAGCCTTTGCGTCCCTGATCTTTTTTATACTATTTGTAGGGTTTTGTGTAAATAACTGTGATATTCTGAACAAAGATCATAACATAGAGTTATCAAGATACATACAAGTTACAAGTTTTTCATTACGACATTTTCCTAAAACAGATAAGACAAAAAGATAAATTCGTTAATATTAATAATGTTATTAAATGGGGCCAATTGGAATTTACTCCGTACAAGTCAGATTACAGTAACAATTAACAAACAGAAAGCATAGAATAATCAAAAAATTTACACTGAGCTATCTATAAACTACTTTAAAAAGGTACGACCAACAGGGCATTAAACCCATTTTAAAACAGCAGCAATAAATACAAGAATAAAAATTTATAAAGCTAGAAGCATAAGAATTGCAAACCATGTGATCAGGACTTAACTTTTCAAACCCTGCAATAAAGAGTACAATAAAGAACAAACAAATCACCATTTTGTAAGTTGGAGTGTAGTTTCAACCAGACAAGTAAGCAAGCTCTATTCATTTTTCTATTATTGCATAATTTACGTACATATGCCAGTTCACAACTTTTTTTTAGCCAGGTTTTCAGATTCGAAGTTATTCTCAGTTCCTAGTCTAAATTTGGCCCCCGACTCTTTATGCGCTTTAACACCTAACTTTTTATAGTTTTTAATTATTACTATATCTCCATTCAGACTGATCATCAGAATATCTCTAGCCCTCTCGCTAAAAACCTCATATCAGGCTCTAAATTTTTTCTTTAAATTAGGACCCTCATATGAGGAAAGTAATTTTTAACAAACTTTTATGATCCGTCTTATACATCCAAGACACAAATATGACTTTTAATTTGATCTAGTTCTTGATAAGAGTTGATAGCCCAAGATGGAAAAATTAATATTGTAGATTTTAATTACAGAAACTATATAATTTGTCTGTGTTTGAAGTTTCTCCCTTTACTAATAGTTTTTTTAAATTTATAAGAATTTAAAACTAAAATAACTTTATATTTTAAAATTATTTATATTTTAAATGCAATGTTTCGTTTAATTTTTCTAAATTCACATTTTTTTCTATGTTATTATAAATGCATTGGGGGCTAAAGATGACCTTAAAAAACAGTTATACATGACCTATTATATGGATAATAATGAATTTATAAAAAGAAACTTTTTTTAATTTATTAAAGCTTCATCTATGCAATCCTGTAAATTCCTGTCAAATCAGCCCACGTGTAACAAAATATCGACTGTTGCTTTCTAAACCAAAGCAAATATATCATTTTTAAGTTATAGTTCATATTCATATTTAAAACTAAAATAAACGAATGAAGCTTGGATTAAATACGGAGTCCGATCCCATCTTTTTAATAAAAAGTGTCCTAATATCTATTAATTTATTATTTAATTTACGAAAGCATATTAAAATATTTAACAAATGGAATGCTTCCTGTTAAATTTTTCTAGATTGTTTTTATTGTACAATCACAAGGTTAAATGAATATGGACTTGATTATATATACATATAGAAAAATTAAAAAAATATAATAAAATTATAATTTTTATAAAAAATAGTTTAAAGTAATAAAATTATTTTATTTTATATACAATTTTATAACTGATTTTTAAACTATGAGACTTTTTTCCAGCCCTATATTTTTTGTGTAATTGCGGGGTTTTGTTATTTTGAAACAAAAATATTCTAAATCTTTGGACAAGGAGATATAAATTTTACATAAATTTGAGGTGCGATATTTTGAATCTCCGACATTTTGGCTCCAAACTATAAAAATATTACCGAGGTTTTTGTATCGGATTTCAACCTAACAAGGCTAATATATCCTGTTATTTTCTCCTAAAATCCAGTTTTGCGTTTCTACTAGGATTTGCATAACAGCATCCTTAGTATCCATCTCTAAGTTTACGCCACGTGCTTCCTTTGCAGCGCGATATGCTTTACGCGATTTACTTTTTTATGCGCTTCCTGTTCATATTTCATTGATGCCCTGTGTGGTCCCAGATAAGACCCGCTAAGCCGAGAGGAAGCTCTGTGGTGACCGTATGGCTGGTTGTAAGTTCAGACGCAGAGAGGTTTATGATTGGTTTTTTTTCTGGATGTTATCAATGGAGAGAAAGAGCGGGAAGAATTTTGTTATCAGCATTCATCGAGTACAAATTCATATATTAAGGAAGCGAATGCTATTCGGTAGCGATAGGCACGCATGAAGACGAAAAATACCTTCTTTTGGTTTTATATACCTTATGAAAAGTCACACCAATTTGCATAAAAAACATATAGATTAAATATAGATTTATATATAGATTAAATTCTGTTGTAATTACAATAGCACATAAGTTTTAAATACTATATAAATACACAGAAAAATACATAAAAATTAAAGGTAAGAATTATTGAATACAGTTGTTTGAAAACTTACTTAATATTTAAAATAATATAAAATTTATTGATAAAATGTAAAATACTTTAGTAAAATATATAAAATTAAAGGCTAGCATTATTGAATATAATTGTTTTAAAACTTACTTGATGTTTAATATAATATAAAATTTATTGATAAAATGTAAAATACTTTAAAATGTAAAATACTTTAGTAAAATATATAAAAACACAGAAAAATAGATAAAAATTAAAGGTAGCATTATTGAATAAAATTGTTTTTAAAACTTACTTGATATGTAACATAATATAAAATTTATTGATAAAATGTAAAATACTTTAGTAAAAATGTATAAAAACACAGAAAAATATATTAAAATTAAAGGTAAGCATTATTGAATATAATTGTTTTAAAACTTACTTGATATTTAATATAATATAAAATTTATCGATAAAATGTAAAATATTTTAGTAAAATATATAAAAACACAGAAAAATATATAAAAATTAAAGGTCAGCATTATTGAATATAATTGTTTTAAAACTTGATATTTAATATAATATAAAATTTATTGATAAAATGTAAAATACTTTAGTAAAATATATAAAAACACAGAAAAATATATAAAAATTATAGGTAAGCATTATTGAATATAAATGTTTTAAAACTTACTTCATATAAAATTTATTGATAAAATGTAAAATACTTTAGTAAAACATATAAAAACACTGAAAAATTTATAAAAATTAAAAGTAAGCATTATTGAATATAATAGTTTTAAAACTTACTTGATATTTAATATAATATAAAATTTATCGATAAAATGTAAGATACTTTAGTAAAACCTTTGGTCGAACGTTTGAAATGTAATATAAAATTAGTCGAAATCTCCATCAGAAATTCTCTAAGAGGATAAATATTTAACAGTGAAGATATTCCAATTTTATGAAATTCATTGTGGAGCAGAAAGATTAACCCTAAAACGTTATATCGAAAATAGAAACTGAACAAATTGTAGCTTCTTTTAAGTGCGGATATTTTGATTTTAAGATTTTCCAGAACTTAGTTATTGAATAAGATTTCTGATGTATTTTTAAAATCTTTTTTTTTCTAACAGTTTTAGTTTTTCTGTCGCTTTTTCAATAAATAATTTCTAAATTCATGATCTACCTGGAATAATATTGTAGCGAAAATCGTTCCTTCCTATCAAGGACGTCGTGGCTCAGGCGGTAAAGCAGCGGACTCGTGAACTTGAGGTTCCAGGTTCGAAAGAAAGCAAGCAAGGCAAGTTGCCTTTAAAATTGATTTTAGTTTGAATTTGCTTTATGGTAATTTAAGTTGATCATGGCCGAACGATGGCCGAATGGTTAGGGTGCTGGCCTTCGGAACCAGAGTTCTTGGGTTCGAATCCCACTGTGGCATGGATGTTCTTAGCTGTTCGGAATCGGCTTTAAGCAGTAGGTCCCGGTCTTAATTGCCCTCGTGTTGCAAAAAGTAGACCGTAGCACTCCAAACCAAACCAAACCACTAAGTTGATCATGCATATTATTATAGTTCCTAATTTGCTGAGAGCCTTCAAAGTCTGGAAGGTTCCAAAACTGCATATAAGTTGGGATTACTTCAGTGGCAGAAAAAATAAAGTCTTGAGTTGGTCTTAAGTGCTTTCTTGTTATTAAATTCACCACTTTCACTTCACCTACGCTACAATATTACAAATAAATGGTTATACAAAATAAGCATGAAGACTGCAGAATGTACAACCGTATTTGCCCACCGTTATACTATATTCCCTTCTAAGATTACTCAGGAGATTTTAGGTAATTTTATTATCTTGTCCACTAGATAAAATGGCCAACATTTCCTTTATCAGCTACTGAATGAACAAAGAAATGTGTCTAATGCGAATGTAATCCCGTCGGAATAGCTTTTATGGCAGAGTAAGATATAAAATTCAATAGAACGTTAATCACAAATTCTAGAGAATATATGAAAAAATAATTCGTTATTCCTGAAAAGGTTTTTATACTTACATTTTACGAGTCCGAAGAAACTAAAGTAGATATTAGTTAAGATTATATAAGTTTCCTCATTTGCCACTTATAAAAAATATTTCAGACACTTCATAGATTAATTACATTATAAAAAGTAGTGCTTTTGGGAGATGCTTTTATCTGTGTTAAAGACGTTTAGATTATTTCTATTTGTTTTTAACTCTACAAGAACCATTTCCCTGAAATTAGAATTTTTTTATTATCTTAAAACTTTATTGTGAACATATACAGGTATACTTCATTATATTTGATCATTCTAAATTTCCCATATTTGTTAAATAATGTTTAATGCTGGGAACTGAATAAAACATCTCAAAGTTTTCTTTTTATTTACGTGTTGGTAAAAATGATATTAAATGTAAAAATTTAATATTTACTGAAATCAAAATAATCTTCAAAATTCTTTACTTTTATTAATTCTGTACTTTTATTAAATCCTATTTTGCAATATGAACTTTTACTTTTGTTCTAATGTGTATGTAAATATATAAATGCACAAATTTAAAAACCATATATATATACACGTAATCAGTGGCGTACGCAGAATTTTTTCAAGGGGGTGTTCATAATTTTCAAAGGGAGGGTGATAATTCTAAAAAATAATAGCCTGCATAATTTCTACTAAAATATTTATTTTTGCCATTTTGTCTGAGCTCAAACGGGGTGTTTGAACTCCTAACCCCCCTCTTGCGTACGCCCCTTCATGAAATAACGGGGCGTGTTGCATAAAATATTTCTAATTTAGTTTCAAAATTCTATATGTCAGTTCTTATAAAATGACGGTGGGGTGTTTTTTTTTTGCGCACAGCACTCTGTCAGTGGGATGGGTTTTTAGAATTCGCCAATTAGAATTAAGGCATGAATTAAGGCAATTTAGAATTAAGCCATGATGGGCTGTCTCTTGATGTCAATCATTATAGTTTTAAGATGTTTTAAATAGGCGAGCACCAAGGTTCGAAGGGTTGTTCTTTCCTGTTCGGGGATTTTTTGATTTTCTGTTCCTTGCTAACAGAGCGCAAGGTTCAGATGTGTGCTTTGTAGTTGTAATCATATGAAACAGGAATAAACGATATTGGTTGAAGTTGTTGATATTTGTTGGTGATATGCTGTACTCCAAAGACTCCCAATGGACAAGACTACATTCCGCGGGTGTTGACGGATGATGTGAACGGCTACGGTTTGTCTCTCTCTCTCTCACACACACACACACACACACATATATATATATATATATATATATATATATATATATATATATATATATATATATATATATATATATATACACTCATGTTCATAAATTAAGGATAATTCAGAATCACACAGAAATTGAGCTCTAAAATAAAAATTTCACCTGTGAAATTATCACACACATCGTGAAGAAGAATATGCAAATTGCAGGAAACCACCAGATGGCGCGGATAGTACGTCACAATGACGAGAGTGTATGACAGGGGTATATAAGGAATGGTAGCAAAGAAGTAAAATTGTTCACAAGCTCTTTAAAAGACTTTCAGTGCAATAACTGCATAGTTATGGCACAAAGGAAGCATTTGGATGATTTTTTACGTGGTAGAATTATCGGACGACTGGAATGTGGACGTACCCAGCTGGAAGTATCCGAGGAACTTGGAATAGCCCAGAGTGTCATCTCCAGGCTTTGGCAACGATTCAAACATGATGGTAATGTGAGTAGATGTTACAGCACAAGTCGCCCCCGAGTTACTACGCCGAATGATGACCGGTATTTGGCAGTTACTGCCAAAAGAAACAGACGGAGCACAGCATCAGACCTGTCTCGTCAGCTCTCTTCAGATACCGGTACGACAATTTCAAGGCAGACCGTGTACAGACGCTTAGGGAACATTGGTCTATATGCTCGTAGGCCTGTCAGATGTGTTCCCCTTACCGCAACTCACTGTCGCCTGCGATTATGCTGGGCTAGAGAGCCATGCATTGTGGACACCGCAACAGGTGTTTTCCGACAGATGTTTTCCGACGAGTCGAGGTTCAGTTTACATTCTGATTCTCGCCGGACTTTCATATGGAGACAGGCAGGTACTCGTTACCACCAAGAGAACACCATTGAACGACACCGTTACGGTGGTGCAGGATGGCTCGTTTGGGGAGGAATTATTCTTGGTTCCACAACTGACCTGCATGTTCAGAGTGTAACGATGACAGGCCACATCTATCGGGATGTCATTCTGGAACAACATGTACGTTTGTTTCGGGGTGCCATGGGTCCTGAATTTCTGTATATGGGTAACAACGCCCGACTTCACCGTGCAAACATTGTAGACGAATGCCTTCAATTGGAGGATATCACCCGTATGGATTGGCCAGCATACTCACCGGACTTGAATCCAATATAGCATGTGTGGGACATGCTTGGCCGACGAATTGTAGCCCGTCAACCCGCTCCCAACTGTCTATCGGAACTTCAGAGGGCATTGCTTGATGAGTGGTGTAATTTTCCCCAAGATCAGATTGATAATCTGATACTCAGCATGCGTAGGCGTTGTAACGCTTGTATTGCATCGTCCGGGAGACATACTCCGTATTAACCATCATACTAACCATGTTATACTGTTTTCTGTAAATAGGTTCTTTTTTGAAATTTGCTCCAGGGAGTAAAAATCGCAATTTTTATTAATTATGTCAAACAAATAGCATTTTTTTTGCTCTTTACCTTTTGTTTAATAAATAGACTTTACAAATAAGTCAAATTTGTTTTGCCTGAACTTCATTATCCTTAATTTATGGACATGAGTGTATTTACTTACATATACTTTGTGAGTTTTAAATAACACCCTAACTGAAAAACAATGATATAACAGCTCAATTTGGGCATAAAAGAATAACAATTTCCTATTTATCTGAATGACTTACAGAATATCTGGTTTAATGGAAAGCTACCAGTTCCTAAAAATTGAATAAGAGCAAAATTGAAAATTAAAATGTCAAAATATTCAACTAGCCTCTTTTTTATTTAATTTTTTTTTTTAAATTTAGTTATAATTTGCCCAAATTGCCAAACATTTACACATCCTACAAAATTTCAAATGTGTCTATGGTAAAAATTATATTATCTAGTAATTCAGGAGAATATTTATTTGTTTGTTAATACATTGTGGGCGGGTACATTTCGCAGCGGAATTGTACTGGGAGCGGGCATTTTGGGCGTAAATTTCAGTATATTCAGTTAAATCTCAATAAATCGAAAACATTTAATTTTTTAACCAACTTTTTGTATTTTATATCCAAATATATAAACAAATATATATAGAAATATATAAATATTTCATAATTACCTTCGTTAAATTCACTTATTTTCGCAAGGATAAATAAAAAATTAACTTTAAATCTAAATTGATTTTTTAAGTAACCTTCCTGTTCTGTGGTTCTTCATCGACTAATATAAAAACTAGTTTTTATTCGTCTAAATTTTTCCAGAATCCATATAGTAGACAAAAACATTCGGCTTCATTTTCCTGTATATACCGTTATTTTTTACCCACAAACAAACCATATCGTTACTCTAACCCGTGCTTGTACGTGACCCACGCTCAAATATCAATAGTCAGAAAAGGTACTAGTACATGTTCCGCATACAATGTGCTAATTTACAACGAGAGATTACCTTGATATTGATTGTACTCGACGTTAAAAAAGTTTATAACTTTTATACGTAGAAGACAAGCAATTAAATAATAATGTGTACATAAAAGCATAAGACCAAAGCAACTTTTCCAAAAGCAAAAATTATTTGGAAATATCTCTTTAACCATACAGATTATAACGTATACATATAAAATATATTTTTCTGCGTGAAAAGGGGTAGGTACCTTAGAAGTTAAATGACAGAGGAAATATTAAATAAAATGTCTATTTTATAAAAACCAATTTCTTTAAAGTATTGATTGTGAAGAGATAATTGATAAGTAAACAAAGCTTATAGCTAAAGCATATACTAAAATACTCTCAAATTTTAATTTCAAGGAAAATCTATACATTTTTTTAAAATTAAAATATTTGTCGAAATAAAACGCAAACTGTACAAAATAAGCTTTATTTATTGTAAAATACATTGAGTGTGCATTTTTACTCCTTTAATTCTCTTCTTTTTACGGGGCCAATATTTATTTTTTACGTCTGGGGTCTCAACCGGTCAACATGCCTATGCAGGCATATGTATATAGTTATCTAAATGTTGATTTTTTTAGTACAATCTATAAAATTGTGTGTATGTAATGCTGTAGTAATTGTTAATTATAAATAACAAGAATGATATTAAGTTACAGAAAATATGAACATTGCTACTATAACAAAAAATATGCACATATTAATGCTGATTTTGTTTAAAAGAAAAAGTCTTGAAGTCTAGATTATAGCTGTATATAAACTTCAAATGACTTTAGTCAAATACATTGTAACAACTTACGAAAAGTTACGAAGAATAAAATTACCTTTTGATATTGAAAATAAAAAGCAGTTTATAATTTTGGCACATTTTAATGTAGAATAAAAGGATAGATTCAGTTTATCATATGATTCAAATTGTTTTCTCATTTTTCTCAGTATTGAATTTCTTCGTATTTTTGATCTAAACAAAGCAGCATAACTCAAAAATATGAGGTTCAAATGATTTAAAACGTTGAAAGTATGTTGCACGATTTCCAAAGGAAACCATGGTCCCCGGATGCACAGTTGGACAGAGATAAGATGGAGCGGGGGTATTACAGTGTAGGCAATATTTTCATGGAGCACATTAGGACCCATAATCCCCATAGAACAATCCCTGATTTCTGATCTCTCCATGAAAATCGTTCCAGACCAGGTTCACCCATTCATAACAACAATTCATATTTTCGGAGTGGGATGGTGTTTACCAACATGATAATGTACCATTTCATAAGGGTGGAATCGTCAAGGAGTGTTTCGAGATACATTGAAGTGACTTTCAAGTGGAATATTGGCTTTCAAATTCACTTGATATTAATCTAATAGAACATTTGTGGTTCCATCTGGAAAACCAAATTCGTGCTACTATGCAACCCCCTAGCAATGTGAAGGAATTACAGCACCATCTGGTGAGCGCTTGGTAGCAGTTGCCTCAGACTACCTATCAGAAACTTGTGGAGTCAATGCCATGCCAGTTGCTGGCGTTTATGAGGGATAAACGTGGACATACATGTTATTAATAGGGTGGTAAATTTTTTTCTCGTAGCCTCCGAATAATTTCTTTAAAATAACTTAAAGATTTCCAAAAAGTCTGAGAGTTGGCTCATTTTATGAATTAATGTATTAAAACATTTTATGAGCATTAAATTTTTCATTTTTAATTATTTTCCACAAAATAAACATTTAAAATTTTTTTTAAATTAACGGAGTATTATATTTTCAAAACAAATATTTTTTTTCATCTTAGTTATAAATCAGAGTTTTTATATTTAATATTTTCATAGTTTTATTTAATAATGTACTTGTGTATATACATACATACATACATACATACATATATATATATATACATACATATATATATATATATATATATATATATATATATATATATATATATATATATATATATATATATATATATATATATATATATATATATATATATATATATATATATATATATATATATATATATATATATATATATATATATGCATGCATACAGTTTGAAAGTAATTATAAAGGCTATTTTTTATATAAAATTAATTTTGATGTTTAAAAATACTTCTTTAACTTTCAATATAGATTAAAAAAGATACATAAATTCTTTGTTAAATTAATTACATCAAAGCTTGCAAAAGCCTATTGTTTCATGAGGCAAAAAATCTACTAAATTTCTACTTTTATAAATACCTGCAGTACTTTCTTTGAAACCAACTTCAAGGTTTCAACAAAATCTGAACATTGATTCATCGTATAAATTAATACACAAAAGTAAATTATTATTGTTTTCCTTTTTCAATTGATTTGTACAAATTAAAATAAAAATTAATGTTTCTGTTAAAACTAACTGCGTATTAGATATCTAAACTGGTGATTTTTTTTTCTTAATTATACATCGGTGTTTAATGTTGTTTATTTCTTAAAACAAATTGACTTTTTGCAATACTGAATTGTATTTTCCTTTTAATTATCTCTGATAAAATTAACTTGTTTAAATATTTTCTAGTAATGAAGCTTAAGACTAATTGTAAATATCATTTTTCAGAATGAAACTAATTTCAATCTGAGAAAAACTGTTTCAGTTCTCATAATTTTTTATCCATTTCCAAGAACTTTCCTTATGTAAATGAAAATATAAGAAAATTTTATATTGGTTCCACTGAAACAATCTGTAATATTATTTAGCCGAGAAGTAACGTAATTAAAGTTTAAACAGAAATGGAAATTAGAATTGATAATTTAAATAATCTTAGATGTTTTATCGAAATTTCTGTACAAGATTATTTATTTATTAAGTTCAATTTAGATTTTCACATTGTAAATTTGACTTTAATTTAGACATCTTTCTTGTAACATATGAAAATAAATTAAATATATTTTAACTTATCCATGTGCTCTTAATTTATGCCATACTTATAGAAGCTCAGATGTTATTATTTTTCAGTATTAAAATAACATAGTGAAAGGAAACAGTTTACAGTAATTATATACAAGTTTGTAGGCAGTTATACGACTTTAAGTTAATAAACAGACTTAAACTTTTACAAACTTCATTTTAAAAATTCATTCAATATTTATTTAGTTTGAAACACTGTGCTGCTGCAGTAAAAAACGTTTAAAGTTTTGAGTAAGAGCAGAAATTGATTTGACGCCTACTCTAACAGATATCAAGTGTTCCCACAATTTTGTAAATCATTTTCTGAAAGGTAGGGGTTTGATTTGGTTTAAAGAATTGTGGTCTCCTATTTTGCTACACGAGGTCTAATTGAACAAGAACCTACTATTAAAATTCGATTCTAAATCTCTTCGAAGACCCAGGCCAATTTGAAATCACGCTTCCAGTACCAAAGATGAGCACTCTACGCATTCGTCTACCTTTCGTCTGAAGAGAAGAGGAATTTTTCTGATTTTGTACCCATATTCCAACTGCTGACTTTTGTTGAAGTGGATATTCAGGTCTAAATATTTATCATATGAATTCCCTAATTTTACAAAGAGATTTTTCGAACACTTGCTAGGCTCAAAACCGGCATGGTAGCTGGAATTACATGAGAAACTTAAATCTCTGTAACTTTGAATTATATGGAAATACAAAAGGAAATAGGTGAGCTTACCACGATATTTTGAGGTATCATCACCTATTCAGTTGTACCTGCTGCTACTATTGGGATGCCCATTAGTGGGAACATGATACACTAAGCGTGGTTAAAACTGGTCTATTTTTTATATGGCTTTCACACTATGGGCAATTGTTCACCACTCTAGTATTGATCCTGATGGCGACCTTGAATGATAGTTCATCCAGACACTGGGCCACTAAATGAGCCGAGACCGTAGATGCTTCCATAAAGTCTACTGTGCATTTTGGTTGGTAGGGTACGCTGACTGTCTTTGATCTTTGCAGAAAAACCGTTCCGAAGCCATCCTTTGCCAAGGCCTTTTTGTCGTCTGCCATCGTCGACCTCGATAAGCCATACCCCCTCCAAACAGTGGTAATAGCTTGTAGTGGGCCATAGTGTGGAGGGTCCTTTAGACTTCTATCTTCCGAGTATCTGACGTTGAACTTGTTTGAAAATACGATTAGAATCTTAATCGGCATTCTTGTCTTTTCATGTTTGTTCAATATTTTAACTGTAATACTTTGTAAAATTCTTATTGAACCCATTGATTGGTTGGTTGGTTGAAGTTTAATGGCGCTAAATCCTCTAGATACAAACTGCGCCAAAGAACCCATTGATTGTTTTACACTAGTAAGATATATTAGGATTAAAGTATAAATTATTTATTCCTGTAAAATCGCACTTATCATGAGATAACAAGGAGTGTCTGAAAAGTACTATTGCTAATAAGATGGCATCCAAAAGGTATTATTTTAGAAAATGTGGTAGAACTCGGTCCATTAAAATTTTTTAAACTCTTATCATTTCTAACAATTCTTGGGAGTAAAATATATGCTTGTTTTTCTTCAATCCCTTAAAAATTTTGTAGTAGCTGTGTTAAAACGAAAGGCTCGATTCACAATCTTTTCATCTTCGAGTTGTGGAGAATTATCCGGTTTTTCAATAAAGGAAATGCACTTTTCAATAAACCTCTTTGATCAAAGCTCTGATCTCACTCCCATGAACTCTCATCTTTTAATCTTAATAAACGTATATAGATTTGCAAATTTATAAAAAATATAGTTTATTTTCAATATTTTAAAAATTGAGTGCATTTACATTGTGGGCATGTTTTGTTCCTTGTCAAATACGAGAATGATCTCAGTTTAAGGCTTAATATTGGAAACCCTGTTTTTTCCAGTCAGTCAATGCGCCTAGTGTAAAGGATTCCTTTCTCATCTCAAATTCGTTAATAAGCCAATGCTCCAGTGTAACAGATACTAATAATCGTAATGTAACTAGCTATTTTCTTTCATCAGTACCTGTGAATATGACAAGGCATATGTGCAGGAGATTATATTTCTAACCTAGCGGACATCAAAGAGTGAAAAGCTTATAGTTGGACTCCAAAATGTTTTCATTCATAGGATTCTCAAGGCTCTGTGAGTAAGAAAAATGCTCTGAAATTATTTCGAATGTCTTATTTAATAATGGCTTATAACTGGCGGGTTCACGACGAGTGGCCACTGCAAACACTTTCTTGTAAGGACTCACCAGTACGCGGGGTCATCAGTCACAACTCTAGGAGGAAGCAATCCAAGTATGTTCTCAACCTCTTAACCCCAACAGCATCAACCTTGTTGGCTTGTTACTGATGGGTCCAAATCTCGTGGCCTATGCTACCAAAAGGCTTGTAAGGACAGATCAGCTCTCGAGGCCTAATGTAACAAATTAAGCACAAAAGCAAGTCCTGGGACTATACAACAGCAGTAATCTACACCCGCCGCTATGAAGACGACAGGTTTTCTAGGTGGTGGACCTCTAGGTGGTGGTAGGGTCAGCTGGGATCGGATGCCGGATCTGCACCATAACGTTCTACACTGGAATTATCTGGTAGGCGGCAGGCCGCTCGATCATTCAGGTGGTTCCAGTGTTATATATATATATATATATATATATATATATATATATATATATATATATATATATATATATATATATCTTTTTTTATAAAGTTCTTCAGTTCATGTGTTTGTAATAGAACTCAACGACTGGACCGGTTTTAATGAAATTTTGTGTATGTAATTAAGTTGATTTGAGAATGGTTTAGATTCACAATTTGATCCAATAAAAATGTTTTTTCCTAGAAAATCCAAAAATGCACGCTTATTGAGATTATTATAATGCCGCTTGAAATCCTGCTCTTCCAACGTAATCTGTGGAGCTGTGGTCAGCGCAACTTGCTTCATTACGAGAAGTCTTAGGATCGCATCTCCTTACAGGCGATGGGGGAATTTGAATTTAATCTAATTACATTTGTGATGACTGTACAAGTGGTGACGTAATACTTTTTTTCTCTTACTTTTCCACCAAAATGGTCCAATTTATAATTTAATTAAAAAATTTATAATTTTTGGATTTACAACTTTAAAACAGGACAATATCTGTCATGTCATCTAGTATATATACGTAACACTGACATATATCTCTATATATGCATCCGTAAAAATGTATGCATATGTCTATAAATAATATAAATACTTATATGTATAGATAAATGCATATATAGAAAGATACATATATATAAATGTGTGTGTGTCAGGCTTAGAACCTGATAAGAAAATTAAGAAATACATCCATTCCAAGCGTTACATTTTATTCGAATATCATATTTCTTATTAGCCATTTTGTTTTCAACAAACCTCAGTCTGACAGCAGGTCACCAGCCCGCAAGATTTACTTGTTCTCTTCTGGAACTTGACACTTTCTGCTCTTAAATAGTATAGTTTTAGCCCTATATTCTTAAACTTCACCAAGAATTCGCTCCCTTTTTATTAATTAGGGCTTTAGTTTCTAACATTTAAATTCTAAACCTGACACACATACAAATACACACAAACACACACACACACACGCATATATATATATATATATATATATATATATATATATATATATGTGTGTGTGTGTGTGTGTGTGTGTGTGTGTGTGTGTGTGTGTGTAATAATGGGACGCGTTGTTTAAATTATTTCGGATTTGGTTTCAAAATTCTATATATCAATTATTTTAAAATGGCCGCGTTCTTCTGGTTTTGGGATTTGCACACGGCATTCTGTCAGTGGGATGGGTTTTTACAATTATCGAGAATTTTCCATGCGGCATGATTGGCTGTCTCTTGACATTAATCATGACGTCGATTCTGGTTTTGAAATGTTTTTAAATAGGCGAGCACCGAGGTTCGAACGGTTGCTGTTCGGCGTGATTCTGGCTATACGTTGTTGTTCGATGTTCGTTGTGGCTCTGGTTGTTCGGTTCCTTGCTAACAGAGCGCAAGGTTAAGATGTGTGTTTCAATTGTAATGATGTGAGACTAGAATAAACTAATTTAGTCGAAGCTGTTGTTGTTGGTACTTCTGCATGCCACTCCCACTCGACACGACTACATTCTGTTGGTTTTGATGTTGTGACGGCTACGGTCTTCTCAGAAAGTCGGCAGGATTATTATAGTCAAATTTAGGTGCAACAAAGCTCTTTTTAGATCACAATTTAATTAATTTTTGATTGTTTTATTTTAACTAATTTATTGGCTAATACCAACCATGCAGTAGTGTTCTGAGTGGGATTGGCTGGCAGCAATTGCTAATCTTAATTCTTAATCCAAATCTTCCGTTCATCCATCAATGATAATTTTTTGTGTTAGTCCTAATTTTTTACCTATCTCATTTTTTTTGTTAAAATAAAGTTTCAAATCGTCTCCCACATTATATTTTAAATTAGAAAATTCTGAGAAATCGAAGCTATCTACTCTAAAAAATTATTCTTCTGAATTTTTTTCTAATCTTGTATATTTAAACAAGAATTTACAAATGTTGCTATTCCATCACCTTCTGTGATGACCGTAGCCGTCACAACATCAACAGCAACGGAATGTAGTCTTGTCCAGTGGGAGTGGCATGCAGAAACACCAATAGCAACAACAGTTTCGACTAAATTAGTTTATTCTAGTCTCACATCATTACAATGAAAACACATCTTAACCTTGCGCTATATTAGCAAGGAACCGAACAACCAGAGCCAAAAAAAACAGCAAGCAACTCGAACAACAACGAATAGCCAGAATTACGCCGAACAGCAACCCTTCGAACTTTGGTGCTCGCCTATATAAAAACCTTTCAAAACCAGAATCGACGTCATAATTAACGTCAAGAAACAGCCAATCATGCCGCATAGAAAGTTCTCTCGAATTGTAAAACCTCATCCCACTGACAGAGTGCCGTGTGCAAATCCCAAAACCAGAAGAACGCCGAGATTTTAAAATAATTGACATAAAGAATTTTGAAACCAAAACTGAAATATTTCAAGCAACGCTCCCCATTATTACACACACACATATATATATATATATATATATATATATATATATATATATATATATATATATTCCGATACACATTCTAGTATAGTAAACAGGAAATTCCGTGTGGCGTTTTAGTGTGAACACTCATATATAAATAGTTCTTCAGTGTCCCAGTGGAGAAAGTATAACAATTGTAAAATTTTATTCCATTATTCTGTGTTGACTACTGTACAATTGATGACATGGTAATTTTCATTTTCAACAGAAAAACTGTCGAGTCTGTTACAGTTGATTTACAATGGTATTTCTCAGCTTCAATCCTTTACAACCTCTTTAGTTTCTTTTTCATGCCTCCGTAAAGCTCTTACGTAAAAGTATTCTTTTGATGTCACATTCTAACTAAAGGGTTATAATTCTCTTCTGCGTTCGAGCGTAGTAACACGTAAGATGTTTACGATCTGCGTAATGATACGACAAAAGAATACGATGTAGAACTAGCAGCTTGTAACTACAAATGAAACTGGGAACGATAAAAAAGGGCTCAAAATTAAATCTTTTAGTTGCTAAATTACATTATTTGTCTTATCTGTAGCAAGGTTCTTTGAACCTGTGTTCTGAGAAATTTCTGAGCGATTTCGGGGAGAATTGGTAGATAGTCTTTTACACTTAAAAGTAAAATGGTATTTCAAACTACAGAGATCATGATATAGTTAAATAGTATTTCTTGCAGAAATTTTCAAAAATTCATTGAAAGATACTGCTATAGAAATCTTAACATTTAAGATTCCTTCTGGAAAATGCACTTAAGTATCTTCAAAGATGATACATACAACACATTTGTGACTTACTTGATTTGCTCCATGGTTTGATTCATGTATTCTTAATCACTTCAGGACTTCACATCTCCCTTTTTTCTGTCCTTCTCCAGTAACCATTTGATATTCATTTAACCCCTTCCCTGTTTTGCCCGTACGCCGTACGGGCAATCTGATTTCTATTTCGCTAGAACTGTTTCGACCGTATTTTTTTCAATTTTAGTAACTAATTATTCGTATAGATCCAGTAAATGATAGTTTGCAGTTTATTGTATTTTCTACTCTGATTGGTTCAAAAGCACGGGTTTTTTCGCATGTATTGTATCAGAAGACGAATTGTTATCTTTCAGTGTATGGCTTTCTGGTTATATTTTAGTAACCGCCTGATAATTTTATTAATGTAAGAGTTGAATAATATATTTTTACTTTTAAATAATGGATAATTTGGAGCTTATGGAGCTAATTTCTTGTGATTCGAACTGTGACTCGGAATCAGAAACTGAATTATCTGTAAATGAAAGTAGCGAAAGTTTACTACATGACCTGGATAATAGTGACTCCGATAGTCGTACAGATGGAATCAGTCAAGCAAGACAATTTTTTTAAATTAATTGTTATTATCCTTCGGATCCTCCTCCTAGATTTTCCAAAAATTAACTTGGATATCGATGAGACTAAAGGTAAACGTCAGTTCTATGATGCTTTCATAGAAAGAAAAAAATTTGTAATAAATGCTTAAAAATATTAAAAATGTTAATTTTAATAACATATCTTTACTTAAAAATGTAAAATGAACAAAAAAAAATGCAATAAAAAATGTGACTTTTTTTGATCGAATTCTGGAAAAAAATGAAAATGTTGAAGAGTTAAGGTTAGATTAAGTTCTCAGATACGATAAAATTTAGAATAAGTGCATAAAAGAAAATTAATCTAGAAAAACTGACTTAAGTACAGAATTTATGACATTCAGACAATCTCTTTTCTTTAAATTGTGTATCATACGTAAAATGTCCTTCCCTAAGTATGTAATACTTAAAAAGGCAAATGCTCATTTTAGTGGTATATTGTTATCATACTCTGTTTATTTTACTATTAGCCGATGTGTGCCAGTATTGTAGTGATAGAGTTTGACAGCTTAAAAAACTATAAGGCTGAAAACGCACAGTGGATTCTAGTAAAGTGAATGGCTAAGAAGAATTAAGAAAAACGTAACCATTACTTTCAACATTTAGTAAAAAATAAAATGAAACATATGCAAACTAACAAAAATTACAAAGTAAACATTCATTAACCGACTTTTTTTGCTGCAATACGAGATGAAGTTTTGTTTATTTGTAGAAATTATGAAATAAATAATTTTTGTATGAAAAAGTTTTGGCTTCTCTTAGCCCCTACCACATTTAATGCTGTCATGTTATAGAAAACGAGGTAAATATTTATATTCCTTAATTATTTTTTCATTTCCGTGCATCTAAATAGTTTGATATCTACCCTTTATATAAAGCACAGGATACATTATAGCAACTCACGGACAGTCGCTTGTGTTATCATATGGTAATTACAACTGATGCCATTTGGAGTGTAAACGTTTCGTTGGTTGTGGTATCGTATACCTATGTGTCACACACACATATGTATATATATATATATATATATATATATATATATATATATATACATATATATACATATATATATATATATATGTATATATATATGTATATATATATATATGTATATATATATGTATATATATATGTATATATATATGCATGCATATATATATATATATATATATATGCAAGGAAAATTCTCAGGGGTTTCCAAAACTTAAATCAAGGGATAAAAATTCCCGCGTCATTTTGCATTCCCCTATTGAACCCCTAACCTAAATTGACCACTGAGCCTACAGTTTACGCCCTCAGAGAAGGGGCCTGACCAATTGTAATTCTACACGGTCCTAGCGGTAATTTTAGGAAATTTCCAAATAAAAAGCAGATACACGCTGTAGGAGGCATATTTTTCTAGAGATATTTTCCTACAGATATTGACCCAGATGCTAGGGGTCTTGTACATGCTAGCTGACTCTTCAGTTTGTCCTGTCCCTATGATGAAGTGGGAAGCTATCCTCCAACGTTATCTTTATAAAGGTCTTTAGTTAAAACGGTATCAGTTTTACGGCCATGACTGCAATTGCACCAATCGAGAAGTCCGTCTCATTACACACACACACACACACACACACATATATATATATATATGTGTGTGTGTGTGTATATATGTATATATATATATGTATATATATGTGTGTGTGTGTGTGTGCGTGTGTGTGTGTAATAAGACGGACTTCACAATGGGTGGTTGCAATCATAGCCCATAAAAATGACGCAGTTTTAGTTAAAGACCTTTATTAACAGATCGTTGGAAGGACATACTGTGGTGTTAGCTAACATGAAGTTCGAAGTAAAATCCGTTGACCGAGATAAAACGCAGAAATGACCGCTTTTGAGGGAAATGTTGACCCAGGTCTTAAAGTAACCTTAAGACCTGGGTCAACATCTCAGTCAAAATCTCTGGGAAAAACTCTATTTGCCTCCAACAGTGTGCATCTCATTTTCGTTTGGAAATTTCTTAAATTGTCCACTAAGGCAATGTAGAATTATAATTGGTTACACCCCTTCTCTGAGGGCACAAACTCTAGCCTCAGTGGTCAATTTAGTTAGGGGTTAAAAAAGAGAAAGCAAAAGGACTGGGAAATTTTTTGCCCTTGACTTAAGATATGAAAACCTCTGAGAATTTTCTCGGGCAGTCTTTGAGGTTTTATACAAAATGTCTACATTAGTGTCCCGATGTAGTTTATTTTTCCTTACATACACACACACACACACACACACACACATATATATATATATATATATATATATATATATATATATATATATATATATAAATATATGCATATATATATATATATATATAAATATATGCATATATATATATATATACATATATATGTGTGTGTGTGTGTGTGTGTGTGTGTGTGTGTGTGTGTGTATACATATGTAGACGGAATATAATAAGAGACTGCAAAATTTTATTATCCTACAAAAAATAAATAAATAAATAAATGAACTGCTACATGAGTTTTATTTATTTCATACGTCTAGTTTATAAAGTCTAACAAAAAGTGAAAAGGAATATTGCATCATGTGCCTTTATGAAAATCCTTTTCTGACATGATATGTGCATTCGGACTAGAAGAGGATAGACTTTAAAGACATAATGTTTCTTTCATTGAACCAACTTTTCCAAGTCTGGACTACTTAAACATTTGTTATTAAAAACAGCTTCATTTCAATGCTTAGATTTAATGTGTTTTAGGATATGTGCATTATATATTGCTTCTAAAGATTTCACATTAGTTCTGATTTCTAATCATAAGTACCATGATGTAACTATATTTTATTTTTATTATAAGTTACAAAAAAATTCGTTTTTAAAAAATAACGAATATTTCACGACCCAGAGAAATAATAAATATTTGTCATTTGAAAATACTCAAAATAAAATTCCACAAACTGCACAAGGACAGAAACAATGGGTTCAATTTTATCATTCGACTGCTTGGAAAATATTTCTCTTAACGTGGTGAGATATGTTTCCGATGTATTTCAAGCTCTTGAATTCGATCTAACCTCTGCCCCGGAAACCTTGTTAATACTCGATTTTCTATTTTTGCCTATAGGAGTCAACGTCTTTTACACAAGAAAGCTTTTGTTTAGGTCCTGACGCTCCTTTTCAAGGATCATTGTTTTGACCTTAATAGAGAAGTCGGGCAGTAGTGGCTGTAAAAGAATTGCGTAGACAAGATTTTTTTTAAATATTGAATACTAGCATATAGCCCGTTATATGACGGAATCAGTAAAATATTTAATTTTCCAGAATTGTAAAGTACCCTATAAAGCTGGTAAAAAAATGATTTGTTTTTTTACTGAGAATTGTCTTTTACACGCTCAATAATTTACTTATCTTCATACTCCTCTTAAGTCTCCCTATAATGTGAATGCAGTTTAGAATAACATTGATTTAGAAAGATAATTGAAAGTTTTCTTATCTAAGTCACAATTATCATTCTTTCCAATGTTTTTTTGCCACAGTAATTAATAGAAGTAAAGGAATGAAACTATCATTTCCACTACACCATGGAGGTAGATAGAATTACTTGTTATTACAGGGGAAATTTTTTCATTGCAACAAAAAATAATCGGTGATTCAAATTAAAATTATCACATATGTACCTAATCTATTATTTAAGCCAAATATAAAAGAAAATTATTCACGTAATATCTAAATTCAGTTATAAAACGTAAGAAAATAATGCAGGCAATATTGTAATAATTTAAAATAAGAAAGGATTAAATGAGATGGTTAAAGGAATGACTTCATAATGCTGGAAAAAAATTATTTTTACCTATTTATTATCTGAAAAATTGATAAATATAATCGCCTGCTCTTAACCAGGGAAAATAGGGAGTTAAATAATGGCATTAAATGCTGGAAAAGATTGGAAGAGGGGGATTTCGAACGTTGCTAACCCTAACTCATCAAGAATCCGATATGGATGCCTGTATCCATTCCAGGTACAACCGCTTCATTAATTCGAGGACAGACGGACAGATAACTTAGGCTATTATTATATAGGGGATATTTCATACGAAATGTAAGCAACAATTTAATTTTTTTTTAAACTGTAGCTATCATTTTGTATGCCAAATATGAAGATTTTGCTAAATGTTTAAAATGATTGCCGATTTGGCCAAATGCCTAAATTTTTCACAGACTTGTAAATTTCTTATCTAATATTTTACAAGCGTGGTAATGTGTTGTTACTCTCTTTGTCACATCCAATTTGTGTTGGGAAATAAAAATTATAGTTTAAATAGATTCTTCTCAGATGACGTAGAGTCAGGTATTTCGCTACTGACTGCGAAATCAATGGTAATTTTTCTCCTTTTAAATAAAGGATTTACATTAATCTAAAAGTAACTTCATTACTTATATTTACTATTATTAAGATCATTGAAACTATCAAGTTGAACCAGCGTATTTTCCTGCACACTATATTAACCCCTTCCAGTATGATTTAATAATGAAAAACTGTGCATGAAATAACCATTTAATTTTTATTTAAAAAACTTGTTTCATTTTACAATTCTTACATATTCTTAATTAAAATCCACTTTTTACTTAGTGTTAAATAATATCAGAAACAGTAAAATTAAGAAAATATCAAAGCAAAACATTAATAAGGTATACAGATAATAGTCTTCAAGCTAGTGGTACTTTTCAAAACAAAGTGCAAAGGAATTCTTAATTGTTTACACCGCCAAGTAGTCTCACTTTTAATTTGATTCTTGTAACACACACGGCATTTCTTAGTAGGTTTTCTTTTATTCTGACTCATTAATTTGGCAATGACTTGTACCAAGAAATTCTAAGTAAACAATATGCAATAGTGACTTGTGATTTTCACAAGTGATAAAAGTGTTGCCAAATTCAGTACACTAGAAATTTTAAACTAAATTAATTATCATATTTAACAGTAACTTTAATCGCATGACGAGTGTAGCTCGTCATTGTACGGTATGGAATGAAAAACTAATGACGAGCTACACTCGTCATTTTACCGGAAGGGGTTAATAGTCAAAGGATCAAAATAATCACGTATCTGATAATTAGACTGGGCTTATTAAAATCTTTATAAGTATTCCACAATGCAAAAATAATTATATATAATTTTGATTTTATTTTTTTCTTTAAGTTTGAAGAAGGTGCAATATATATTAAAATTTTTACAAAAAAGGATCGTTTGGCATTTACGTATATAACATTTATACTTGAGATTTGAGTAAAAGTAATAATTTTAAAGCTGCAAATAATCGGGTTCTCAAGCTGAGACCCTTTCTAGTATTACATAAGAACTAGTAAAAGGGAGGTATGAACATGAAAAATAATGATTAAACAGGTGTATTAAAGTAAAAAAATAGGAATATAAATCTTTAAAAAAAGCAGACATAAAATAGAGATACAATTAAGCTAGAACGCTAGACCGTAATGCTTATATCCATAGATTGAAAATATTAAACTACATATATTTTTCTGGAGACTTATATTTTATACATATTTCATGACATATAGCTGTTTACATTATTTTTAAAACGTAACCACCTCAGCTAATTCCTACTTGTAATTCCGGAGGAGATTATCCAGTGACTACTCAGAGCATTAACCTGAGATTATAAGCAAAATCTTTTTCTTTCGGTGTTTAATAACTGCGATAAAATCAAGCAGTTGCTAATGAATATTTAAATAACAAGTTGTACATCTATTTATTAAAAAGAAAAAAGAAAATCATGTAAAATGATTGATATTATTTTTTATTGTTTTGTTTCATTGGTGACATTGTCTTGTTTAATTTGTGCTTTAGGATGCTAATATTTTCTGTAGATACAGATTAATGTTCATTATGATGCTCTCACCATATAAAGCGCAAGAATAACCAGTGGATTTAGATGAGGAATGTTATTAATAAAGGAAAGTGTCCAGCATTGGGGAAAAAATGATAATATTTTTTCGCAGCTGAGTTTCTCAGTTTGGATTTATTCGTAAATACAAAAAGCAATAATATAATATTCATAGATTTATTACTTTGCTTTTCAGCTTTTGAGAATAGTATACCACCCTTTTTATGCCATTTGAACTATTGAGGTAGTTTTAAAGAAATTACAGACTAGTAGGACTTGCGTAAAGAGTATAGGTAACTAGTGGAAAGAACATTTATGTATTACCAACTACTTTTCCCGTGGCAATCATCACTGGTCCTTCTGTTTTCGAAATGTATTCTAGTCACACGTTAAGGCCGATATTGGTTGGAGAGTATCTTCTGAACTCACCTGGTATACCTCAATTCGTACTGGCTTCACAATCTGAAATAATTTACAAAGAAAATCACATAATGATCTTGGGTCAACGACAAATGTAGCAAAACACAGAAATTTTGCAAAATAGACGTTTGAATGTAAATGTTATTTATATGTGAAGTAACTAAAATTTTACATTGTCCCTGTTGTCGCCTTCTATAACTTTTAAATTCAATGCGTTCACTCTTTCCATTAAACCCATAGTAACACAATTTTCCCATGAAGTCTAGGCTATTAAACCTGCTTGTATTTCTGCACATTCATTAAAACTTTTCACTAAATCTCTTAGAGCCCGAAACGTTGGTGGATAACTTCTAGAGCCCTAATTTACAAACAGCAGCGCATGTTTTCTAACCGGTCAAAATTTAATATCCATTTCATTCTCTATGATTAGTTATAAATAAGACTAACATAATTTTGTATCATGCATATGACTCGAATGTTACATCTAGTCCTGTGTCCAGAGGAACAGATGACTTTTTTTCGAACTCTTAAAGTATCGAAATAAATGCTGCCCGCGATTCTGTAATATATAAATATCTTTATGAAATGAAATCCTATATTACTGCTTATTTTATCGAATTATATATATGCATATATATTTTATTTATATATATATATATATATATATATATATATATATATATATATATATATATGTTATATATATATATATATATTTATAATATATTTATTTATATATATATTGTATATATATGTATATATATATGTATATAATTATATATGTATATATATATTTTTATATATATATATATTTTGTATATATATTATATATATGTATATATATATATATATATATATAAACATATTTTTTATATATATTTCTTCTTTCCTTATATTCTGTGTTCGTTTTTTAGTCATTTTACACAATAATACATATGTTTCCTGGAAGAAATAACTCTGCAATTCTGATCCCAAACACCCCTTTAAATTAAGGTTATTAAAATATATGATGCTCCAGGGAGCAGAGCATGTCGATTACAAAAATTACTTTATTAAAATAGTATGAAAGTTTCTGGTGTTGTATTTGAAAACTTAAAAATTAAGTGTGTCGAAAAATATTTTTATTTTAAATTAAAATATATTGGGAGAACTAACAAACAATATTTTAAACTTAAACTTCACTTTCTTTTTATCTATTTTCTTCTTTGCTACTGGTAATTGATTACCTGCTTGTTCTTCCACTCTTCAGCAAGAAAAATGTTCATTCACAATTACTGAAGTACATAAATGAATACTGAATACTCAAATTTTCATCCTTTTTCAATGATGCAATTTTTGTTCATGGTAAATCTTCATATAGTTATCAAATACACACTCACGTATCTATAAATATATATTTCACTGTGAAATATTTATTTATTCTGCAATTGTGTCTGTGATCTAATTTAGATTTGTGCCATAGATTTTATTTTATTCGTTCCGAATATAGAATATCGGCAAAATATGAGGTAACATTTAGTGACTGTCTCGATGACAAAAATGCGTATAAGCCGATCGCTTCGCATTAAAGAGACTGCACATTTTATCCGGATATTCTTCACACTCTAGCCAGACTACGATTATCTATAATCTAACAGAACGAGTTAAAAGCTAGAATTTTTCTGTTATTGGCAGTACAGTTTTCGCTTCCATACAAGCGGAAAGGTCAACGAACTCGACTGACTGCGAAAATGATTGATATGGAGACATAAAAAATTTGCTTTTTTATTAAAAAAAAAAAGAAAAACTGAAATTTACGCACTCCCCTCTCCCTTGTTTAAGACCAATGCATAATCCTCATCTTATAGATTTTATACCACAAGAATTTCTCTCTAACTCTCTATGATACGATATAAAAAAGAACTGGATTTTCGAGAATAAAAAGACGAAAGGAAAAAAAAACCTCTCTCTATTTTTATTCTGATCTTCTCGGGATCAATATTAGTTTCGCTCTGATAGTTAAGCAAAGGTTACATTCATTTCACCCGGGTTGCGTGCATAAAGTAATTTAACCACTACTCAACGAGAGAGATATTTGTTCGGACTAAGTGAATGAGGCAGAGAGAAAAGAAAATTCGTGCCTACCCAACTGTCTTTTTATCCTCTAGCAGTTGGAAATAGAAATAACTCGGCTTTCAAAATAGAAATGACTGCTGGCTCTCGATTAAAAAAAGAAAGAAATTTTACACGACACGTCACCGAAATATGTCAAGGAAATTAGGTTGCGAGAACATTAATGTTTGGATAACAAACGTTTTTACGTTGAACTGGGAATAAAAATGTGCCAGCTAAGTTTCCCCTAAGTTGTCGAAAGCTATTTCAAGATTCCTAGCTCTGGTAAATGTAGAGTACTTAGACCTGGATACAAGGTCTGTGACATTTTCGATTGAACTGGTTCAAGTTCATAATTCACTATCCTTTTGCGTGAGCTTTAAATTCGATTCCATAGCTATGACCCTGAAAGTCTGATTCAGGTAGAACTGTCCTGTTAACATGATAGTTCAGTTAATGGTCCTATAAATAACTAATAGACAAATGGTAGTCCACTACTAACAAAAATAACAGATTCTTGTCCTCTTTAACTTTGAAAGTAGCTAGAGGATTGCAGCTGAATTTCACTCATATCTGAAAATGAAGAACAGAACGGAAAACGTTATATAAAAAATATTTTTTGTAATCATGAATCATTGATGGTATTTACAGTTGTAAAACTTTAATACCATCATACCATTGTGTAAATTGATGAAAAACCTAGTAGAATGTTCCACAGATTTAAAATTAATGTTTAGTCTAGAAGTAGATTAGAGTATTCTATATTGGTGTCCCAGGATCACAATATAAAGTAACTTCCACACCCGACCCAGCTTTCGCCATACGGGGTATTAATAACTAATCATCAGGACAGCAATCCTGCACAGAACTTAAGGAACACTAAAAAGGACAAAAAATATTAAAATAACCTAACTTGAGAGTTTAAGCACTGTACTAGAAACGCGAAAGTGTTCGGAAAGACTTTGGTCTGAATTTTTTTTCCCTTCATAATTTATTCATTTATTCTTTTTTTTTTATATTGAGACAAGTTGAGATAACAGCAAAAAGTACAAACATAACATGAACAACAAGCAAGAACTAAAATAACAATAAATACTCCATTACATTAATGAAACAAAAAATAAAACATAAAACTACGAACAAAATATCATATAACTTAAATTAAATTTTTAATCCAAGGATTTTTCAACAAAAAATTCCATAATAGCACACAAACCAGATCTAGACTTAGGAGAATTACAAAGTTTGATTATATCAACATTTAATAAAATTTATAGGAA
>CM063504.1:68869591-68879591 GCA_032207245.1 Pardosa pseudoannulata
CAATTAATAGTCCACCTAATGATTTGACAATTTTATTTTTGAAAGTGTACAACAGTTTAATTATCTTAGATCAGTCATCAGTAATACTAATGATGTTTTATATAAAATACTAGGTGTTTTTATGAGTTGAGAAACCACTTATAATCCAAATGTATTAATGTTAAAACAAAAATCAATTTATATAAAACCTTAATCAGACCAATTTTTCTATATGGCACCGAGTGCTGGATATTAAATAAATATGAAAAAGATAAGCTATTGATTTTTGAGAGAAAAATAGTTAGAAAAATCTTTGGAGCAGTTAAACAAAATGATGTCTATAGAATTCAATATAAGTATGAAATATACAATAGATTTAAGGCTAAACATACTATATAACGGGTCAAATGACCCATAAGGCTTATGTAAAAAATGCGATGGGAAATGAATTAAAAATTCTTATTTTTTTGTGTTTACAATACATAAAAATTGACAATATACAATTTTGTTAATTATAATAAAGTTTATTTGTCTATTTCTTTCCAATTTTCATATTTCATACATTTATAATCAGAAAAAAATAAAGTCCGGTCATATGACCGGCTATGGTAGAAATAGGTATGTGTTAAGTGTTGGTATGTTTAGTGGTAAAGAACCAGATATTGTAGAAATTATTAAGGTCAGCAGCATTAGATGGCTGGGACACCTTTTTTAGATATGAAGATTCTAACCCAACTACACTAGTGACTTTTTCAAAAATTGAAGGCAAGCGAAAAAAAAGTAAGACCCCTCACCAGGTGGATAGATTCTCTTGAGAGAACTGGGAGTCCATCATTGGTGATCTATAGTCTTTGATAGAGTCAGGTGGAGGAAACTCATGAAGACAGCCTTGGCCTGTAACAAACTGTAGTGCTGGCGAAGAAGAATGATTTGACACGACTCAATTCGACATATGTTTGACCTGCTGCGAAGAGTTTTTAAACATACTATATTACTGCATAATCTACAGTGCTACTTTCTATCTTACGTACTTTTGATGCCCATGATAGTATTAATGCATTTTATACTATCATGGTATTATAGCATTTTTCGTTCAGAAGTATCGTAGCGGCGTTTAGCGGGGAATTGCACTGATATTGGCTCGATTCTGTGAACATCATTATTGCCAAAGTTCACAGTGACTAGTGGAAATCAACTAATTAAATTTAATGAATGAATTAATATTTAAAAAATCTGTATTAGCATCAAGTGTTATCCACTAGAAGTTTAAAATATGCACTTGAATTTGAGTGGATAAATAAAAAGTATTTCATTAACGATTGAAAATTTAAATATATATATATATATATATATATATATATATATATATATATATATATATATATATATATATATATATATGTATATATGTATATATGTATATATATATATATATATATATATATATATATATATATATATATATATAAATATATAGGGAGAGTGTAAACAAATATTATGAATTGAAAAATGAAAGAGGATTAAAACGGGTATGAAATGTCTATATAAATGCTTTTAAAGCGTACTAAATAAATTTGGATTCCTGTAGTTTAGAGTACCCCTTGATTTTGATTCTTTAGCTATATTTATCATCGCCAAATATGCAAGCTTTCTAACATATGGCAAGCCAAGGTTTTTCACACTGTAATTGTGTATACAATTTTGTATTAATTTTTGTACTAATAATTTATGTTTTTTATTTAATTTTTATTGCTTTTATAAAGAATGTACCCACATTTTCTCGTAAATCTCCGTAGGATTTAGAAAATTTCAAAAACTGTTCTTCAGGCGTTTGCAAATTTAAAAATTTGGTACAATCCGCTTATAAATTTTATCCATACTGAATTTTTACTTTTTTAATAAGTATAGTTTATGGTTTTATCGTTCTTATAGATGTTAATCTCCGCCATCTGAAAGGGAATGTTGGCGTTATTGGCACCATAAATAATTTGGATTTTTTTATTTTATTAATTATGTATATAAGTTATTAATTAGTTTTTTTATAGTTTAGTTTGTTTTTTAGTTTATATTTGTTTTTCGTTTGTTTGTTTATTTAGTTAGTTTGGTTTTTTTAGTTTGTGGTTAGTACTTTGTAGAGTTATTTGTAGTTTGTTATTTGTTTTAGTTTAGTAAGTTAGTTATGGTTTAGTTAGTTATTTTGTTATTTATTTTAGTTTAGTAGTTTGAGTTTGTTATTTAGTTATTTAGTAGAGTTTGTAGTATATTAGTGTTTTTGTTGTTGTAGTATTAGTTTTTTGTAGTGTTTAGTTTTGTAATAGTTTAGTTTAGTTTGTAGTTTAGTTTAGTGTGTAATAGTTTAGTTTTTGTAGTTAGTGTTTTGTTTGTTAGTTTTTTTTTAGTTTTGTTAGTTTAGTTTTGTTTTTGGTTTTTTGTTAGTTGTATGTATTAGTGTTAGTTAGTTTTTTTAGTTTATGGTTAGTAGTTAGTTAGTAATAGAGTTTGTTTTAAGTCTTTTTGTTGTATCTTTTTAGAATAGTAATAGTTTGTGTTTTTTTTTTTTAGTAGTTTTTTAATGGTATTGTTTAGTTAGTTTGTTTAATAGTTTTTCAGGTATGGTATTATTCACGTTTAAATTTATGTGGTAGGTATTTATTAAATTCTAAATTGAATTTTTTTTAGTTTATGTGTTTCATGTTTAGTTATTTTACTTTATTTTAAGTTTATTTTTATATGTGGATAGTTTTTATTTTACTATATTTTGTGTAACGTATATATGTTTATGTTTTTTATTTGTGGTATGTTTTATCATTCTATAGTAGTTTTTTATAGTTTATTTTTAAAATTTAAATTGATGTTACAAATTTTTTTCGATGGTTAATATAATGATAATAGTTTTATGTTAGTATATAAATGTGAATATTTGTTTTAAGTAGAATAATAGTTATGATTTGTTGTTTGGTTTTGTTTTTCTTTTAATTTGTTTTGAATGATTTATAGATTTAATGGAATAAGCTTTGTTGGTGTAATGCTTATAATAGTATGAAGGGTTTTTTTGATGATAAATAGATTCAGAGTTTAGTGTAAAACTTTTGATCAGTGTGTGGCGAACATTCTTTTAATTGGTCTATTTTTGGAAGGATATCTTTGGTGACTGGTTTATGACTTGGATTTTTTGGAGATCTAGATGTTTTGCTTCTTTGAACCCCAATTTCTTGGGGATACACCATCAACATCATTCAAAACTTTAATTACGTATTATTATATTTTATTTAATCTTTCGCATCACATGAAATAGTAAAAATAATATTGTTCCCGATCTTGTTTTCTCTACTAGTAAAGAAAATTCATTTATAAATTTAATATTTACGAAACTCAAAATTTTGTAAACACAAAATTTTTTTCGGAATACATGTCCACATTCCGAAATCTAATAATGTTTTTCCATTGTGGACATTAAAGGGACAGGATATGGTTTATACTTCTTTATACGAAGTAAAGAAAGTGTAGTAATCCCGAAAAGTCTTAGTACACAGATACACTCGTTTGGACAATATCTGAATCAATTTTGAAAAGTTTCATTATTGTTATGCCTATAACTACTTAATGCCTATAACTATGCCTATAACCCTACCTCTTAACGTGTTGCAAACATGTCGATTCAATGGTTTAATAAAGAGAAATGAACGGAATAATTTACTATCATGGACGTTTGTAACTTAATTCTCAAATTGCTCTGGTCTGCTAGAAAGTACTCTGATCCTGTGTTCGCATGTTTTATGTTGACTTCAATTAGGTTTTTTAATATCACAAATCCAATTTGCAATCTCTTCACATATACAGCAGTAATCTTAAATGTCAATAGATGGCCATCACGCGGTACTGGTCAGTTATCATGAGACACTGAAAACAATCAAAATCACGTTTCTAACCCATTGAAATCAATGAGGAAGTAGCGTCCTATTGCAGAGGCTGTAACTATACTTCGATGTGTGATATCGCCCATATACGACTACAAAAGCATCTACGGTATTGTTATTTTATTTTTATGGAATTTAATTGCTTAATGGTATTTCACATGCTGTCATGCAATAAATTCAGAGGCTACAAACTTATTATGATCAAGAACCACTTTTACGGATAGATAAATGGCATACTGACTCCCGTTCTTTAAATCAGTTGATGTAGTAACAATTCTAACATTTAGGGCCAGATTACACTTTTTCAAACAGTGGTTCGATGATGTATCTATAATTAGGTCATGTATAACATAGTATTTCATGACATAGTATGACGTAGTATCACGAGAACATGTGAAATACTATGTTATACATGATATAGTATTTCACATGCTCTCATGCAGTAAACCCAGAAGTTATAAACCTATTATGGTACAGAACCACTTTTACGATGATGTATCTATAATTAGGTCATGTATAACATAGTATTTCATGACATAGTATAACATAGTATCATGAGAGCATGTGAAATACTATGTTATACCTGACATAGTATTTCATATGCTCTCATGCAGAAAACCCAGAAGTTATAAATCTATTATGGTCCAGAACCACTTGTAAATAGATAGAGGACCTAATCTCGATTTCAAAAATGTATGCAAAATGGGAGTACTTTTGTGGCTCTAAAATGTTGGGCCCGAAACACTTCTGGTTGAAGGGTATCTATCGCTGATCAGGAGAGGGAATCTATATCATCCGTTGGTCTCGTCAGGGGCTTCCTCCTGAGTCTCTGGGGTGCGGCCGTACTATTTGGTGCAGGAACACTTCCTGTCGGATTTGGCTGGACTCCCCTAGTCTGGACTATCGAGCACCCCCTCCTCTGGACTCACGAATCTCTTCCGTCGGACCCGACTGGACTCCCGACTTTTGAACACCTTCTTTTGGGACCCCGAACCTCTTCTCTGGGACCTCCGAACCAATCTCTCTGGGACCTCCACATCAATCTCAAAACTTTTTAGATTTTCGATATTTTATTATTTCAACCTTGACCCCTCCTCCTTCTTGTCTTCCAAACGGGATAGTTGTAAGGATTTCATTGGTCTGACCAAACTCCGCCCTGAGACCGCCAGGGTGAAAAACCTTATTCCTTCTAATTGGGCACTGTCCTTTAGGGACTCATAAATACTCCACATACTCTTATTTAATGTCAAGCACGGAGACGGGATTCTAATCTGGGACTGGAATCAGTACCCCGCCCGAGACCACCGTACAAGACAACGATATCCGTTGAAAAGAAATTTATGATCCTCAATCTGTTTACAACGATGTGATGAGGTCAGATTTAGATCCCGAACATTTTACTTCATGTATGAATGAATCAATTATATAACAGATCTAAATCGCCTCATCACACTTATATACTTAATTCTTAATGGAAGTAAATGGAGTGTCCAGTTTTAGTTAGAACTTTATGCATGCAATATAATTTTTCCCCATCTATATTTTTTAAGATCAAGATGAGCGTTATATATGAGTAAATACGGCACTTTACGGTTTTTGAGAATATTACTAAAGATCCTGGTGTCTGGTCCTCAACGCCCTCTAAATTTGGGTAGAAGAATGGCCGAATCGTTAGGGTCGTACTGACATTCAGTAACAGAGTTCGTGGGTACGAGTCCCACTGTACCATGTATGTTCGTAGCAGTAGCTTTAAACAGTAGATAGCGGTGGAAGTCACATTAGCCATCGTGTATCAAAAGAAGTAGACAGTAGCTCTCAAAACCAAACCAACCCTCTAAATTTGCCATGGAAAATAAAATGATCCCTTAAAACTCTTCAATTTCTATTGTCTGTATTGAAATAGATCCACAGAGTTATCGGAATTAAAAAAGGTTTTATTTAAAGAGTGTTATGTAGGCTTCAAGGATTCCTTGATAGCACGCGCGTTCCTTTTTATACCTTTAAAAATTCTAAAACTTAATGAAAAATATATTATTTTGTATTAATTAATTTTAGATTTTATGGACATTACAAAATATTATTATAAAATTCGATAACTTTTGAATAAATTTTTGTGAAAGTATAAGGCGATTAAGGGATAAAAGTTTTGGAATTCAGAATGCAATATTTCAATTTAAAAAAGCCGAACAATGGCAGATTTATTAGAGTGCTGGTCTTCGGTACCGGAGTTCGTGGGTTCGAATCCCTCTGTGGCATGGATGTTCGTAGCGACTTTAAGCTGGAGGTCCCAGTCTCCTTAGCCCTCGTGTTGCAAAAAAGTAGACCGTAGCTCTCCAAACCAAACCAAACCAATTTAAAAAGAGAACAACTGCAGCAAAAATTAATGACAATTCAAGTAAATAATCCGAGTGTTGAGTAAAAAGGCTATATTCATTGCATAAAGCTTTTTATGCCTTTCATCTTGAGCTCTTGTAAGACCAGATGTTTGTCGAAAAGATGGTATGTGGCATTTTAATACAAGTGGTTTAGGGTTCGATTTCGCAATCATGGATGTTTGAAGGCTTTCAGAATAGTCGTTAATGTCGCTTTGAGGTTTGAATGAACAGTTTTAAAATTTTAAGCATATAACATTTTACTTTACTTTCAACACAGGTATTTCAACATTTTACCAGTTATTAAGCAAGCGCATAATTAGTAACTTAAGAGCATGGCAAATATTTATTATCTTAACGCTTTAGTTAAGCAAATTTAATTTGTATAATAAGAGAAAATTTTATACGTAAAAATATCTAGGAACCATGAATAGACTTTCTACAGAACAAAATTTCTACTTTAAATAACATAAATATCTTATGTAGGGAAAAATATAAAATACTAAAGAGAAAACATAGAAATTTCTTGGAAATTGTCTGAGAAACAAATTTTAATGCTTTCTTTCAGGCAATTACTGTGAGTAAACAACATTTTCCCAATCTGAATGGAAAAGTTTAACTAAACATGCAATTCATTATCAGTGATAAACAAAATGTGAAAGAAAAAATTAAAGTGGATGAAATGAAGTAAAATATTTAGATGCTCTGGTAATAGCACATGATGAATATTTCGTCTATTTCCCTGTGAAATATCCTTGTTTGTGAAATATTCAAAAGGACGATTTCATACTTTCAGAAAGACTTGGATGATTTTAATAAGCATTAATTATATTTTTTAAGTTCCTAAAACGGACTGTAAGGGTTAATAAGTAAACAATTTTCCTTCATGGAAAATCTTTACTTTAATAATTTGAGAAATAACCAAACTTATCAAGATTTATATTGTAACGGCACAGAAAGTCCATTGAATATTTTCTTCTGTTAGATTACACAGTCTCAACAATTTTAAATCATATAAAGCTTATGTTCACAAAACTAAATACCATTTTACAGTTGTGATCAGATTTTAAATATAAATTAATCAACAATTTGTTAATGTTTTGGGATTTTAATGAAAAGTTTTAAAATTTTAAGCATATAACATTTTACTTTAATTACTTTCAACACAGGTATTTCAACATTTAACCAGTTATTAAGTAAGCGCATAATTAGTAACTTAAGAGCATGGCAAATATTTACTATCTGAACATTTTAGTTAAGTAAATTTAATTTGTTAAGAGAAAATTTTATAGCATAAAAAAAATCTAGGAATCGTGAATAGACTTTCTGAAGAGCAAAAACTCTACTTTAAGTAACATAAAAAATTATGTGGGGAAAAATATCAAACTCTAAAGAGAAACCATAGAAATTTCTTGGAAATTGTCTGAGAAACAAATTTTAATGTATTCTTTCAGCCAATTACTGTAAGTAAACAACATTTTCCCAATGTGGAGGAAAAGTTTAACTAAACATGCAATTCATTATCAGTGATAAACAAAATGTGAAAGAAAAAATTAAAGTGGATGAAATGAAGTAAAATTTTTAGATGCTCTGGTAATAGCACATGATAAATATTTCGTCTATTTTCCTGTAAAATATCCTTGTTTGTGAAATATTCAAAAGGACGATTTCATACTTTCAGAAAGACTTGGGTGATTTTAATAAGCATTAATTTTATTCTTTTAGGTTCCTAGAACGGGCTGTAAGTATGAATTACTAAACAGTTTTCCATTATGGAAAAACTTTACTTTTTTAATTTCAGAAATAACCAAAGTTATCAAGATTTATATTGTAACGGCAGAGATAGTCCATTTTACATTTTCTTCTATTAGAGTACTCAATATCAAGGATTTTAAATCACATAAAGCTTATGTTCACAAAACTAAATACCATTTTACAGTTGTGATCACATTTTCAATGTAAGTTAATCATAAATTTATTAATTCTTTGTTGTTTTAATGAACAGTTTTAAAATTTTAAGCATATAACATTTTACTTTAATTACTTTGAACACATATTTCAAGATTTAACCAGTTATTAAGCTAGCGCATAATTAGTAACTTAAGATTAATGCAAATATTTACTATCTTAAAATTTTAGTTAAGGTAATTTAACTTGCATATTAAGAGAAAATTTTATAGCGTAACAAAATCTAGGAATCATGAATAGACTTTCTACAGAGCAAAATTTCTACTTTAAATAACATAAAAAATATCTCATGTAGGGAAAAATATCAAATACTAAAGAGAAAACATATAAATTTCTTGGAAATTGTCTGAGAAACAAATTTCAATGTATTCTTTCATCCAATTACTGTGAGTAAACAACATTTTCCCAATGTGGAGGAAAAGTTTAACTAAACATGCAATTCATTATCAGTGATAAACAAAATGTGAAAGAAAAAATTAAAGTGGATAAAATGAAGTAAAATCTTTAGATGCTCTGGTAATAGCAATTGATGAATATTTAGTCTATTTTCCTGTAAAATATCCTCGTTTTTGAAATATTCAAAAGAACGATTTCATACTTTCAGAAAGACTTGGATGATTTTAATAAGCATTAATTTTATTTTTTTAAGTTCCTAAAACGGGCTGTAAGGGTAAACAAGTAAACAGTTTTCCATCATGGAAAATCTTTACTTTTATAATTTGAGAAATATCCAAACTTATTAAGTTTTATATTGTAAAAGCAGAGAAAGTCCGTTGAACATTTTGTTCTGTTAGATTACGCAGTGTCAATGATTTTAAATCACATAAAGCTTATGTTCACAAAACTAAATACCATTTTACAGTTGTGATCAGATTTTAAATATAAATTAATCAACAATTATTAACGCTTTGGGGTTTCAATGAACAGTTTTAAAATTTTAAGCATATAACATTTCACTTTAATTACTTTCAACACATGTATTTCAACATTTAACCAGTTATTAAGCAAGCGCATAATTAGTAACTTAAGATCATGGCAAATATTTACTATCTTAACATTTTAGTTAAGCAAATTTAATTTGTATATTAAGAGAAAATTTTATAGCGTAAAAAAATCTAGGAATCGGGAATAGACTTGCTACAGAGCAAAATTTCTACTTTAAATAACATAAAAAATATCTTATGTAGGGAAAAATATCAAACACTAAAGAGAAACCATAGATATTTCTTGGAAATTGTCTGAGAAACAAATTTTAATGTATTCTTTCATCCAATTACTGTGAGTAAACAACATTTTCCCAATGTGGAGGAAAAGTTTAACTAAACATGCAATTCATTATCAGTGATAAACAAAATGTGAAAGAAAAAATTAAAGTGGATGAAATGAAGTAAAATCTTTAGATGCTCTGGTAATAGTACACGCTAAATATTTCGTCTATTTTCCTGTAAAATATCCTTGTTTGTGAAATATTCAAAAGGATGATTTCAGAGGCGGAATTATTTTTTCATTCGTCTAACACGAGTAAATATTTTTAAAAGTAAATCATTCCTAATAGTTCTAAGAAACATATTCGTTTCAATTTTACAGAAACTTTAGGGAATAGACAGCGAATCAATTTCATGTTTCGAATTAATATGGTCTCAACAGAATATATTATTTCTTAAGACTATATAAATGTTTATGTTTCAAGGATTAAGTAATTAAAATGTAATATATCTTTCCATTTACGTCAATATTACAAAACTTACTAGGAGATGTCATTGT
>CM063504.1:68882091-68902091 GCA_032207245.1 Pardosa pseudoannulata
GCCACTCAAAATGTTGATTTTTTATGTCAAAATGTTTTATAATTTATTAAAAATTGTTTGCGAGAATGACTTTATTTCTTCTGTTGTGAAAGTTTTATTAGATACTAAGTAACAATATTTCAATAATATTATTTATTCATTCTTACTCTAATTAGTTATAAATCTTTACTCTATATTCCTAAATTATGGAAAAATAACGAACCAAAAATAAATTATTTATTTCACTATTAAGGAAGGTGCCTCAGCCAACCTTCGTATAAATTGCAATGCATCACCAAGTTTATATAAGGATGCTTTTCTTTATGATGTAACATATCGTTTTATGTAGTTTGAGCAAACTATATATAACAATTTTTATTATTATGACTCTCATAATTATTATTATTGTTAATCGAAAATAATAGAAAATTATAAAACCTGTATTAAATATGAATATATGAATAAAAAATTATACTTTATTTTGCATTTTCTGCATTTTTTATTTAAAGAGAAAAAAATTTTTTTTGAATCGATGTAGCTCAGTCGGTAAAGGCAGCAATCTAGTAACCGAAGGGTAGCGGGATCAGTGCTTGAACTGGCCAAAGATCCACCGTGTTTGTAAAACTTGCTTTACATATGAATATATTTTTTAATAAATTAAACTTTACATTCCGTTATTCGTTTTTATGTATTTTACACCTAAATACAAGAAAAATTTTATCTGAACCGCAGTATCTCGGTCGGTAAAGGCAGCGATCTTGTAACCGAAGGGCTGCGGGATCAGTGCTTGAACTGGCCAAAGATTGCTGTGTTTATTAATGGCTGCTGGAACACGTAAAATAATTTCGCAGTCCCAATGTCCCCCAGTTCTTAAATGATGCCTCTGGAGAAGCAGATGACGCCTGAAGTAGGGATATGTCTTCTAATGGGTCCCTGCTTCTAAGTTGCTAGAAGCCACTTGTGCAAAGTAGTTCTTTCATCGTAGTGGGGTTCTTCAAAGCCTAAGGTGCTCTCCTTTCCTTCGCCTTAATTTGAGAGACTTTTACCTCACTTGCTTGGCTCGTCTAAGTGGTATTAGCAGCAACAATATATGCATATGTTTATAAACTTTTTTTTTAATAAAGTGGAGGAAGTTGCCTGTTAATGACGCCTTGGATTTTGTTGATCCTTTTTATTGCATAATGCAGACTGCCAATAATACTCCCCAAAACAACACCAATAGAGTGGGTCCTCGTAATTTAGTACCGGGTACGAAGCAAAGGACTCCCAAGCTTGGTTCCACCTCAGAGGTTTCGTTTGGGAGCTTGGGGAACATTGCGATCACAAGATTATTTTACTTGATCAGCCGATAATGAGTATAGCAGATATTTGGCAGACTCGAGCCTCGAACCAGCAACCAACCCCTTCTGGTTACGAGACCGTTGCCTTTAACAGAGCTCTGCATGTATTTATGGATCCATGTGTACGAAACTGTCTTTCCACAAATCTTTAAACGCTGAATTTATTCTGATCATTTAAAACATTAAATTACACATATATAAGACATGAGCTATACATGACATAGCTAAAAAGAAAATTTTAAAAAAAGGTCCAAATAACGTATGGTGTTATCTATCGATTTAGTTACAGCTATCAGACTTGATCTATAATTTTATGTTTACGTATGTATTACGTATGAAACTGAATGCTTAGTTCCGGTTACTATCCGGTTTCAGATGCTGTTGTTTATGTTTATGAAATAACGTGTTAGCACAGCTAAAGCGAAGATATCATTTATGTGAAAGTGTTCATGTTTTTTTTAATTAAGAGGTAAAACATGAATAAAGAAAGTAGTTATATTCTTTTCTATTAGCATACGAAAAATTCGAGTTACTAGTACTCTCGATTTTCTTGTTATCAATTTTATTTTGCGGCTTTCATAGAGGAAAATTGAACAAATGATTTTTCGTGAAAGCTTAGTACAGATATATTATACGCTAGGAGCTTCTATCGTCGAAAGATAGAAAATCCTAGCGTTGTTCTTAAAATAACTGAGTATACTTCGGTTCATGGAGTTTCGTAAAAATAAGTTAGCACTAGACTATATACACACACATATGTACCGTGCAAACTTTTAGTTCTTTGAAATAGGAAAACGTAAAATAAATTTATTTGAATGTTACCTAAGCGTGATCGCGTCGCAAATTCAATTTCCAGAGAATTGGAGAATTGATTAACACTTCTCTGTCGACAGAAAATTCGGAGAATCCAGGAATTTCTAGCCCTGTGCTACGTTTTCCCGGATACTATACATTTCAATCTAATTAATCCGAAATTTAGCTCAATGTAGAAAATAAATAGAGCGTATGTTCGAGTTCTTCAAAATTAAACCTTCTAGAAATTTCTGCGAACAGGCGTGAAGCGTTTCGTAAACAGCGTTTCTAATAATCTATGTAAATCGGACTAATAAACGAGCATTAGCGGTGCTGGTTATAAAACTCTATAAAAACAGCATCTCGGTGTCCAAGGTTAATTAGTGTTTGACCCGAATTCTTCGAACAATTAGAGGTAAAATATTTTATTTCACTCTGTTGACAAGTCTGTGAAGGGGAAGGATATTGCTTGAGGTTTAAAATTTAGTAATGAACTACACGATAAAAATAGATTTCTTAAAAATATGTTAGCACTGTTTGGTTTGGTTTGGAGTGCTACAGTCTACTTTTTGCAACACGAGGGCTAATGAGACTGGGACCTACAGCTTAAAGCCGATTCCAAACGGCTATGAACATCCATGCCATTGCGGGATTTGAACCCACGAACTCTGGTACCGAAGGACAGCACCCTAACCAATCGGCCATCGTTCGGCGTTACCACTGTATATACATACATACAGTATACACACATATATATACCGTGCAAACGTTTAGTTCTTTGAAATAGAAAAACGTAAAATAAATTTATTTGAATGTTACATAAGCGTCATCACGTCGCAAATTCAATTTCTAGAGAATTGATTAAAACTTCTCTCTCGACAGAAAATTCGGAGAATCCAAGAATTTCTAGCCCTATTCTATGTTTTCCCGGATATTATACATTTCAATCTAATTAATCCGAAATTTAGCTCAATGTAGAAAATAAATAGAGCGTATGCGCGAGTTCTTCAAAATTACTGCTAAACCTTCTAGAAATTTCTGCGAACAGGCGTGAAGTGTTTCGTAAACAGCGTTTCTAACAATCTATGTAAATCGGACTAATAAACGAGCATTAGCACTGCTGGTTATAAAACTCTATAAAAACAGCATCTCGGTGTCCAAGGTTAATTAGTGTTTGACCCGAATTCTTCGAACAATTAGAGGTAAAATATTTTATTTCACTCTGTTGACAAGGCTGTGAAGGGAAAGAATATTGCTTGGGGTTAGAATTTAGTAATGAACTACAGGATAAAAGTAGGTTTACATTGTAAATTTCCTTTTAAACAATGAATAATAATGTAATTTATAAGAAACACACAACATTGGAAGGTATAAACATATACCTTATTTCTCCCCTTTCATTTATGGCGGTCAGAGACGCATAAGTCTCGAAAAAAATTACATTTTTAATTATAAGAAAATTCTACAAATATTTTTATATTAACTAAATCCAATCCACATTTTTACAATAGTAAATAAGATCAGAAGATCTTCATTTTTGTTTTATAATCGTAGTATATACATCATTACCTTTTCAGGTGTTTAGAATGTTTTTGAAAATTGCTCCTATATATAAATTTGGATCTATGGGAATAGAAACTATATTAAAAATAGTAAATACTACTGTATATCTAATTTCTTTTATAGTCATTTTACATAAATATTGTTAAATTACTCTTTCTAGGAATTTAAAAAACGTGTGTAAAATATACAAATCGTAGGTATTTCTTAAAATACGAGTACTTGATTCTTTAAGTCCATTTATGTTTGTAATGTTCTTTTCAGATTCATCAAAATGTATGATTTTTATCAAGTTTATCTCAAATTCTAATTTAAATACGTGATTTAAATTTTGTACATTATATGATACATTCTCTTTGATTTTTCTTCAGAATATCTTCAGGACTAGTTAAAACGATTACTGTTTTTTAAAAACGAATCTGTTATGAAAATATTTCTTACAATATAAAAACAAAATTACCAAAAAAAGGTCCAAACTTTTATTGTGTGAATTTCAATAATTCATATAATAAAATGGACTTTTTTTAGGTAATATAAAAGGTTCAATATTTGTAAGCAATGTTTTTACAAATACTCCAGATAAATTAATTTAATATATTTTATTAATCTTAAAGTGAAAACATTATTCAAAAAGAACTATAGGATTATTTCAAAGTTAAAATTCATTTAAATTTTTAAAACTTGAAACTTCTTAAGTTTCTCCAATTGATTATATGCATAGTAATGTCGATATACATTCGAAAATAAATTCATTACAAATCAACTATAATTAGAGAAAATATTTTTTTTTTTATCCGGTATCCAATAAAAATAAAATGCTCTGTACACCCCATGGCTTCCTTATGCTCCTATTTGTTTTATATATATATATATATATATATATATATATATATATATATATATATATATATATATATATATATATATATATATATATATATATATATATTATATATATATATATATATATATATATATTATTTGGCATGATACGTCACCAAAAATATAACACAATCTCTTCAACATTCAAAGCAGGTTTGTGTTCTTAATGTAACCATGTTGTAAGAGTAAAGTAAGTACTACCATCTGGTGGAGGTCGGCACCGGTAATATTTGTTGAGACATTTTGTTATATAATTATTTCGTTTGAAGAGAATTCTTTTAATTAAAGATTTCTCTTATTCCGTATCAGACAGTTATTAGCAGTAAAACATCAAAGTTATTCTCAGTATATTTTTAGTTTTATCTTCTAAAAATGAACTTTAAATGCATTTTTGCAGCTGTTAAACAGTGTTACACATGCATTGTTACACATGCATATGAATTCATCGGTATCTTTGAGCTGCAATTTTACAGATCGGTAGCGTTAATATACATTAAATAGAAATTTTGTATTATATAGAGGGCAGCTAGTAATCAAGGGTATGATTTGGAGCGCTACTGTGTACCTCTTTGCAAGAGATTAATGAGACCGGGATCTACTACCTAAAGCCGACTCCGAACGGCTACGAACATCCATGCCACAATGTTATTCGAGCCCACGGATTCCGATGCCGAAGATTACAGCCCTAACCATTCGGCCATCCTTCGGCATCAATCAAAAGAGGAGAAGCATCACTAGATATTGTAATAGCAATTAGTATAAAATTTCATTAATTGATTGTTTATGAGTTATCCCACACAGCATTAAAGAAAATATAATTTTGTATCCAGTACCCAATAAAAATAAAACGATGTGTACAAAACACGGCTTTCTTGTGCGCTTATTTAAAATATATGTAATCCAATAATTACAAAACTGTGGACAAAGAGAAAGCTAATCAGATGACAGTAATAAATATGCAGTCGGGCCATTGAAAGAGACCGGCACAAGTTTAATTAAAACTTTATTTTAGAGCTGCTAAAACGGACATCTTTACTAGTCAAAGATAGGCAAAGTAAAGACACAAAAATCACTCTGCTCGAACAAGGGTACACCCAAGAGCGAAGACAGAAATAATTTTCCCAAGGGACAAAAAACTTACTCAGTGAATTTAAATGTTGAGATCAGGAAAAACGATGAGCCATTTGCCGGCAACAGCTGGGAAACGTGTTGCATAGACAGAAAATTTACATCTAGAGGACAGAAAGCTTTGGGAAATTTATCGAAAAATATTAAGTCGAGAACACTCTTTTTATGAAGACATTTAGAGGCTGGGAAAAAGATTTTAAGGAATTAAAATGGTAGAGAGGAGGTTTTTAAGGAAATATTAAAGGAAATATTATATAAAATTTTGATATATATATATATATATATATATATATATATATATATATATATTATTTTGTATGATTCGTCATCAAAATTACACCTATATATGCTATATTGAAGTATTTCGTTATATAAGGTTCAGAATGCTATGAAAGGACGATGACCACAACTAGAATGGTATAATATTCCAAATTTTCAATCTACTACAGTTATCCATTTTGAGTTATGCTTTACAACGTTAATACACATTATATTGAATCCTTTTGCTATATGCAGGGCAGATCTCAATTAAAGGGTAAGGTACTCGAGATGTCATAACAGTCCTAAATAAAAAAAAAATCTACGACTAAGGTTAATAGATTTTGTGTTATGCGAGAGATATACGTACGTACTGACGTACGCATATATCTCAAGGGGAAACCAGGCAGAAATTGTCAAAATGGATATTTAAAGTTTTAAAATTAGAGTTTCTTTGTACATGCAGACGTAATACGGGAACTTATCAAAATTCACTCATGCATGATCAAACGACATACACTTTATGACCTATATCAAAGGTCCTGAATATTATATGATATTGTTGTGTAAAATGCTAAATTATCTTGAAAACTTAATAAGTTCCATGTGAAATCAAAAGTGATATATAATCAAAATTTCTTTAGATTTACGCCTCACAGCAGAAGTAAATATTAGGCTATATGCTGGTCAAATGTCAAACAAAACCCCACGATAACGATTTCGTGATCAATTCTTTCTTCCAAAAACCACAATTAGTTTTTTATTACATTTTTTTCCACGGTCACTCTTTCTTTCTTTCACTCCCCCTGTTATCCTTTACTTTTTTTTTATTTTACGTCATTGATCGCGAGTGGTTTTCTTCTTGATGGTGCAGTCGTTGATCCCCGCAACCGTAACCGGCTTGCATCCTGTTGCGGTCTGGGACGTCTTGGAATATCCATCTTTTGTTGTTGTTTGTCTGATGGAATCAACCAAAGGGGTGATTTAGCTCTGGAAGGGAAAAAAAATAATCGAGACAAAAAAGATCCAGAATAATGCATTGGAAGTAAGGGAAATGACCGCAGGGTCATTAATGGCGGTTCGGCGGCAAAGGCCGTTTTGGAACAATGTTAAACAATGCTTAAAAAAATCTCGGCGTAGTTGGCAGAGCTGGAAGAGTGGACAACGGTATGATTAATCTGAAATATACCGGAGGAACACGTGTTTAGTGTTGGTAAACATTTAGGAAAAATAAAAGATTTTAAGTAATTGTGCTGTTTTAGTTTAACAGTAGCATATATTTTAAATTTAGGAACTATATACACAATTTTCGAAGCCAAAAGCATCAGATTTAAAAAGGAATTTTTTAAGTTTGAGAATAAAATTTTATAATAATAATAATAATGATAATAAATAAAAATTAGAGAAACAAAATAATCATTCAATTAAAAAATTCCGTTTGATTATAAGTGATTATACTTAACTTGACTTTTTAGAAAGCTAAGAACATTGTTGGAAACGTTTATCAATAAAAAATATCGATACAAATTTTCATTTCGGTCGTGACCGCACTGACTCCTATGCAAATGTATTTTAATACATTGTGTGCGGGTACATTTTTCAGCGGAATTGTACCGGAAGCGGTCGTTTTACGCGTAAATTTAGTTATTCAGTTAAATCTCAATAGATCGAAAATTATTTAATTTTTTAACCAACTTTTCGTATTTTATATTGAAATATATAAACAAATATATAAATAGAAATATATAAATAACAACCATAAGATTTTTGTAAACAAAAATATATTTTTAGTGGATAAATTTATAATAGTATCATAAATATGAAAAATCAAATAGAAATAGTAGTATATAGTTTTAATTTTTTCCTGTTCTGTGGTTCCGCATCGACTGATGTAAAAACTAGTTTTTATTCGTCTAAATTTTTCCAGAATCTATGTAGTAGACAAGAACACTCGGCTTCGTTTTCCTGTATATACCGTTATTTTGTAACCACAAACAAACCATGTTGTTACACTAACCCGTACTAGTACGTGACCCGAGCTCAAGTATCAATCTTCAGAAAACGTACTAGTACATGTCCCGCATACAATGTGTTAAGTGTCATTCGTGGTATAAATCAACTTTCCAAGTTAGCACCGGTGCTTTTCTGTTACTCTGATTGTTTGGTGGTGCTAAAAATGTTGTCTTGGTAAGTCAGTCGTAAGGAAATACGACGTAATATGTTGGAAACTGCTTTGGTTTATTTTAATATCTTGTTTATATTTTTATCATCCGAGCTGAATGAATAAATGTTTAATTCATGAAATGAACTTTCTACGTATAGCCACACCACACGCATAACATGACGCTGTGCATTCTGCAAATAAGTTAAAATTTAACCTAACAAGCATTTTATACTGTGGGTCAAATTTTGGCATTTTTAAGATCCTTTGTTCCCTTAACCCCTTGACATACAATGACGGCTCTGACTCGTCGCGCGTTTCATGTGCCGTTGTAGACTTTGAAGACTTTCGCTCGTCAAGCACTATCTTCGGCGAACGCCGGACGGTATATTATCTGATTCTTTCTGTGTTTCGGTAGTGCATCGATGGTATTTTGTTCAGACTCTTACAGGCGTATCCCCCCACCCCCACCTCCACAACAGCACCGATAAACAAAATCGCATCAACAAACAAAGAAAAGAAAAGCATCGCAATGAGTGCGATAATCAGTATAGCAGTGGTCTTGCACCTTGAACGTCAAAGTACATATTTGAGTAAGTGTGTTTTACCCTGACCCATCTGAGGACATATAGCAGCAACTCCTGATGACCGTGTCGCGACAGTAACTCCATAATGGCTACCAAGCCACCACTGACCTACGAGAGGCCCGTCATGGTCCGATTTTAATGTGGTCCAACCCGGTAAGGAGCAAACACTACAGAGGTAAGCTCAAGACTACCAGGAAGAACGCTAGAGAAAGATCACTCAGGTACCCCGGGATCGTGAAGCCCGTACACACCTAAAGGAGGTGTGTCCCTGGGGGCATACATATTTGAGTAAAGTAAAATTCAGAAGTAGTCCATCCAAATGTCTGGGTTGGATGCATTATATGACAGTGACGATGGAAGTACATTAGGCTATTCTGGTGATGAGAATGCGGCTGAAAATGGTGATCAAAGTGTTTATAATGTGGAATATTTGAGTGATCACTGGAGCGCCAGGCAAGCCAAATTAAATGGTCTCCTTCGGATGCGTCGATGCACATTTTATTTGTATGTCAAAGGGTTAAACTCCATTTCATTAAATTTTCTCCGAACTCGGGGCATCACATCCATACTCTCCGACAGGAAGTAAGACTATGTCACATAAAAGTGAAATCGTGCTACTCTCACAGGAATTCAGCTTAAAATTTCTGTGTAGTCTGAAAACGCTAGTTTGTATAGCACCATAAAGCCATGAGATCTGAATTTCGTGTCTGAACTTCTGGTTAAAGAATCTGAAATAAATATGAAAGAATTACAAGTTAATGATTTTTTCCCCTAGGAAACGGAATTTATTTGTGCTCCTTAAATTGAGGTTGAAAAAGATTCGCGATGAAAAAGATTTCATCGCGAAGGGGGAATTAAAACCGAGAGAGTTTTATTTATTAGTATGATACTTAAAATTAATTTTACTTATTATTATGATACTTAATACATTACATATGACTATATGCAAAATATTGTTTGAAATGTTCATAAAAATATTAACATCTTAAGTACTTTTTCTGATCTTTAAGAACTCGAAGGCAGATATTCTGTATATCCTATTAGTATCGACTAGGGCAAGGACCGACAAATTTTTGAGAAGAGTGAAGTTGTTGGTGAAACAAGTGAACGAAAGCATCAAAGAATCATGTATTTAAATATATATAAATAAATATATATGTATATCTGTGTATATGTATATATACATATATAATATATATACATAATATATATGTATATGTATATATATATATGTATGTATATATATATATACATATGTATATATATATATATATATATATAAGTATATATAAATATGTGTATATATATATATAAAAATATGTATGTATATGTATATATATATACATATATAGTATATATATATGTGTATATATATAATATATATATGTATATACACACACACACACACACACACACACAGAGATATATATATATATATATATATATATATATATATATATATATATATATATATATATATATATATATATATATACGTTATTGGTATAATACATAGAAGCAGAAGACTGAAGAGCCACAAACGCCTATGAAAAGAGCGGTTCTTGAGATGGGTCTAGCTCCTAAAGTTTTTAAAGTTTTAAAAAGGAAAGTTTGGGTGAATTCCATAATTCTGATGTTTTTAACAGCAGTTTCAGGAAATAAATGATAGCTGAAAGTATAAACAAGGACAATATGATAAACTTACATTTCGTGTTATCAAGGAGATAAAGTCTACACTTGTTCACGCATTGGGGTAAATGTTTATCGACAAGTTTAGAGCAAAAGATCATATAAATATGTGATACAAAGCATGATATTCTAGGTAATTATCTTTTAAGTGACATATACGCTACTAAGAAATGTTGATAAGGTATTAAGAGAAAGGTTTTTTTATCAATTCCTGTTATAAGAGTATTATTTGAAATGAAACTTATCTCTGTTTAGTTTTCAAATCTTTTTGCTTTTCGTTGTCAACACATTATGTACAAATGGATTTATTAAATAACACCTTCGTAATTATAAAGTTGATATTTTTTTAAAACTGGATTAATTTGATTTAACATAATAGACTACGTACAATGCAAATAATCTACATCCAATATAAACTGTCTATTCTTGATTATTATTATTATTTTTTTTTTGCACATCTTGTGCAAAAAGAAAATACCAAATTATATTATTTTCTATTTGATTCTCCATTTGAAAGAAATCCTCTGTTAAAATCTTTCAGTCTTTCTACAGGCGTTTTGGTTCAAGGAAAAAATACGTCACTTTTGATAAACTTTTTTTAAAATTTTATAAATTAATACAAAATTTTTAAATATTTAAGATCTGTTTCAAATCCTGTAAAAACACTGAGTTATATAAATTTACTGATAACAATAATAGTACGGGGGAGGTTTTTGAAATAATTTAAAATATTGTTAAAATAATACGATCTGTAACATTTTAAAACCTCTAATCAATAAATACCTTAATGTTTTTTTTTTCTGTGTATGAAATGGATTAGTTAGTTCGGAAATACACGAGGGCAACGAGATTGGGACTTAATGCAAAAAGCTGATTCAGAATGGTTAAGAACATCCATGCCATCAAAGGGATTCAAATCCATGACTTCCTGTAACAAAAAGCACACGCTTTCCCTTAGGCCATGGCTCTGCTCTTATGCTATTTTTTTTTATCTAACTAAGTGCTAATACAAGATAATTTAGCATTTAGGTTAACTTTTTTTATTAATTAGACATAATATCATTTCGCATCCGATTTTCTTCAGATTTGAATGAATTTTGAATTCTGCATGAGTTTTGAACTATGTTAAAAATGATACTTGTATCAATAAGTCATTCTGTCATGCAATTTTGAAATCACTTTTATTTTAATTCTTAGTTAATACTTGTATTCTAAATAATGATAACTCGAAGATCGTAATGTACCTCATTTTGTCTTGTATTTAATTTTATGTCAGAATTCTCCTGCATTCATTGTTCTACATGTGTCATTATAATCAATGAAGATGGAATATTTTATAATTTTATAAGGATTAAAGCAGATTTTAACTGTATCACATATTTCTGTATAGTTTTATTGTTTGCTAGTTGTATTTCCGTGTTTGCTCCAGTGATTCTATGTTAATAATTTTCAAATAATCACCCTTTTTATCATACTTTTTTAGCATTTTAAACAACGTAGATGTCATTTATTTAAATCGACTTAGTTTTCCTGGTAGTTTCAAAGAAGGAGATTTCAGAACAGTAATACTTTGAAATGATGGTCGATCATAATTGGGAATTATCAGAATATTCAGCGTGACATCCCAAACCGTGGTATCACACCATCAAGGTAGACGACTCGTTTCTTGATATCAAAATTTTTAGTTTTATGTTTATAGATATTATGTTGGCAACTAAGTTCCTGCTTTTTATTATTAATTTTAATATTCTGCGTGTTGTGAGAGTGCAGCTATGTTTGACATAACGTTCGCGAAACTGATTTGCTCGCAGCACTCACACGTTGGGGGTTGAATGCCCAAGTTTTTTTCGCGACTCCAGGAAGCGTGTGGTGTGGCCAGTGAAAATAATTGCACTTAAACTTCACCAAGTTTTGGAGAATTGTGATTGGTCTTCAGGAGGCGATTCAGGACCATCCTTGGAGTCCCGGTCCTTCTGGGCAGAGCCGGGAAAGGACGCATTGTAAAAAGGACAATGGAACAACGAACACATCAGCACAAGATAATGGAAAAAGTATAGGGTTGCCTGAGTAGAAAGAAGGAAGAAAAAGAATGCAGCGTTCTCTTAGAAATTGGAATTTTTTTTGGGGGGGGGAGGGGGGAGGCGTAGCACGTGGAGTGCTTCTTTTACTTTTTAATTTTTTATATATATTTTTTTGCATATTTCCCTGTCATTTGTTCTGTATTTGAACATTGTAATATAGATCAGTGGTATTATACTATAATTAAAGACGATATAAAGCAACTTAGGGTTATAAATGACTTTGAGATAACAACAGCAATGTACTACACCACAGCACGTGTCATTAGTATTTTCGATACTAGATGTTCTTATGATCATTCAAAGATAAGATGTTTCGTTCAGCCGAAATTTTTTTCACCCAAGTTAATTTATGGTAATTTTTCGAACATTAAAATGCAGTGTGATGTTGAGAAAATTGAGCATTCACGACACCTTCTTTTTTGCTGTTAATGCAGATTCTAAGCCCAAACAGCTGCTAGTGGCATTTGTGATGTGTAAGGGGAGGTGCCATAGCCAAATGAGCTTATCGTGTTTGGTATAAAGTTTAAAAATGAAAATTTTGACCTCATATGTGATAGACCTGGGCCGTAACTAGGTCCTTTAGCACCCGTGGCCAAAAAAAAAAAAAAAAAAAAAAAAAAAAAAAAAAAAAAAAAAAAAGTTTGTGCCCTTACCAATTGGGCTTAGTAGCAGAGTGATATGAAAGAAATTCCCAGTAGAATAGACAGCATTTTAATTAAACGATCACGGACAATTACACACAACACATTACGTATATTCCAAATACTACAGTACAGAGTTACAAGTCATGCGCAGTACCATGCAAGGTGTGGCGCTCCAGTTGAGTTGGGATAATCCACTTCACATAAAGGTAGGGTAAATAACGAGGCATTGACATACACGTATAGAATACAGATATAACCTAACAACCACCAAATATAGTGAGAAAGTATATAAGCATTTTTTTATATATATTTAGACGAACTCAAAATAATTTGTTAGTTCTTAAAATGTTCCCAGTGTATTATTTTTTAACTTTTTCTTCTATTTTTATCTTATGAATACTTAAAGATATTTTTGAACCTGTTTTGGATATTATTTTGCTGATAAACTGAATAGTTTAATTGGGGGGGGGGAATATTTTTTATTTGGATGTTGAATTTTCATAAAAAAAATTAGCGAATTTCTAAACTTAAATTTAGTTTTAATAACTTTAATAAATTCAAAGCTTAAAACGAATACCGACATTTATATTAAAGCATATTAGTGGTGATTGGTAAACATTTTCTAAGAATCTATAACAAGTTTAGTTTCCAGAAGCATTTTAAAAAAATAAGAAAATTCATTAATAAAAAAATAATTTCTTTTAACACATTGGATTTTATAATTAGAAAAATTAATTTTCAAATTTTCCTTACTTATACTGTAGGCGAATCGTCCTCTTTTGGACCCCATTTTCCTCTCGGTTCGACGCTCCTAAGACTGATGCGCCTGTGGCAAATGCTACCTTTGCCCCGCCCTAGTTACGGCTCTTCGATAGACATAGAAATTGTTTCTTGATTTAAGCTGATCGGTGGCAAGCAAGCAAACAAGCGTAGATTGTGTTCATTTTTATTGCAGTCACTTAGAGATTGCGGAATCCAAGATCCAAAATTCAACCTATTCCATAGATTGTGAAAATGTTTTTCTATAGCAGCCTGGAAGAGCTCCTTTTTCTCCAGTTTCCATGAAGTTTGTCTCAAATTTTTTCCCGGAAGCTAACTTAATATCTAATCACCGAACTCAACTGGACAGCCAGAACAATGTACGTTTCTGAGGTCAAAGTTTTCTTTCTTAAACTTAGTATACCAATCTCGAAAGGTTCTTACTACTCACCTGTGGCCTCTCTCTATACACAACACAAATATCAGAAGCAGATTTTGTGACCTTACTGAAAAACTAAAAAGGAGTGTCAAAATGCTCATTTTTCTTCACTTGATATTCCATTTTAATGTTCTGAAAATTAGAATAATTTACATCGAAAAAAAAAAACATAGATTCTGGTAAAACAAAAATCCATTTTCGAATGATCATAAAAATTATACCATTTAAAATATTTAATGACAAGTGGAATGCTAAAATTAAGAAAACCTAGTTATCAAACTAATAGATAAATATTTACCAAATCGATGTTTAAATTGACTGTTTAGTGATATTATTTGCTGAAATGGTAAATATGTGCAGGAGCCAAATGTTTTTACCTTTTTCATGACATTTTAATCCCTTTAGAATTCAAAACTTGGAAAAACCCTCTCTTATTGTAAGCCTAGGGGTAAAATGAATTATGATATGAAATTTCATCTTCGTTAGAACTCGCCATTCTTGAAATACAGAATTCAGTAAGGGATATTTGGATTTTACATTTATAGATTTAAAGACTTGTGGTCAAACGAAACATACTCTTTCAATATGCAACAACACTCTGTTAGAAGTTGTGAAATTGACTTAACTCATAGGATGTATGAGTCTACGCAGCTCTCCTTTTTCAGTTGCCGATAGTCTCAATGGCACCACTTTTGCCGAATGGTTACTTCTGTCGTTAGCAAACTTTAAACTCCAAGTTCCAAACGTGAGCTTAATTAAATAAAGTGTTATTTATTCTGTTTTCAACTCGCATTCCATACCCCTAACACAATTTTTACAAAGTTAATTTTAAAAATATAAAAAGACTATTTGTCCAGTTTGTTAGTAATGTATCAGTAGATTTTTTCTTTTTTTCCGCGATAAAAACCCGGCGGCTGTTTGTACAAGTTTTTATTATCAGTGTCAAAGCCTTTCTCCGGGTTAGTTTAGTTTTGGGAGCTACGGTTTAATATTTTTCTAAGTGAGGGATAATGAGACGAAGACTTACTGCCTAAAGCTTAATGATTACGAGCATCCATGCAGCGGGATTCAAATCCACGAGCTCTTTTTCCAAACAGCAGCATCCTACCCATTCTACTATCGTTTAAACAGTCACTCTCCGGAAGGAGCCATGGAAAGCAACTGCTCTATCAGACCAAAACCAAGGCTACCATGATGTGTGCATTATTTTCCCAAAATCTTCTATCCAATATTTGACTTATCTTTCAGTGTTCTGTATTTAACGCGAACGTTAAATGGCGTAATTTCATTTAAAAATGGCGTAATTTCATTTAAAAATGGCGTAATTTCATTTAAAAGAACTTTCATTTAAAAATGATTTTTATCAGGTAACGCCCAGTGAATAAACGCAAGTTCTCTGGTTATATAACGTCATGTAACAAACATAAATTTTAGTCCTAAGGACGAAATATTCTGTTAATGGAAAGGGAAGAATCTTTTGATGGGAAATAGGATATCTGGAACTCTTTTATCGACCTAGTCTTCTATTTTCCATTCGCAAGTAATGTGCTATCGGATTTTCCCGGAGATCACTCCAAGGCATTTTGCGGATGTTGAACTTTAGCATGCCAGTAAATTGGATAGCTTTCTATTTCGAATATATCCTATATTTTCCTTTCTTTCTCGGTAACGAGTTTCACAATGACGAGAAAAATATCGAACCTCACACTCTCTCTCATTCACGCTTTGGATGTAAGTACACACACACACACACACACACACACACACACACACACACACACATATATATATATATGTATATATATATATACATACATATATATATATGTATATATATATACATACATATATATATATGTATATATATATATATACCCAGCTAGCAACGTTACGTTGGGCCAACGTTGATATGACACGTTGGCCAACCGTTGGCCAACGGTTGGTTAAAGGTTGGCTAATGGTGGTTTGTTTACATATTGCCAACACAATACTACAGTGGGCCAACGTAATACTACGATGGGTCAACGAAACACCAACGTTTATATTTCTGTTTATTATTTTGCTATAGTGTATAATATAGAATGGACATGTGCTATTACTTTGAAATAAGCTGATGTTTTTATAACATAAGTCATTTTTAAATTTTGCAATAGTTGAAAAATAGAAAATAGATATAAAAAGAATGACATAGTTTATTTTAGTCCACACCACACATTTCATATACTTACTCTGCGGCAATCCATTTATTCCTTTGAAATCTGTATTAATTTTTTTTAATCATACAAACTGTTTCGTAAATAAGAAAAACGAAAATTTCCCCTTGTGAGAGCTAAAAATAGATAATTGAAGAAAAGCACAACACAACAGAGGTTAAACAAAAAAAAAATATACATATTTTAGTTATTTTTCTTTTATTTACAATTTTTTTTAAATTTAAATTCGGCCACCATATCCATCTACCAAACTTCTCTACATTTTCTCTGGATTCACGATTTCATGGCATCTGAAACACAAATAAGTAACTCAAAAAGTATATATTATAAAATGTTTTAATGTTACCACAAACATTTCCTTTTATCCTTTTACCTTTTTAAAATGATTCAAAGATGATTTGAATATGTAAAAAAAGTAAAGGCAAACATAATTACATCTAATAAATAAAATTAAGTTATAAAGTAAACAAGTTTCATAACTATGATGAAGTGAAATCCATAATATTTACATATCATTATACAACTTTATTATTATTATTAAGAAAAAACACAAAAAAGTAACCTAATAATTTAAATCAGCATGCAGTAAAAAATTGTAACCTTTCTTAAATTGACTTAAAATTTGCTATTTTCTTAAATCTGTACTAAAGATGTGTATTAAAAGGTATTAAAGACTAAAGTGTACTAAAACAATCACCAATGTCTCTCAATCACCAATGTAGCATATATATTGATATGTATATACATGATAGATATTGATACATACATGCATACATATATATATATATATATATATATATGTATATGTATATATATATATATATATATATATGTATATATATATGTATATATATATATATATGTATATATATATGTATATATATATATGTATATATATATATATATATGTATATATATATATATATATATATATATATATATATATACATACATATATATACATACATATATATATATATATATATATATATATACACATACATACATATATATATATATACATACATATATATATATATATATATATATACACACACACACACAGTAAAACTTCTATGTCTCAAAATAAAGGACACCTTTTAAGATACAGTTTCCCGATTCCTATGCCAGTTTAAATATATTATGTATTAACATTTAACAAGGGATACTCATTATACTCGACAGTAAATTTATTTGAAGAAAGTTGAATAATGGATTTTATATGCAATAAAATATAATATTTTTCCCCTAATCTGATTTTCTTTCACCGAATCTGATTTTTCAAAGCATATTTTCCTTATTCTGTTAACACGTGTAAGAGGAGTGCGATCTTTTTACAAAAGACAAAAATGTTCTCTGAATTTTGTATTAACACTTACCTAGTGGTGGTTTCTTTTCTTTGGTAGTCTAGGTAGTCATGAATATATATATATATATATTATATATATATATAGATATATATATATATATATATATATATTATATATATATATATATATATATATATATATATATATATATATATCCATTTAAAAAAATTTTCTAGTGTTATTGAATGGTTTTCACCTGGTAAAAGTTGACTCAAAATTAAAACGACAAAATGATTCACAGCTCGCTGTCGAGAAAAAAATAATATATGATCAGGTTTTGGAGCGCTACGGTCTACTTTACGGTCGGTTTGCAACACGAGGGCCAATGAGACCGAGACCTACTGCTTAAAGGAGATTCCGAACGGGTACGAACATCCATGCCATAGTGGGATTTGAACCCACGAATTTCGATTCCAAAGACCAGCACCTTAACCATTCGGCCATCGATCAGCACTATATAATCAGAAAAAGAAACTTTAAAGGCATATCACATTTTTTTTGTTTTGTTTTAATCCAAAAATTTATTTGTAGAAAATAACAATATGAAATGCACATAAAATTTCGTAAATTACGTTGATTTTTATGTATATATATACATATATGTATCCATATATATGCTCCTAAAATGAGTCTTACTTAAAATTATTAGCCAGACAGGTGGCTTACTGCCGAATGACCAAGAGTAGACATGTGTTTTAGCCAGGATTTACCACGATATAACTATGAAGAACTTTTTTGATGGGATAATTAATGAAATATTGATTTCTACAGGAAAGTCTACATGACTCCAAATTCTTGGTATTACAATTAAAATAGAAGTCAGAGAAGTTTTATTTTTAAGAAAAAAATAGGGTTGAAACTTACTTAGTTTTATCTTCATAATTTTTGTAAGAGATGCGAATACCAAACTCTCGATGAATAAGTAGCGTGCTACCTTTCGCAACCAAAGTCAGCGGGTTTCCCACTACTGGCATTAATGTTTGTAGCAGTTGGAAATAGGCTTTAAGCAGATGGTGTTGGTCTAATTTTAGAATTATTGCAAAAGATTGGCAGTAATGCAATCCAACAAAACCCAAAATTTTTAAATCTTTTTATTAACGTTTGTAACTTTAATTTGTGTTTTTCAGACAAATATTGACAGTTAATTTCAATGTTTTCTCTGATTCACTCTTCGTCATGGCTTTCTACCATTTTGATATTACAATCTGTGGCCGAATGTTGCTCACTTTGTGGTTCAAATTAAGTGGACTTCAGAGGATTGAAAAGTTTGACTTTTGATGAAACAGCTTTGAACAAGGAAAAACATAAATTTTCCTAATTTAAGTTCTTGGAATTAAATTCATTTTTTTAGATCCCATGAGAGGGAAAATGCTTAACTGGCTATGACTTCTTCAGGTTTAGATAACAATCGGAAAGCAAATGGTAAACTTCAAGTGGCCAAATTTTCTAGAGTGAATGAAAAAATAAATGCCTTTCAGAGAAGTTTTCATTCAGCTTCTTTTTGTAGCCAAACTTAGTTTGAAAATCTATCATCCCTGTTTTAGATACTCTCGGACTAATGAGACTGGTACTTACATTCGAACGCACAATATCAGAAGTATTAGGATACCAGGAAAACTGATTTTATGCACACCATTGCAAAAAGAAATATTAGAAGAGGCAGTAAAAATTTGATCTTGAAAGTGCCAGATCGGAGAACATTTCAATCCTTCCAGGGATCACTATTTAGAAATAGAATACATAGGTAGCCCCTACTCAAGAATGAATTTTATTATGAATAAGAGTAATTTGTATTGAACTACCTAGACATTGTCCTTCCGAAAGAATTGATTGGAAACAGCGAGCACGTCGTTAGGATTCCTAGATCTCTCGATATTAGTTGCTTGCAATTTTTCCTCTATAAACAGCTAAAAATAGTCATTTAAGAACGTTATCCGGTCATCACAGATTTTTTTCGGATTACCTGGTGTCTCAGCTGCAGGCATTCATGAGATGTCAGGAAACTTCTTAGGTATAAGCAAATCCCTCAATCGCCAATGTAGCATATATATTGAAATGTACATACATGATAGATATTGATACATACATACATACATACATATATATATATGTATATAT
>CM063504.1:68907091-68932091 GCA_032207245.1 Pardosa pseudoannulata
ATTTACCCACCCATTAAGCTTTCTTGCTTTGAGTTTCCTTTGTGAACTAATTTTATTTGGCAATATGGTCAATAAGATAATACATAAATACCAAACTCAGTAACTTCAGTCAAATGACAAAGAAAAATAGAATTAAACAATGCATTTTTTTTAATCGGTAGTTTAGCGGATCCATGACTTTTACTCATTTTGCTTGAAAAATCAAGACTTTCCATGACAAAATTAATCCATTGTCTAAATCCATGATTTTCCATGACTTTCCAGGTGCGCGGAAACCATGTAATTATTATCCCGAGAAAACTCGGACGAAGCAAAATTTGTCAGTATGATTTGTTTTATTACGTTTTTACTCAGCCTGAAGGAAATGGCAGGAAATATTCAGCTTTGATTGGCATTTTTGTTGGTTTCTCGGTTCTTTTGGCTGGACTGGTCACGTGTTTTCCCTATTATACAGTATACATCTGACTGTGAATTAGTAATGTATATAGAAAGACAGTTGCAAAAAATCACCGTGATGAGTTTTCTGCTACATCAGGAAGATCCAGAATTTGTCCTTCACCATACAGATTAGCCTTTTCCCGATGCTATTCCTGCTGCTGCAAAACAATCAAATCCAACGAGACAGTGAACTCTATGCTTCCTTATAAAAGATACCAGAGGTAAGAAAAGAGACCAGATGCCAGTGTACAGAATGTCAGGTATCACTTTGTGTTGTCCCTTGTTTCAAAAACTATCATACAAAGACTAATATTTAAGTTTATCCATTTGCCGAGATAACTCGGGTTAGTAAACCTATATTAAAACTAAATGCTTTTACACCTGTAAAAAATTAAAAATTCAACTTAAGCCTACATATTTTGTTTTGTTTCATTTCCTTGTATTTAATAATAAAATAAAAAAAAAATGTGATAATATTTTGCAATTTTTTTTCAAAAAAATTTGTAAGGGAAGCGGTTAATAGAAGAATGTTAAACATCGTTTATGAATATGAAAAGAACAAAGAACCAGGCAGTTTTTATGATATAAATATAAATAAGTTTTATTTTGGCAATTTCAGATTTATCCAAGAAATACACAGAAAAGGGGCTATAATACACAAGCGAACCTTCTGAGTTTGCATTTGGTCAGATTCACAATAAATAGCAAAACCTAGCAGTCCCTTTTTTTTTAAATGTAAATTCCGCACACCACAAGACACAAACACGCACATATACAGAATATTTACAGGCGGGTGTACAATGATTTGTGTGCAGTCTGAAGTTTCTGAATTAATGTACAACAATAAAACCTTGACACTAACACACAGATATGGAACATGTACCATGAAGCTACATATTAAACGGTAAGGATACTGAAAACGACAAATGGTTTTGATTGTTTGCCAGTTTTATGGGAAATTTCACACTCTGTCAAGTACTTTATAAAGATTGCCAACGTATTGTAAACAATTTAATTTTTAAATGCAAAATTAAAGAATAATTTAGCTTCATTTGGGTTTCTTTTTTTAATAAAGTGTTTCAATTTCTAATAAAATTTTAATAAAGAAATACTATACACAAGAAACTGTCTTTTTTATATGTGCAGTATACAGATTATTTTTTTTACTATACAACTATACATTAAATTAGTAATACATGGCTTTGAATTTTTTTTTTAATTTTAAATTTTATGTTTGTTAACAATAAACTTTTACCAAGGATATAATTTTATGTAATTATTTTAATATTTCAATATTAAAATATTAAATTCTATAAGTAAAATGAAAAATTAAGGGATGAATGTGTTGTACATATAGAAATCCTCGCTTAAATTGAGTAAAATATTCATGACACAAAAGTTTATCAAGTGTACCACACATACATTATATATATATATATATATATATATATATATATATATATATATATATATATATATATATATATATATATATATATATATATATATATATATATTCAGAATTTGGTATAAGTGTTTAAAACCAACTGTTGGCAATCTTTTCACATAAAATGACATTAAAATGAGAAATGTCAATACATCAATATACGAAATTACGTTTAACATCCAAATCAACATTTCGTAACATTGATAGTTAAAATCGGTATTTTTCCGTCGACAGAATTTACAGACATTAAGTACAGTCAGGTAATTCTTTAAGCTGATTCTCCTTGAAAATTTCAATCACTTACTCTCACTAATATATATTAACATACATTTGTTTTTCAATTTCAAAATGTTTTCATAAAAGTCTATATCGTTTATATAATGAACGCTTTTGAAAATGTCATATATATGTATAAACTAATCATAAGTTCTGATTTCACTTTGAAGTTAAATGAACGTCAAACTGTTTTTATTTACAAATATGAAAATAAAGCTTTTGTGGGAAATAAATAATGATGACACTTTGAATAAAAATAATAAATTTTTATGAGCTAGAAGATGCATTAAAACAAGTACGGTATATATTTTTCTTTAATAAGCTTTCAATTTTACTGGCAAAGATAAGAATAACTACATTTAACGATAATGAGATAGGATTCCCCAGTGAAATTATGAATAATTTCAATTGTTTTCCATTAAATTTTATCTATTAAGGAATTGATTTATGTATGGCAAATTGTACAGAAAACTTTGTAATTATAAAATGGCAAAAATAATTATTGTAAACACTAACAAAGCACCGACTGTTAGTCAAAATAATTTTCCTTATTAATATTAACAATAAGCAGAGAACGGGAAAAGTTAGGTGAGACAGATTGAAAAAGAAAAAAAAAATACTAGACAGTGAAAAGTACAATCGGTAACATTTTACAGATGTAACAAAAGAACAATATCAAAAGCAAAATGGAATAAAGAGGAGAACGAAAAATAAATAATAAAAAAAGGGAGGAGGGAGAAGTCGAAACTCTTGGCTTCTCCGAATCTCGCAGAGGGTTTGACCTTATTTATGTTTTTTTACTTCCTCGGCTGACCTACTCGCTTCCATTGTTGGAAGTAAACATGGCGTCTTCCCAGAAGTTCCTTTTAGAGGCATATTCGGTACCCATGGTTAATGCATAAGTCGTGTTAAATAAACGATTTTATATCTCCTTCATTAGCATAGGAAAAGAAGATCATAATCTTTTAACAAAGTATATTTTTTTCTTAATTTGTCAGGGATTATAATTGAGAAGATTCGAGAAACCGGATCTCGTCCATGAAATGTCACTAATAAAAGCTCTGCATTAACGCAGGTGCGCTTTGAGAACACTAAAGGAAACATTTAAGGAAAGGGTTAATGTTAAAAAAAAATGTGACCATATATAAAATTTAAAAAAAGAATAAGTCTGCGTGAAGCAGTGGCGCACGGAGAGCTAGGGGTCTTAAGCACCTAGAAGGAATCAATATTTTTCTTTCTAAATGAACAGTTTTAAACTTTTCAAATGTACGGCAACCATAAAAATTTAAAAGTCTTACTGTGGAAGTTTAAAACTTAATTTGTGTTTTCTCTCCACCTAAGTAGAAGATATATTTGTCTGATATAAATAAATATATATATATATATATTTAATTTTAGCTCTCAAATTGTGCTTGAAAAACTACAGTAATTTTTAAATTTGTAAAAGTATGATATCGAAGCGTAATTCTTAAATGAAGCAAATCAATATATAACCTCTAAAAAACAAATTAGTACAGCCAAGTTTGCATATATCATTGATATGTATATTTTTAACACTCAACCTTTATCTTATGACTATTTAACAAGCGTTTTATCCACAGTGCATTATGTATTTCCTATAACTTAAGTAAATAAATAAGCAATTAGAGCCACATATACATAATATTCTCTTAATAACTAAATGTTAATGATAACTAATAGATAAACTGCCAATATATCTTAACATTTACACTAATAATTTCAGATTTCATTCAATGCGTCCTTTTTTCGTAATACTTCATTTATATACTAAGTTCTACATCGTCATTTCGTCAATGACGATGCATTCACATCCATATTAAGGGATCTGTAACAATTAAAATCCGACTGAAATATCATTCCACAGAAATTAACGATTTTTTTTTTTTTACAGTTACTAAGCTCCTTACTTTTACTTTAATCATTATATCAAATTACTGTGATAATAAGTATACAATATGCGACTACTGGATAATATGTTTAGTATCCATCGAAATCTGTTAAGTATATTGTATTTTATGGCCCTCTAAAGAAAGTTTGATACTGAAAATTTGACATGTTGTAGCCGCACGGAAATGTAGTTTGCCAAACAAAATTTCAGAAAGCGAAAAAAAAAAAAATGTTTGGGAAGATAATTAGAAACAAGATTATGAGACTGACCTTAGCTATAACATGGAATGAAACCCCATTCTGAAGGCACGTAATAAATTCCAAAAGTTATGTTAAGTACTAGCGGTTTACCACAATGTACGTCATCTTACACATTTGATTGTTGTATTTTGAAAGGCAGTTTGAAAGATTTCAAAAGAATAAAATTTGTATTCCAAAAGAATGCAGCTCTTACCACAGGAGAAAATGAGTTAACATGCATATAAATAATGAATGGGAGAATAAAAGAAGGAAGACCAATATAAGGAGCCTTAAGAAAAGGGAAAAAATTTGCAATGGATTTAATTGTTAAATAAATTACAAGTCGTGGTTAAAATCAGATATTTGTTTGTTATGCATCTCATGGTAACTTTGGTAATTAATTATGTTATAAACAAATTGTGAAACTCTTATGACTATCAGTTAAACTCTAAAATAAAGGGGGATTAAACAGGTGCTTTCACGAGTTTGTTTGCAAGATTTTAAATTTGAGATGATTTATCAGATTATCATATTAAACACGATTTACATAATTGCCTGTGCATATATTTAACTACCAGCTTAAAGTCATTAGATATCAGTCTATATTCACATATAAACTTTATAACTGCATTAAATTTCATAAGACTTTAAAATATTTAACAGAGTGACGTTCATTTAAATATATCTTTATATAATACTTAACATTAAATAACAACAAATCAACAATAAATAAATATAGATTAAATGCATATCAATTCCTAGTTTAGTTAACAAGAAAGTTAAACAGCCTTTTCACTCCATATGCTGGCTACACAAAAACTTGTATATGTTTTCAACAGAGAAATTAAAAAACAATTTGTGCATTTTGCAAAAATGATATTTTATAATTTCAAAATTGTATGCACATTTTCTGGTTTTTACTTTTAGATTTCAAATATTGTTCAAAATATCAATGAGCATACAAAATTAGAGGATTTAAACCAGAGAGTATTACGAGAAAATAATGAAATGTTTTGTTGAATAATACTGCGTTTGGAAACCATATAAACAAACACAAACATAGAATTGAATACTTTATGTAACTTAATTTTTAATTAGCACAAGAATCTAATTATTGCTAGATAAAATATTGTTTCAATTTTAAAAGATTTAACCTCAACTGTACAATATTTGATGACTGATATTGGTCCCTTAAAAAGAAAATATGATTTTAAAAAGTAAATGGAACTGAGTGGAATAGGAGATGGTGGGAAAGGAGATTTGGAGGAATAAAATGTGTTATATAAAAGATTTTCAGTAGTTTCGAGATAATAGTGTAATGGATATATCTATTTCCGACAACCAATGTTTTAAAATCTTTTTACCAATGTGTTTCAAACTTTAACAAAAACAACATTTGAAACATGTTTTTTGGACATTTCTGCCACGAGAAAATTTAAAATAGGAATAAAAGTAAACTAGATTTCCCAGGGTGTCATTGAGAGTATGGATATTCTTTTAAATAGTCTTTTAATACAGTTGGCAACACTCTGTACTCTTGTTCGTCAATAGTTCTGGATAATGTTGATGATGGATATTTTTCTTTTTGTAACCTGACCAAAGATACCCGGCACAAATGTTGAAGACTACGGACATTTCTGTAAAGTGGTTTGTAAATTTGCACAGGAACGCTCATGGCGTTTTCTTCGTCCATGTCCAGCCACACTGGATTTAGTTCTTTGGAAGAGTTCTTTTTCGGTAAGTTCTGCGTGAGGTGAACATAGTGATCGATGAGGTCAGTTACGCTTTCAAAGCGTGGCATTTTTTCAGCAAGATCTTCTGAAGAGTCCAAGCGAAATCGCCCGTTGGAATATTCTATCCTACAACTGGTAGGGCCCCGTTTCGTCTGAACGGACAGTGAATATAAATAACTATAGTGTTCAGAGTCCCTTACTAAAAATGTCCCAACCTTGGATTGCTTAAGTATGTGTGAGGCATCCATCCAGCTCAAGTTACCGTAATAGTAACCCGACAGTCTGAGCTTTAGTTCATTGTCGGAGAGAATTCTGAGATCATCATCAGGCTCCACCTGTTTTTCCATGACTTCTGACTTTTTGGCAAGCACTCCGCTGCAGTCTTTGGCAAGGTCACTCTGCTGACAATCCTCTGTCCACCAAAAGAGGTCCTCGGTGCAGTCTTTAAGGCCACCGAGCCACAGATCTTGTTGTCGCTCGGCGGGCAGCTGGAAGCAGAGTTCCTGGGTAGTATCCCCAGAGGTTGTGGAGGAAGAGGAGGTTCGGGCGACGGGATTGCAGAAGGTGGAATCCAGGTTGGGATAGCTAGTCAACATGGCGGCGAGCAATGGCGGAGTCAGCTGTCCGTGAGGTGACTGGAGGAGTCAACGGGTCGGGCTCCTGAGAACTTCCGATTTAAGAAGAAAGCTGGAAAGAAAAACGGAACAAATTTAATACAATTAACCACAGAAAACTATTCAGATTTACACATTACGAATAACAAAACGGGAAAAAAATCTACCATTAAAACAGTAACAAAAATGGCGGGAAAACCACATTGGAAAATAACTCCACTTTTAGATGTGGTTGCATATGTTCATGATTTACATTATACAAAAACTGCCATTAAAAAGATATGTACAGACAAGAAAATGTTTCTCTATAAGTATACTAAAACATAATCCATACATATAACTCATACCTTTAATACACAATCTCCAACGAGTTGAAAAATTTTTTACACGAAAAGGCATAAAAAATTTGATGACTAAAAACGGTAAGTTCTTGAAAGGTAATTCAAATAATCACTTAAAAAACTGAAATAATATTCCAATGGTTATTTAGCTTTGAATTCCATTTACGATCAGTTATAATATTCTTCTAAACGGTTTAAGACTATAATGCAGAAGGATAAAATTCACTGCAATGAGAGATGCGGAGATGCTCTCACGACACAATCCTGTTGAATGTGCGAATGAAAGAGCGCTAAAAGAGGAAATGCATAGTATGCAACTTATCACTTTTATGACGTATTCTAGATTGGCAAGATTTCGAGATAAAATTATCAGGTTTACCTTTAATGTAATCTGCAACGCGGAAAAGCGATATCACTGGACTGTTTGCAGGAAAAGGCTTGTACAAAAGATAAAATTAAAATCAAAACTAAAATGGGTAACAATTTTAATACTTCATCAGTTAGGGGTTTTAAACAGTATATAAAAAGATTCAGTTTTTAGGGCTCGTTAAGTCAACACTAATATGATAAATTTCATTTATATAATGCCTGATTATTGACATACTATGATTTAAAAAGAGAAATTATTAATAAGTTTAAATTGATGGTACGCTGAGCAATTTTTCGGGTATTATATCTTCAAAATTGGTTTTGAATAAAGATAATAGAACTAACATAGTGCAGTCAGTAATAAATAATATTGTAATATTTTCGTTACAGTTCTACCAAGAAATAAGAGGATAACAACACTAGTTTTTTTTTTTTTTCATAACAGTCCTGATGGGTATGGTATATCATTTTATACATTACAGTAAATTCATAAAAAAACTTGTTAATATCTGATAAAAAAATTATTAAAAATGTCAGAGAAACACAAAGTCTTGCTGATTTTTTTTTTAATTACGTTTAACAGTACTAGTGGCTAAACTCCAAGAAGCACGCTGCAAAGACAAAATAGAATCTGTTGTAATAAATTGAAACCGATGATATTTTAAGATTTTTAAGACAAACAAATTTTAAGACATTTAAGAACATATTTAATTTTTAAAAAATAATATCAGGATTTTCAGGAGCAAAGTAAGAACTCTACATTAACAGCTATAACATTAGTGAGACCATTATATTAATAACCTTATCCAGTAACTACATACTATTATTTTTAAAAAAATCCTATTTAATTCGATTACGTATGCACATAAAAAAAACACTGATAAACAATGCATACATGAACAGACACACCCAAAGTAATAACTTTATTCGAAACCCAACTAAAACTTTCAAGAGTTTTTTTTTTTTTTTTTTTTTTTAATTTTCCTCTTGCAAACCCACAATATAGGTGATATTTTAGAGCGGATAGAAATATATTCTACAGTTCCAAATTAAAGACTAGCTTAAAAAAGTTACAAAAAGTATAACAAATAAGGAGCTTGTCTAAATTCTGCTTAAGACCTTGCAAATATGAAGGGACAAATTGAAACGTGTTCTTGGAAAACACAGAGTATAAAACGTTGGACATGACTTTCCCATACGTTAAAAGTAAAATTAAACTGTTTACATTCTATAGTTTAAAATTCCTTAGATAAACTCCTTTTAAAAAAATGAAGATAATAATAATAACACCAAAAGTAGAGCCGGGAAGACAATTCATTTTTTGAAAAGGTTTGATTTGCAAAACCTTTTAAAAATTTCCTCTTGAAAAATCACAACATAAACAGTTTTTGATCACGGATAGAAAATAAATGAATTCTACAGTTCATATCCAAAATAGACTTGCTCAGAAAACCCCCGGAAAAGTATTACAAACAAGGAGTTAAACTTAAGTCATCAAAAGCCTGGGAAATAGGATTTACAAACATAAACGTATGAAAACACAAAAAAAGTATAAACTATTGGACATAACTATTACAAAAGTAAGGGGAAAAGGAAAACAGTTCTAAGCTATAGTAGAAAAATCAATCTATAAACTCTTACTCAATAAAAAAGTAACGTCAATAGAAAAGCCGGGAAAACTTCTCCGCACACGGCAAACGCCAACCTTCAAATACTAACGGAGATGTGTTTTCCATTTTTTATGATGCCAAAGATCTGAAACCGAACAGTGATTTTCGCTCTCATGCATCTATGTATGTCACTAGTACAAAAACGCTTGAAGGAGAATTTATGTATTCTCAGTTCGTTTGCCCTTAGTATTTCCCAGAATTTTAATTTCTTCACAAAAACAATGGAGAATTGATTTACGATCATCAGCCGCAGATCCTAAGGGTTGTCTGAAGTCCTTAAGGTTGACAGGAGAGATCGTGGACCGTATCCAAACTGAAAATATCTACCAAAATTGAGAAGTTTTTTTTTTTTTAATTCTGGGGAGCTTCGGAACGGATCAGGAGATGAAATTCAAAGTTATTACAACATGTTTAAGGGAAAATTTACAAAAGGTATTCAAAAGATTTATCCCTTTAACCAGAAAATCAATTATGCGCTTATAAGATATATATAAAAAAAAATTATGAATATTTAAAAAATGAATAAAAATATATATAAAAAATGTTTCATCTTGATATAAAATCATTGTTTTTTAAAATATAACTCAAGTGAAGTAAATTGCGTTAGGAAAAAAGATCTAGAAAAAATAAATCGATGTACAGGAAAAGTAATTTAGTATAGTCTCATCCCTACATCTAAGCTACTTTGATGATTTTATCTGAATATATTTCACAGGAAGTAAATCTTAAGGGAAAGGGAACAAATTCAATACCAAAAAAGATCATTTCAATATTTCAAAGCTGACTTTAATTTAATCCTTTGCTTTTATCAGATAATATAAAACAAGTTTTCATTCAAATATAAAATACTTAATTCAAGAGATTTAAAGAAAAATAAAAACAGTTTAAAAAAAAGTCTAATTTAAGATAAACTTTGAATCTTGTTTATCATGAAGCTTAAATTGATAGATAAATTTTATTAATTTCAGTGAAATATTTAACTAGAATTCTATAGTAAACGGTATGAAAAAAAGACTAAGTGATATATAATAAATCAATCCTATTATGTTAACTTTTAGTACAAACCGCAACTTTGAAAGGTACAAACAACAGCATTATATATAAATAAACAACCGTAGTACTCATGTACGAACAGCAGTGTCAATCTGAACCGATGCAATTTATCTACACAATAGTAAATGTATAACAATTGTGAACTCAATTATAATTTATTTAAATTTCCGATATATTCATCTTAATTTTACTGATAATTAAATCAATAATTCCAGTTATTTTTTTAAGAAGTACTCTATCAATAAATGATATGAAATAAAAAACATATATTAGCATAAATATTCAAAATTGAATGAAATCAGAATAACTTTTAATACATAAACTTAAAGACCCCCTAGAAGTGTAAACGTACAAAATCAACAGGCGTTGCTTTGAAATAAACAATAGTAGTACTCACGTGCGCCCAAAAAAGGCTATCCCAAGTGATACAATTTATCTTCATAGTAACAAATGAATAGGCAGGAGGTATTTTTCCATACGTTTATCGGCGAGCGAGCTAACTACCATGCGAGCACGATAATTTCATGACCACCCTATGGAACAAACTGATATAATAGACCGAAAATACTTCGGCGGAACACTTCTGACACTTTTTTCCTGGAAGTGCGATGTATCTCTTAGCATCAGTCACACGATTCACGGAAAAAACAATCTAACGTGGCTTAAATACTGAGAAGCGTTGGCAGAAGAAACTGGTTTAGAAGCTGGTCTGGATTCAATTCGAAAGGCACGTTCGGATCGAACGTAGAAAACTAGGTCGAAGTGACTTTTTTTTCTACCTCTCTCTTTAGGGTTTACCGAAATTTAAAATAAAACATTTATTCCTTTATTTATGGAGGGAGACAGTTTGTAATAATTAGGTAGTTAAAAGATTTATTAACACCAGAGTAGAATTTAGTTAAGATTAAATAGATTTTTGACATACTGAGAATTTCTTTAATGTTCCGATCTTCAGTTTTAACAAAATTCATAGCTGTATACTTTCTCTAACCTAACTCGTAACTAATATGCCCTCGCTAGATGAAATTATCATTAAATTTAGCAATGTTCTGTATAATAACAACCAACTATGATAAAGAAAATTTGACAACTGTGGAAAATCTAACAAACACGTGTGGGCGCACTCAAACGCAATAAAAGCATGCTTTCATAGAGAGTTAGAGATAAATATCAAGTTTTTAATATTCTGGGTAATTTGGAATGATAGTTATTGGTATATTCACACGCGTACCCACGGCTTGTGTGTACGTGTATATATAGAGAAACGTATGTTGTACAGATCAATAAAAAAATCGTACATAATTTTAATAATGAACAGATACGAGATTCCTTTAGCATTACTTGCTATACAGGCTAATTTTAACTACACATATAAATGGAAATTTTAACTATACATTATATATATATATATATATATATATATATATATATATATATATATATATATATATATATATACATACATACATATACACATACATACATATATATACATATATACACATACATATATACATACACATACATATATACATATAGACATATACATACATATATACATACATACATTTTATATATTTATAAAGAAAAATTCATACGGTCTTATGCATGATGGATACTCCTTCAGCATTCAAACCCTTTACCTATTATTAGATGATAGTAATCTATAAAAAGGTCCCTTATCTCATCGCAAGACATTCTTTGATCTCGGAAGATCGCAATGATAGGCAAATTGAGTGCATTGAAGCACAAATATTGCAAACAGGCTCACCGGAGATCGAAACAAAGGCAGATTCAAAAGGCATGGAGCGAACATGCAAACTTACCGTCCGGGATGAAGCAAGGCCAAGGGTTTAAGGAGTCAAAGGAGTATGGAATCGGGCGGTTCAGACGCTTCCCTTCCTGGAGGAACACATGCAAAATACCTGATCTTGTGTGATAAACTAAACTGGCCGCGAGTAAATTGGATCCTAGGAAACGCGGATCAAGGTTTTTGCGGGACGTTTACAGAATTTCCTGAAGCAGATTTCTCAATCTAATTTGTGGTTTCAGTGTCTGACGATATACGCAAGGCGACAGGCCGTCTGCCCACTTTCTAAATTTATTATTTTTTTCTTCTTTCGTTCGCGGTTTGTTACAGCCTGCCACTATTAGTTCATTGCAGAAATTTTAATAGATTTCACGGTAAAATAAATGCATGGGTAGAATGAAATTTGCCTGATATGGTAAAATAATTTTATTTCAACATTTTTTAAAATTTTTATAACAGCATAAAATTATGCAGTGGGATATCCGTTTCAGTGAAAACAGTATCTTTCGTGATTCTACATGTTTAAAATAAAATTTTTAATACGGATGTAACTCAATAAAATTATCTAGTCTTATTAAAATTTGTTTTATAAAAGCAATGCATTTATTAAAAAATGTATACACCAAGTGAAAAAAGAAATGAGATATCCACTTAATCGAAAAATAATCTTAGAATTTGTAAATTAAAAACTAATTTTTAAATCAAATAAAAACTTTTTTTTTATTTTGTAAACTCCTTTTATATGAAGAATAGCAATAAATTTTATTTCATATAAAAACTAATTTTTATTTCTTTCATTTCTAAGAGTTGAAATTTTCAATGTTAAAATGTCAGGTACCATTAAAAGTTTGGTTTACAAATTGAAAGACATTTTGTTTCAATGGGATATCAAAATTCTAACACACATATTTCAAAACTTTTCATGCGGGTAATTGAATTTAATTTTTTTTTTTCATTTGTTGTATATTTTGTTGTATTTAAAAATATGCTACAAAACTGACTATCTTTTTAAGGCTAGAATATTAATGAATAATTTGAAAATTTTACGTTTCAAAAGGTACTATATCTCCTTAAAAAAGATAAAAAAAAAAACAGTTAGTAATATTACATTTTAATTTATTAATTTACAGTAAATAGTAAAATAAATAAGTTTCATTTTCAATTATCCTTTTAATGAAAGTAGGCAACTATTTCTCCTTATTTTGGCAAAACAAACGCAAAATAAACTTCATTTCCATATCAGTTTACTTTTAAGAGGAAATTAAATATAATTAGTAAATAAATAAGTCAAATATATTATCTTAGAGTAATTTCAAAACAGTTAAAAGGAAATTGCACATTAAGTCTTGTTTTAAAATATATTTCTTTAAGCAAAGGTTTATGAAACAAATTCATATCCTGAGGTGTACAATATAATTATTATTACAATAATTAAAGCGAAAGTGCATAACATTTCTTTAGTTTTAACATAAAATTAGATACATGTCTACGAGTGTTTGGTCTGAACACACGAAAAACTAAATGCTTCAAGAATATTAGAAAAGAGTCCCAGTTATAAACACCCTTTTTTGGTGATATTTCTGTGTAAAAAAATAAATTAATAACTTAACGAAATACACTGAACTTGAGACAATATCAGCTGTAGGAAAATTAACAATGAAGCTTTGTAATAGTACAACTTTGATAAAGAACCCCATTGGCGATATTTTATATTGGCCACTTTTTGTCGTTTAGCCAAACATCGTATAATTCATATCGTATGAAATAAATCGAAATTAAGTTTTTCAAAATATAAATTTAAAAAAATAATACAATAAGCGATATAAGTATGAACTTTGTAGATATAGACGTTATTCACAAATTTGCATGGAAATTTTGAGACTTGCATCTCGTACAATTTTTAGAAATATGTGTAGAAATAATAAGCCAAATATAAAATTCGCCAATGATGCCTTATATTACTGTAATGATACATTTTTGTCACCAATGGTGGAATACTATTTAACGTAGTAGCCCAACCACGGTCCGTGAATAATATTCGATTGTTTTATTGTTTATTTTTGCTTGAATTGTTTATGTGTAGTCATTAATGATTAACTGTTCTATTGTTGATTTATGAATACTAATAAACAGTCTGACAAAAGTTGTAAAATCTTAGGAGCCAGGAAAAATTTTTAGGAGCCGAAGGTACAAATTTTTTCTTCAACTTAATGACTTCAACTTACGCATTCAATGCAGAATGAAACATAGGCCTCTCATAATCAAATAGGATTTTTTCTACAACAGGACAAGAAAAATCTTTATTTGATTAGATTATGCAACGGAAAATTATATCAGCTAGTGTAACTATAAATCTTAAAAGAAATTATTAGCATTAACAGTGTCTTTGAGTTTTTGCTCTAAATTACCATCTATCAATTGACTTCTCAGGATTGAATTCCTGCAAAGATGGTTCATTTAAGTGTATAAACATTAAGCTATTTAACCCCTTAAAACAGGTCAATTTTTTTTCACGAATTCGACCTCAAAAATGTCACATTTTTTATTGCATATTTTTGTTTAAGTTACATTTGTAAACTGGAAAATGTTATTAAAAGTAATAATTCTAATTATTTTAAACATATATAACAACTGTTTTACAGGAAATAAAAAAATATTTTTCCTGGAAGCTGATTTTTCTGTCTCGTGTACACCAGAAAGGGAAGTTATGTTTACAATTTTGCATATAAAATTAAAAATATTTTCGATTACAATTACTACACTATTATTTTCGAATGCAAATACTACAAGTACGTTTATTTAATCTGTTTTTTTTTTCAGAGATTTATTTTAGTGCTATAAATCTTGAAAGACAGTAAGAGGCATAGTCCAACGTCACAGTTCCGACAAAAATACCTAGTTTTTTTTAATTCTTTTGTATATGCCATTTTTCTTCAATGAACACACATAGCACTAGTTTCCAGGTCTTTGTTTTTATCTGTAGGCGGAATTGCTGCTAAAAAATCTCTTTTGATCAGTATCCCAAAACATCAAGCCAAAAACTCTAAAAGCTCGCGGAGTAATGCAAAACCTATCAGAAATCCCACGGTTTTAAACCAAACTAAATACATTTCGAAAACTAACATCTTGTGGACATATATTGGACTAATTTGACATTAAAAATACAAAACTTACTGCTAAAACAGTGAGAATTACAAAGAAATCAGATTCCCGTACGCCATACGGGCAAATCATTAAAGGCACGATAACAGAGCCCGTACGGTGTACGTGCAAAACAGGCAAGGGGTTAAAGATTCTCTCCTTTTTTTTTTCTGCTAGTCGCCAGGGGTATTTTTTTAACTGCCTGCGCGACCTGGCGCCCGGGTCTTGTCACACCATGCTAATAAAAGTATAATAATAAAGTAATTTGTTAAATTTTCACCTCAGAAAAAAAAAAACACGCACAAACTCATATAACACTGCTAGACAGAACAAAATGTAATCCCAAAACAGCGAAAAGTTTTTGGGGTCGGACAGCCCACTATTAAAATTAAGAGAAAAGAGGAAGAAAAAAAATCGAAAGCTACCTCTCAGCACATAAAGATAATAATCTCGACTCCCGTTACAATTCTCTGGTTAGTTTACAACCTCAACAAAAAGTCCAAATAAACAACAGCTAAGAAGCCACAACTCGATAGCATCACATGATTTATTACTCACGTGAGACTCGTGGCATTAGACGTGCTTCACGGAGAGAGAGAAGAGAGAGAGAAAAACAAAACAATACAAAAGAAAAAAAACGAAACAGTACTAGCGATAAGATTATGAAGTCTAAACCCGCTTCTGCACTTCTAAAGCTTCGGATGGAAATTACAAATAATTTTTCCCATCTTTTGATAGCCCCAAACTTTTATATCAAGCCAGTCAATAGACCTTAAATTTTATAATACTAAATGAAAAAACTTTTTTTTACCTACTATTCTTAGTTACTTTCAAGGTCTAAAGTTAATTTGTTGTAAATTGTATGAAATTTAACCATAGTAAAAGTTAATACAACATAAAACTTCCAAAAGTCAACAAAATTAATGTTTTTTAAACCTTATTTTAAAATTACATTACATGTGAAATATATTTCTCTTTCATACAAATATAAACAAATTAATTTTAGCCAAGACCTATAGTTATTTTCAAGTTTATTAAACATATAAAACACAAATTCTGTATAAAAATTATCTTAATAAAATTAGTACCTGTGAAAATATACAAAGCCAACAAATTTATTTCTTTAAATATCATTAATTAATATTTTGAAAAATTGATTCTTATATATATATATATATATATATATATATATATATATATATATATATATATATATATATATATATATATATATATATATATATGTCAGGATTTAAAATATAGAGTAATTTAAGAGATTTTAATTAGAGATTATTTTAATGGGAGTAACGCGCCTCGCGTTACTAGTCACATAAATACGGCTCACGCGCAGTGATATTAGCAGAGAGCGATAAGCAATTACTATAGTCGGACCTTTTGGCTCTCGAAATAGTGAATACGGCTTTTGTTTGCAGTTGGGCGCCAAAGATGAGATGCCATGTTGATTAGCGTGCTAAGTGGATTAATAAAGAGAAGAAAATAATGACTTGAGTGTGAACTGATTTATATATTGACCAGTGTGTTTACTCGGACCATGTCATATATATATACATACATACATATACACACATATACATATATATACATACATACATATACACACATACATACATACACACACATATACATATATATACACATATATATATATACACATATATATACACATATATACATATATATACACATATATATACGCATATATACATATATATACACACACACACATACATATATATATACACACATACATATATATATACACACATACATATATATATATACACACATACATATATATATATATACACACATACATATATATATATATGTATATATATATATATATATATATACACATATATATATATACATATATATATATATATTTATACATATAGATATATTTATATTCACTTTAAAAAACCTTGTTGCTGAGAAAAATTCTAAGACGAAATAAAATTAATTTGTACTTCCTACACAATGTTTTTCAGGAATTTTAAAAACGTGAAACATTTATTATGTTAAGCAATAGTTAAGATTTATAAAATCACAAAAACAAACTATTTTGCAATTAAAGTACATTTCTTCGTTACATGCAATTGAGATAAAGAGTTAAACAACGAAATTCTAAACTATAAATTAATTTACGAAGTTAGAAAAACTTAAATTACTATACATTTCGAGAGCAAAGATTGTGTGGCTCGCAGAACAATTTTCTAAATAAAGAATTTTTACATTTATAGGAGACTGAATATAAGAATGTATTCTTAGATTTTTAAACATTTAAAAAGAAATTTGATCCTTAAAATGTATTAACCTGTTTGTTAAAATTATGGTTACTCTTTGAACCCTAAAACTATTTCTAGAGAACAAAAAGTTATTACGATCAAAGAAAAAAAAAACTGTCGAAGTTCGTTGTAATACTATACGCTAAAGAAGCACATAAAAGATTTAACTATTTTGAACAGGAAAAAAAATTTATATCCTAAAATATAATCTTGAAAGAGTAATTTTATCGTCTTGCATTTCAGTACTCTTTATAATAACTAAAGTTTCCAAAAACAGAAACATCTTCTAATGTTAAGTTCTAAGCACATACATTTCTAAAATGACTTGTGTAACATTAATCATTTGAGAAAAAGTAGAGAGTTTAATTAAAACAATAAAACCGTAACTAAAATCTCTTAGAAAATTTATAGAAGATAATAAAAAGGGGATTTAATATTATGTACACTAAATAATAAAAATTTTAATATTAATATTATTTTATATTGTAAATCTTCCTGAAGTGAAAGGGGAGGGGTTAGTGTACGGAATTTGAAACTAATTACTTAAACTCCTATTGTTTTATAGGGATTGTGTACCAATTACCATGTTAAATCTTAAATATAGGTCTTCGTGAATGCATACTACAGAAAGAAAAACGTGACATCTTAGTGGTAACACAATGTTGCACAACAATTAAGCTCAATTTGTAGTTATAATACAATGACAAATGAAAAAACATAATCCGCAAAGCTATTTGCTTGTTACACTTATCTTATTGGAGGTTATTGATATTAGTAGATTAAACAATGTTATAACTGACCCAACCGCAGTTAACAATAAAGGTATTAAAAATAATTAACAGAACTACTAAAAATTTTTCCATGGTGTTAAATCATGTAGTTTTTATTTTTTTTACTAGTGTTACTGAAGATGTCGGTGGAAATTAAACTGTTTAAAAATTGACTTAAAGTTACAATATTTTGTATGCATACAGATTGATGTTAACTACAAAAAATCGCATTTTAAAATTTTTTTAAAAATTCCGGTAATTTTTTAAAATTACATTTTTTGAAGTATTTTGTTAGTTTATAAATGTTTTTCGCGAATTAATTTATTCATTTATTTTTGCTTTTAATTTTACTTAAAAATATCTTATGAACATATTTGGATATTACTGTTTGGATAGATTGAATAGTTATTCATAGGGAAATTTTATGTCTGTGTGTAGAGTGTTCGCACAAAATTCGAATTTTCTAGCATTAAGTTTGACTTAATTTAAGTCCAAATTTAAAAAGGATTCTTAGATTTGTTCTAATGTACGTTGGGAGGGATTGGTAAATATTTTGAAGGAATCTGAAAAAATATAGATTGGTTGGTTTGGAGCGCTACCGTCTCCTTTTTTCAATACGAGGGCTAATGAGACCGGGACCTACTGCTTAAAGCCGATTCCGAACGGATACGAACATACATACCACAGTGGGATTCGAACCCACGCACTCGGGATCCGAAGGCCAGCACCCTAACCATTGGCCATCGTTCGACGAATATATATATATATATATATATATATATATATATATATATATATATATATATATATATATGTGTGTGTGTGTAATATATAGATATATATACATGTATATATGTATATATATATGTATATATATATATGTATGTATATATATGTATATATATATATATATATATATATATATATATATATATATATATATATATATATATATACAATTTTAAAGCAATTAAATAATTCATTTTTAAAGAAATTTTTTAAAGAATTTTTAATTTTAAGAAAAATTTTCACTTAATACATTTGCTCATATGTGTGACGAATTTCATATAATATAATTTATAAAAACACTTTGTAATGTCCACCCCCCCCCTTAAGAAAAACAGGTTCGGGATGTAGACCTCATAAATACATACGTCAAAGAGAAACACTTGTTTCTTTCAGAGCGGTGTAACAATATTACACTACAATTAAACCACATTTGTAGATAAAACACAATAACAAATGGAAAAAAAAAAAACATAATACACAAAGTTATCTGGGAGTTGTATTTATCCTGTAGGCGGATATTCAGATTAGCGGATTCAACAACAATATAATGATTAGAGCTGGCACAACACTCAGGTTGTGCAAAGATATAAAACGTAATTCTTAGAACTACCCTCCTTTCCGAAACATCACACAGCATTGATGTGCAACAGAAAACCGATTCGAAGAAAACTTTTGCAGATAGGAGACACAGATAAAGGGGTTTTCCGATAATGCAGCGATAGCAAAGAAGATTATCTCGCGGTTATTCTATTTCCAGAAAATGTCACTTTGGATGAACAAGAAAAAAAAAAGGTAAATCACAAATGTGATAGTTTAAGGGGAATTGCTGCTTTTCCAGATCGATATTCTTTTTTTTTTTTTTTTTTTTTTTTTTTAAATCTTTCTTTCTACGGCTGCAGGTAGGACTCCGGGCGTTTTTGGACGGCACACATGTACTGGGATGCAAGTTGATTCAATACATCCAAACGTCACATTAGCATAAAAAATTGATTTTGATTGTTAAAGTATTGTTGATTGTAAAATTGATTGTTAACGTAATATATATTTTTTTCATGAAGTTATAAATAATTTATCTTAAACATTTTTCTAAAATTTTGTCGGTTAAAGGCCTATATTTGCGTTCAAAAAAGGTTATACAAAAGTTTCTCAATAAATAATTTAGATGGACATAACTCTCTAAACAATTTTCCTCTTTCTCATTTCTATAATTTATAGCAATCTTCCAATGCAAGCCAGTCACTGGTAAGAATATTTCACCAGTGCGTTAACATTGAGTTAAAGGAATCCCACATAATTTGTATCCAACAATCATAAGGCTATTTAAGCTAGCAACAGTAATTAATCTTGTGTACTAGATGATCAGCTTTAATAAAATTTTAATATTAATCAAGATGTTAAGTTTTATAATAATTTGGCTATCTAATGCGAATTAAGTTTTCTAATTATTTTGCTATCTAATGTGAATTTAATACTGATTGATACAGGTCAATTTGACCACTAAACTAACTCTCAGATTTTAAACTCCGGGATAATTAAAAGTACTAAAATACTGGATAGCTCGGTGGTTAACGATCAGAAAGCTAATTTCTTTAGTCATTTGAAAACAACATCAAACTCTTCTCATAAGGTTAAACAATAATTACGATGAAAGCTTAAAATCTAATGACCGGAAAACTAATTTCTTTAGTCATTTGAAAACATTAAGCTCTTCTCATAAGGTTAAACAATATTCACGATGAAAGCCAAAAGCTTAAAATCAAATTACTCGGTTATACTATCTTGTAAAAAATTACAGGTTATAGAATGATAACCGGAAGAAATTAAAGACATCTTTCTCACATCCAGAAATATCACGTAAAACCAATCATACAATTAAAAAAATGCGAAAAAAGTTACCAAAGTATAAGCAATACGAAGAACAGTAAAATAAAATTTAAAAATATTCCTATTTAATTCAATACAGCAAATTATTGAACTGTAGAAGTTATATGTTTAAAAAAATTCACCTCCTCAATATTCTGTTAGAACTGGAGTTATAGCTAACAGGCATATGCTCAAAGCCATTTGCCCCAATTAAATATCCCACAAATATACAAATATAATGTTATATATAATAGAACAAAAAAATACAGATTTTTAAAGTAACTAAAATTGTTGACTTTTAACATTTAAGGATAATACCAAATGTTTTTAGTTTACTGAAAATATTCTGCTTTACTCAAACATTAATAAAACCTGAAAATCAGAAAACGTTAAGTTAAAGACTTTAAATTATTCATTAAAAAATTTATCTATACCGCATAGAATATAAAAGCACTGAAATGTAGAAAACATTTTGCGTACAGCATCGAGATACTTTTATTACCTTAGCATTAAATAAAATTTATACGAAAAATGTTTTAAATTTATAATTAGGAAGAACGACATAATTATGCATCGGGAAAGCGGGTTAAGAGTCTATAAATTACGTGTGAATAAGTACTTTTACAATTTATACCGATTTAAAAATGGGATTAATAAATTAAGAATAATTACTATGTTAAAGCTATTATAAATTATATTTAACTTGCTAAAGTCTGAGTTAAATAATCACATAAAATAAACCTATATATACCTGATAATTGTGTTCACTTATTAAAACTGTCGTGCAGACGGCAATATCGAAAGCCAACTGAGGCATGCGACTATATCGCCTATTTGTATTTAACTGGTTCAATTATTTATCCACAGCCAACTCGTGGAAAATCTTCTCAGAATTTCCCCGTTGTTTACAGGACGAGCCGATAAAAGGGTTCTAGATAATGAGAGGGAATTGAGAAGTGTGTATGAGAGGGTGGCCCAAGAGCAATTCCCCGAAACACAGACGGAATAATGAAGGGGGCAGTTGTACCGAGGATATATATTCGCAGAAAATTCATGTCGACAGACAAACAGGCGCTCTTGTTAAGACAACACAGGACCAGCTCTGGCCTTGGACTTCTCAGAAACAGTTATATTTGGCCAAGACCATTGACCGTGCCTTCCATTTCGCCTTTCTTCAACAGGAATGTAGCATATCTCGTTATCTAACTGGAAATGAACCTTAAATGGGGAATTGTGATTTATATGAATTTTAATGGTAAACTCCTTCAAACAATTTTATGTTGCAGCGTCACATTCAATGACCTCCCATTAAAGAAAACACCTAATTTCTAATATGGTAAACAGCCAAAATTCTTATTCCATGAAAAATTTTAAAGAAATAGCAGATAACATGAGTGGTCAGTTCAAGGTTTCCACTAAATATCAAAGCTATTTTTGAGCTAAACGCCAGAGCTATTTAATGTTACTTTTCCTCATTTTCAAGGTTATGTAGCTGATAATATTACAAACAGTTCACTTAAAGGATTAATTTATTATTCCTTCACAGAATTTTCGAGTAAAAAAAAATTATCAGACATAAAGTATTACGTAAGTTATCAAATTAAAATAAATAATTCACAAAATCTTCAAATGCTTCATGTTCCAAACTCTAAAACGTACACGATATTCTAAATATATCAACGTCTAAAAAGGAATCTTAATCCTACATAAATCATATTGATAATAAAGTGAACTAAAATTAATTTGTGAAAAAAAATTTCAGGTTATACTAATTTCCATTGTTTAAACGGGAGATTATGGAACAGCTTGAAGATATAAAAAAAAACAATCATTTTCAACATATTTTATCAATAGACAATAGATGTCAGTGGTTTACTATTTGTTCCTATGATTAGATTGAATTATTGCTTACTGAAAAATTAAATACAAGCATAACACGTATTAATATCTTGTAAAAATTATATGTTTGGATTATACCACATTGAAAGTTTCTAAATTAGGAATTTAGGAAAAAAAAGTTATTGAAATGCATAATCACATTTTATAAATTCGAGTAATTATTTGAACTTATGACTAATTTTAAATTTAGACTTGATACAATTCTTGTCCATAACTCTATTTTTAACCATGTGTTTGGTATACCGTGGGGTCATTATAAGATTATTATCAAAGTATAAAACGCTTTTTGTAATAAATACACTGCTTAATAAAGTATTACTGCAAATATAAAATAAATCTATCTGGATATTAGACATGTTTCTCTGAGAGTAGAATAATTGTACACATTCAAATGGGAAACGTGGCAAAAACAACAATTCGTTTGTTTGAGTGATATAGCATGTTAGAAAACCACCAAAATTAGTTTCTATAATTAAAAGTATGAAAAGACATAATAATAGGGCAGGAACACTTACGAACTAAATAAAATTTTGAAAGCATCTAAGCCCGCCTTTTCTCTGTTGCCAATTCACTTAACATGATTAATTTGTTAGGTTTAAGCATTTACTTCATGCCATAAACTCATATTAATGAAGGAATATAACTATAGAATAAAGAGAAGTTTCCAGCTTTTGAAGTCAATTAAAAATTACCATTAATACTAGGAAAGTAATTTCTTTTCTTCCCAATGAAGTTCAAGTATATGATTTCTAATTTTAATATCTGATGTCACGGTCAGAACAATAACCGATCTCCTGAAGAAAAAAAAAAGAAAAGAAAAAGAGTTAAGTATCTTCATAATTGTTAACACGGCTAGTCGGTATGAATATTAAGTAACTTGAGACGTGATCCAACTGTGCAACCTCGGTTGCTCAAAGCTGAAGTAAGTTCCCCGTAGCTGAAATCCGGAATGTTTAAAAAATTTCCGTGAAAAACCACGCTATGTAATGCTGGTGGTCAATGGCTTGTTTGGTGAAAGAATTTTGACCCAAATTGGTCCGAAATCCGGTTCTTCGTCGTAGACTTACGAAACCGTCTTTTACTTAATGCAAGAAGAAAAATAAATAAATAAAAGAAAAAAAACCTGGAATCGTTATCTCCTGACAGCTAATGAGCCATTGAAAGAAAAGCTTGGTTTTTTTTATTCCTCTTCACTAGTCAAATGTCAGCTGGGTGCCAGAACTGGGCAAATTCGCAAGTCTGAATGAACTCGAGTCGCTGAAAGACGGGCAAAAAATTGGTGCCTTTACGCATGTTAGCTTAGCCCGTTTTTAAAGATTAGTGCGTTGCATCTCCCCAATACTAACAGTATTTACGATTACATTAGTGCAAAATAAAAACCATAGGTTAAAAGCTAAATATGATATTTGCCTACCTGCGGCATAACATATCATTTTTGTATATTAAAGGGAGTTTATGAGACAGGGGTTCATATACTAGATATTTAATGATTTTCAAAAGTTATTGAAAATCTCTCCAGGTCATCAACCAGAAAGTAAACAGAACTTCGGAAAGACAAGAAAAAAAATATTTAAATTACGCAATAGAAAGATTAATCTGAACCAATTTTCAAAAGAATTAAAAAAAACTCATACCCTAGTTATATACTTATACTAAATCTCATTACTTACACTACTCTTATGAATAAATCCCTACAATATCATAGATTTCATTAAAACTCATTCTCAATGAAATTACGATGAACAAATTGTTGATGACTTGGTTTTGGTGTGCTACGGTCTACATTTGCAACAAGAGGACTAATGAGACCGGGACCTACTGCTTAAAGCCGACTCCGAACATCCATGCCATAGTGGAATTCGAACCCACGAACTTCAGTTTCGAAGGCCAGCACCCTAACCATTCGGCCATCGTTCGGCTTGAACAAATTGTTGAAGATTTTAAATTATTACAACTACATATCTTCATACTTTTGAAAATGAAGTACTCTGTGTGTTCAGGGCTTTACCTAAACTAACTCAGAGCTTTTCCTAAATTCATTACTCAAACAGTAAGAAATAAATACCAAACTTATACAAAGCACTTCGTTGGGATAATGCAATGGCAATTCAGTAACACAATATATGTTACCCATTATTTCCAGAAAATAATAAATTCAAAAATAGACAAACGCTAAACAGAAATTAAGAAATATATCTGAATAATATTTAATATGTCAGATCCTCTGATGAGAGCAAACGCATTCTAAGAATGAATTCCATGCAACACACATCAGTTTATATTTCGGGAAACGTGCATTCATTTTCTATGTATTTGCATTCCAACGGTAA
>CM063504.1:68942091-69024591 GCA_032207245.1 Pardosa pseudoannulata
CAATATTAAAATCCCTCATTTACGTATTTTAATATTAATTTAATAACTTTCGTTCATAAAGTAAGTTCGGGGTTTGCGCGGTCATTCTGATTTTTCCCTCCAGACACGCTATAGACTTAATTCATCCTCTGTCCGTACTAATTTAGCCAATAGTTAGCACTTTCTCTGTAAACATGGGTTATTTTTTATCACGTGATCAATTGTACTTAGGGATTATTCGTAGTCTTTTAACCTGAGGAATCCCTACTTGAAAAGCGTATGTGCGGGATCACATGGTCTATGTGCACGATGTTGTAAAAGTGCTTGCTTGTTGTTTGGAGTTCCAAGTATCTCACCAGAAATAAACTGTGTTGTGATTTAATATTAGTCTCGCCCATATTATATATATATATATATATATATATATATATATATATATATATATATATATAATTTATTCCTCGCTCCAACAATTTAGTCTGTCTTAATAGGCTTTTCACCTAGTATACATACATACATATCAAATGCAAGTATTACTGTTGTGAGTTTGAATTATCACGTTTTAAACTGTTATTTGCAAGTGAAAATATTGTACTCGCGGAATTTTATCTCAACGAAATCACTTCCATGTTTGTATCCTTATTTCAACATATGGTTATTTAGAGTAACTTTTTATGTTTGCAAAAAATTCTTTGGATTTTATCGAGATAAGTTTCACACGTTCGAAACAAAAACAAAAAAAAAAAAAAAAGGATTATACTCTAAAAACTGAAAGAGCATGAAAAAAATAACAACAAAGGTTCAAACAAAATTCGCTATGCATAAAGATTTGCATACAGAGATCTACTTTTTTTTCCTTTATATTTTTTTTTCGATTTTCGATTCTAGGAAGTGGCAATGGTTATTGAGGGGCGTGCCAGTCCGATAGAGAGGGCGCGCCGCTCGGTCAAGCGGGGAAGACAAAGCCGCAAAGAGAGAAAAAAAAAAAAAAAAAAAGCACTAAAACGACGCGATTGTAATGACGAAAAGCTGCACGCCACTTTAGATAGCGACCTACAAAAACAGTGGAGACCCCTCCGCCAAATTGTGGACCGTATTGGAACAAGTTCCAGCTAAGGGGGCAACGCACGGTCAGCGCTTTCGACCGTGAAGCAATACATGTTAATGGCCGTCATTATGTAAGTGTAAACAGTGTTCAGGAACAGACAGTGGATGGCGAGTAATAGTATTAGAAATGCAAATGCGATGCTAATGTTTCTCGAAATTGGAAGAAAGGGTTGACAACAAAAGGACAAGCAATAAAAAGACAGACGGTAACAGTGCTTGTTAACAGTTCATAGCGAAAAGAAAATGGAAGGATTTTTTTTTTTTTCAAAATTAATATTAGTAAGGGAGATCTGAAAATATATAACACTAGCAAGTTTGCCCGTGCTTCGCTACGGCGAACTTAATATATTACTTTTAAACAAAGATTTATTTCTCGTGAATAACTCTCTAAATTCGTCACAGTTCAGTTCGAGTCATTGGCATATTTATATATTTCTATCATAAGCGTATTGTAACATTATTCAGTTTTTATAATCGAATTTGTCTTATATTAAATTTGCTCAAACTTTTTTTATTGTAAAATATAAGCTTAACCCTAAATTGCATTACTGTATTACTACTGTACGTTGATTAGCAAAGTTAACAGATCTTTCCATATTACGTGGTAGAATAGGAAGCAGAGGTTTTGACAGCAACAGTGCTAATTTTGTTGGTACTAATAAATGTTTTCCAAAATTAAGGAAATTTATGACAAACCACATAGTTTTGTATGAAACAGAAACACACATTCATATCGACAACCATATGAATATGAAGATAACTATATAAAATGATAAGTTTTATTTGGCCATGAGAGTCACTGAAATTTGTACTTTTTGTACTTAGAATATTGTTGATATGCATTTCATTGTAACGTAAAAATGAACCAAGAATTAAATTTAAAATTAGTTCTCATATAAAAATGCTATAATTTGAGTCACATAGAAATGAAAGTGAATCACCTTATATCTCAAATTTCAGTTCAAATCGAATAGATACTAAGCAGACGATTTTAAATAATATAAAATAAGAAATGAATAAATGAAATATTTAAATGAATGACGTCATAATGATAGAAAAATATCATTTTCGCCTATTTATTATGTGATGAATTGAACATTTTAATCTCCTGCTTTTAACCGTGGAAAACTGCGTTTAAAACAATTACTTGGGATGACGTCACATTGCTAGAAATATTGCTTCTTTCCCTTAGATATGATGCGATAAATTAAAAACTTAATCGTTTGCGTTTAACCGGGGAAAATACTGCTTGGAATAATGACATGAAATGCTCGAAAAAGGGGGAAGGAATGAATTTCGAACGTTGAAAATTTACAAAAACCTTCCCAGGGATATTCCTAAACATTTCCCAAATTTTCACGGCGATTGGATGGATAGTTTTTGAGTCTATTGAGTACATACATACATACAGACAGACAGACAGACAGACAGACAGACACACACAAATTCATTTTTATATATATAGACTATGTGATACAACAGATAGATAAACCAGTTTTCTTACCTAACAGAAGAGGGGTTGGCAAATAGCAGCCCGCTGGCCACATGCGATTCGTCACAACAATTTTAGGAGCCGCGTTGAAATTTACGAAATTTATATTTGAAACAAATATCGCATATAATATAGTAAATATAATATTTCCGATTGATTTACAGATCGTTAATAGTTAAGAACATTTGTAAATTAACTGTTTTTTTGTTTACTTATGTATTACTTTAAATTTTCACTTCATGTACATATATGTGTATATATAATTGTATGCACACACTATATATATATATATATATATATATATATATATATATATATATATATACATATATATACATACATATATACACATACATACATATATACACATACATACATATATACACATACATACATATATACATATATATATATACATATATATATACATATATACATATATATATATATATGTGTGTGTGTGTGTGTGTGTAATATGGGAGAGACTCATTCAAAATCACAACACAGTTTATTTCTAGTAATAAACATGAAATCCATACAACAGGCACCTTTACAACTTCGTGCACACAATGGGATACCCCCCACATACGCTTTTCAAGTAGGGATTCCTAAGGTAAAAAGACTAGGAATAATCCCTAAGCACAATTGACCACGTGATACAAAATACCCATGTTTAAAGAGAACGCGCTAACTATTGGCTAAAGTAGTAGAGATAGACTCCCAATTAAGTCTATAGCTTGTCTGGAGGGAAAAATCAGAATTACCCCGAACTCACTTTATGAACAAAAGTTATTAAATTAATATTAAAATACGTAAATAAGGGGTTTTAATATTATATATACATACATACATATACAAACCAGTATAGTCTTGTAAACACAAAAATACGGAAAGGATAATTATGCATTTTTACTTCAAGTCTCTAAAGGCTCGATGGGCCACATTTTTTTCATAAATATATGTATGATGCATTTATAGTGCGGCCCAGAGTATTTTGAGACCTGATGTGACAAATGTATGGTAAATATACCGTATTTTCGTGTTTACAAAACTATATTGGTCTTAGGTTTAAAATATGCTAAATCTAAATATATAGTCAGGCAAAATTCATAAATATATTTTCACCTTTCATGTACAAGTACAAAAGTGTTTACATTACAGTAAAATTGTCTAAGTAACATTACCACAGGGGCGTAGAAAAATCTTACAATAAACAGGTCATCGCTATAGACAGTTTATACATAATATATGTATGTAGTGTGCATACATCTTGATTGTAATTTAAAGATCTAATTTACCTTCATTTATATATTTCAGAATATAAATACGAACAATTATTAATCTACAGTTTATTTTGCATTGAGTAAATAAAGAATTTGATTAGTCCAAAGAAATAACTTTCAAAGTTTGTCGTTACAGAAAATATCATTGTACATAGATTTTATCACATAAAATAAGAATATATGCTTGTTACAACAAAGAAATATGGATTCAAACGTAAAAGAACATCATTAATCAGTATCGTTTTCCTGCAGATGTATAACAACGAATGGAATACGCCTAGTTTCAGCAACTCTGAACGCCTTCATGAGAAAAGTTCATGTACCTTTATGTGTGGTTCTCAATTCCTTTTGCTTTTAACCACTAAGTATGAGGACATCCGTAGGCATTCGAAACCGCAAATTTAAGGTCACTGTTCTGATTTTTGAGAAATTTTAATAAGTACAGAATAAGGCATACCTTGAAGGAAAACGACTGACAAATAATGCAAAGCAGGAGAGAAAGTACAGTTCTGTACCTTTTGTTATAACTTCCACCAGATATCCATAACATAACTGGAAAAAACACATATAGAAAAATGTTTTCACCACAAAACACTAGAAAATTTTTAGCACATGAAACTCAATAATGCTGTACATGTGACAAAGATTTTCCCGAAATCCACATTTCTGTATTTCAAGGTACTATTGTGCTTACAAAATATGCATCAATTACATTGCCATTTTATACCAGTCAATCCGCTACTATTGAATACAGGAATTTTCTATTTTAGTCTCCAACTAACTATACTATCGTTAATATTATGATAGCAATTTGGGTGACTTATGTACAAGATTGTGTACACTAGAAGATTTTTAGCACATAAAACATAATGTTATACATGTGACAGTAAATATTTCCCAGAAATCCACATTTCTGTATTTCAAGGTACTATTATGCCTACAAAATGTACCTCAAATTACATTGCCATTTTATACTAGTCAATCCTTTACTATTGAATCCAGGAATTTTCTATTTTAGTCTCCAATTAACTATACTATCGTAATACTATGATAACAGTTTGGGTGACGTATGTACAAGATTGACGAAATTAACTAATACAAGGAGCTCACTATCACATATTACAAAATATTAGGATTACTATTTTACAATAACATAATATAAAATCCAATAATTTTTTAAAGTTTTTAAATTACAGATAAAGAAAAAATTCTATACCAATCACAAAATGGTTTCGTCGTTTCTATTACATTCTCGTTAAGCCTAACATTAAGTCCATTTGATATGTAGCTATACCAATTAACAAAATGGTTTGGTTTGGAGTACTACGGTCTACTTTTTGCAACACGGGGGCTAATGAGACCGGGACCTACAGCTTAAAGCCGATTCCAAACGGCTACGAACATCCATGCCACAATGGGATTCGAACCCACGAACTCTGGTATCGAAGGCCGGCACCCTAACCAATCGGCCATCGTTCGGTCAATTAACAAAATGGCTTTACCATTTTCAGGCACGTGAAACCTGTGGGTCACGATGAACCCACCCTTCACCTAATCCTACATATAAGACAAATTACTTATATTTTAAAAAATCAAGTTCTACTATAAGAAAACAAGTGTAAAGACAAGTGTAAAAACAAGATCTGAAATAACACATGTCTATTAAAAAATGCTTAAAATCGTAGTTATTTTTACATTACTTAAGGAATTTTTTCTGAATGTATTTTATACTTTTTGTCTGTCGTAAACATATAATTATAACTTTATCCTAACCTTTTTTTAAAACATAAATCACACCCATTCCTTTAATAATCACACAAATCAAATGTAAAGATTCAAACAGAAATGAAATTGATACATTTATAAACATTCATTTGAAATTATCCGGAGGAAAATTACCTAAAATTTTCTTTGTCGTATATTGATTAAACGAGTCAGTCTTATTACGATTAAAATGCTTTAATACAATTATTTTTGTTGCCTTCGGGCTCCAATACCAGTCCGTAGTAACTCTCTTGAGTCTTTCCCAGTTGAAATAGAATTTTAAATCGTTTATATTCAAAATAAGGAACCGTTAACAGACATAATGGATATTTGCCTCTATTTAGAGCTGAGAAAGTTTGCAAACCATTGTAAGATTTCAATGCTCCATTCTAAACGTTTTCTTTAAAAGTGGTGTAAGTGTATTTTATATTACAAAAGGATATTTAAGGATTTGCATTTGTGTTGTTTAAAAAATAATGGAATATGTAAAGGGCTCATTTTATGCTTTTTTAAATATTAAATTGATTTAAATTAAAAATTGATCATTTTTAATGTATTAGTCAGAAGAATATAATTATGTATAGTTTTGAACTAAGTATTACGTCTTTTCAGAAAGTGTTTTTTTTTTCAATGTAATTATATTTGTAATTTCATTAACTACATAAATTGACAAAATGATGAAATTTTTTTTTGTTGGGTGGGTGGGGGGAAAGAACTTTTGACAGATAAGAAATTCACAGCAGACTGTATTTGTTATCATTACCTTTTTTTTTTTTTTTTTTTTTTTTTTTTCAAAAATTGACATACACCACTTTTAAAGAAAACGGCTCAAAAGATTATATATATATAAAAGAAACATTCTCAGGGGTTTTCAAAACTTAAATAAAGGGCTAAAAATTCCCGCGTCAATTTGAATTCCCCTTTTTAACCCCCAACCTATATTGACCACTGGGGCTACAGTTTAAGCCCTCGGAGAAGGGGTCTGACCAATTATAATCCTACATGGCCCTAGCGGACAATTTAGGAAATTTCCAAATAAAAAGGAGATACACGCTGTCGGAGACCGATTTTTCTAGAGATATTTTCCCACAGATGTTGACCCAGGTGTTACGTGTCTTGGACATAGAAATTCATGCTAGCTGACACGTCAGTTTGTCCTGTCCCTATGATAAAATGGGAACCCGTCCTTCAACGTTATCTTAATAAAGGTCTTTAGCTGAAACGGTATCCTTTTTATGGCCATGACAGCAACCGCCCATCGAGAAGTCCGTCTCATTACACACACACACACACACACATATATATATATATATATATATATATATATATATATATATATATATATATAAAATTTTCTAAACTAGAATCAAATTTACCACTAGTGTTTAAATACTCATTTTTCACTTTTTATAGATAAGAAATTCATAGCAGACTGTGTGTTATCATTACCCACGTTTTTTGTCAAAAATTGACTTACACCATTTTTAAAGAAAACTGCTCAAAAGAATATATATATATATATATACACATACACACATCTCTAAAATTTTCTAAACTAGAATCAAATTTACCACTAGTGTTTAAATACTCATTTTCCACTTGAAATAATCTCTTTTCCCTCTGGATATTACAGGATGTATCGAACGATCCAAATTTGGATAAAAGATGACACCATTTCACAATCGGAAGCACTGACATTTGAAAAGTTTGGAGGACAATCAAAGCATACAATTTACGGAATAAATCTGTTTTTTGGGACGGAGGCAGTTCTAGGTATCGTGGGCGCTCTTTCTCTCTCGGGCGTCAGTTGACGGAAATTTAAAAACGCTTTCGCACGTGTGTGAACAATGAATAAAGTGGTAAATGTATGAAAAAGGTTAACACTACGTATTATACTTCGTAATTTTTTTATTTTATCATTTTAATTTTTTTAAAATCAATTATTAAATATTTTAAAATCTAATTTAATTATGAATTAAAAAAAGATAAAAGGTAAAATTCACAGATTTAAGTTAATTTTCTATTATCTTCAAATCTATCTAATTTACCATTATTTATCTTTTTTTTTTTTGATTTTTTTAGCACTCATAGTTAAAATATTTAAAATCTTAATATTAATATAATAATCCTTTTAATCTACAATTTTAATTATTTATCTTTTTAATATTAAAACTTTTTTTTAAAACTCACGTTTTTTTGATATTTTTTTACTCTTTTCTATACTACTTTTTTTATATAATACTTATATTATTTTTAAAATTGTAACAATATTATTTAATTTGTTAATATTATAATATTAGAAAAATTTTAATTTAGATTTTTAATCTCAATAGATTTATTTTTTTTAATTTTCGTATTTTATATTATATTGTTATTTTATTATTAATATTAATATGATATATAAATATACATATATATAATATCATTTTCGCAAGGAAAAATAAAAAGTTAATTTTAAATCTAAATTGATTTTTTTAATCAACTTTCCCATTCTGAGGTTCCGCATCGACTAACGTAAAAACTAGTTTTTACTTGTCTAAATTTTTAAAGAATCTATGTAATAGACAAGAACATTCGGCTTCGTTTTCCTTTATATACCGATATTTTTGTACCCACAAACAAACCATGTTGTTACACTAACCCGTACTAGTACGTGACCCACGCTTAAGTATCAATCGTCAGAAAACGTACTAGTAAGTGCCCCGCATACAATGTGTTAACATCAAAACTAGAGAAACGCTAATTCTTGCTCTGACACTCGCGAGACATCCTTACTCCTCAAAATTAATAAACTTAAATTAATTCCACTCATTAGAAATCAGTATCAATTCATCTTCAAATCATGGCAATATTAATTAGTTTTTTAGTTATTTTAACATACCCTAACTTAGAATGTATTCTTAATACCGCATTTGCGCAATAATAATAATAAAAAAAAAAAGAAAAGAAATAGTAACGTGTATTGTAGGTTGAATATGGGATCTCATAACAAATTTATTATTTAAACCCACGCTGTTTAAAACAGTCTGATTACTTCATGTCATTTAGCTGATAATTTAGCATTAATTATGGACAGCATTCATTTGACAAATAATTGATATTAAATAATATCTTGTAAGAATTTTTTTACTAAAATAATCTTAATTTTATTAATGTGAATTATAAGTGGTTAATGTTAGTAGTATTGTTACACAGTAACAGCAGCTAATATATATACATATATATACATACATATATTTACATATATAAATATACATACCTAAATATGAATATATTACCCCATTGTAATGTAAATATTAAAGGCAATATTTTATACTTTTTAATATGCAAAATTTTACAAGAGTATATCAGAAAGGATAAATTTTTACGCTTTTTAAATTCTTTATCGTCGGTAGTAGCAGAAAAGGTACTGAAAGAAACTTAAATTCTAAAATTATTTAACTTACTACGTATTTATTTCAGTATTAAAAAATACAGTAAATATTTTAAATGTATACATACCTATTAATCCAGGAAAATAACTAGCTCTCAAATGCAATTCCAGAATTGGAGTAAAGATTTAAATAGTTATTTTTTTATGTTCAACGCAAAAATTCAGCTAAATAAATTCCAAAGTAATTATGGCAGAAGTTCAACCTGGTACATCTTAATTTCTTCAGTATTGTCTTTCAGATATATCATTAACACAGAAAAGTAAATCTTATCTTAAAAAGTAAAGTAATGATATCACTGGCTGTCTGCTACGTAAGTTTAAAATAGTGCAAATCCAACCTATGAATAAAGAATTTCTTCCACCATTGTAACCCTCACGTTAGAAACCACCTTCCAAAATTTGATCAATACTAGTCATACGCCAGTTTTAGAAGCAGAGCAGTAAAAGCTACATCGGTTTCATTTTTGGACACGAACTGTATTTAAAAAGACTATAAAAAGAAAACATGAAATTGGACGACTTCCAAACACGTGATTTCGTAGGAGAAACGCCGCGGGAACTTGCGCCGGCGGTTCGCGGTAACCGTGGGACGCTTTCGGGTGTCAGTTGCCGGAAATCTAAAAGCATTTTCAGCGGAATTTTTCTTGATATGTTTTAGTGGAAGCTGTTGTGCCTCTAACGTAATGATACAGAAGTAAAGCGTATATTAATAGACGTTTAGCTTTTTTTGTTTCTTTTTTTCTCTAGAAGAGGGGTTTATGAAGCTCATTTCCCCAGAGTTGTTTTTGCCAGGACGTGTTAAATTTGAGATCTACCTTGAATTAAGTTGTAACGAGACGGAAATGTTGGGAGGTTCTACTAATCGGGAATTCCAGTGAGAAAGAAGCTGTGGGGAAAAACATCTTGTGTTCGGGATTTTTTGAAGGGTATTAGTTAAACTTTGGTTTGTAAGGTTAGGTTAGAGTACCATTACGTTAGAGGCACAAATGCTTCTTGACATTGACTTGGTTATACTACGGAATGATACGGAAGTAAAGCGTATATTAATAGACATTTAGCTTTTTTTTTTGTTTCTTTTCCTTCTAGAAGAGGGGTTTATGAAGCTCATTTCCCCAGAGTTGTTTTTGCCAGGACGTGTTAAATTTGAGATCTACCTTGAATTAAGTTGTAACGAGACAGATGGAAATGTTGGGAGGTTCTACTAATCGGGAATTCCAGTGAGAAAGAAGCTGTGGGGAAAAACATCTTGTGTTCGGGATTTTTTTTGAAGGGTATTAGTTAAACTTTGGTTTGTTAGGTTTGGTTAGAGGTACCATTACGTTAGAGGCACAATTGCTTCTTTATATTGACTTGGTTGTGCTACGGAAGTAAAGCGTATATTAATAGACGTTTAGCTTTTTTTGTTTCTTTTCCCACTAAGAAAAGAGGGGTTTATGAAGCTTATTTCTACAGAGTTGTTTTTGCCAGGACGTGTTAAATTTGAGATCTACCTTGAATTAAGTTGTAACGAGACGGAAATGTTGGGAGGTTCTACTAATCGGGAATTCCAGTGAGAAAGAAGCTGTGGGGAAAAACATCTTGTGTTCGGGATTTTTTGAAGGGTATTAGTTAAACTTTGGTTTGTTAGGTTAGGTTAGAGTACCATTACGTTAGAGGCACAAATGCTTCTTGACATTGACTTGGTTATGCTACGGAATGATACGGAATTAAAGCGTATATTAATAGACATTTAGCTTGTTTTTTGTTTTTGTTTCTTTTTCCTCTAGAAGAGGGGTTTATGAAGCTCATTTCCACAGAGTTTTTGCCAGGACGTGTTAAATTTGAGATCTACCTTGAATTAAGTTGTAACGAGACAGATAGAAATGCTGAGAGATTCTACTCATCGGGAATTCCAGTGAAAAAGAAGCTGTGGGGAAAACATCTTAATTGTGTTCGGGATTTTTTGAAGGGTATTAGTTACACCTTGGTTTGTTAGGTTAGGTTAGAGGTACCATTACGTTAGAGGCACAACTGCTTCTTGACATTGACAGTTATTCTACGGAATGATACGACGTATGATACGGAAGTAAAGAGTATTAATAGACCCTTGACTTTCTTTCCTTTCTTTTTCCTCTAGAAGAGGGTTTTATGAAACTCATTTTTGCTGTGTTGTTTTTGCCAGGAAATGGCATGTGTTAAATTTGGAATCTACCTAGAACACGGTTATATCTGGACAGCTGAGAGGGACGTCGGAAGTTCTACTAAGCGGGAATTCCATAGTGATGAAGAGGCCCGGGGGAAAAACATCTTTATCGGGTTCCGGACTTTTCGCGGGGATTATACGTAATCTAAATTAGACTCACAAACAATGGATAAACCTCAAACACAAAAGAAGATCATCATGAATCTTTGGGTTTTATCAGAAATGTTTATACGTATTTGTGTAAATCAAGATAAAACAGGGGAAATGTGTAAATATATGAAGAGGTATTATATCAACATGAAATGCAAGTTTAATTCACATTAGTTTGAGATCGTACTCTATATAAACACATCTTTTATAATTATCGGATAAAGATGCTTTCACGACATATGGAAAATATATGGAAAAAATTACAATATCGTAAAAATGAAAACAGATCCCCTGTAATGAGTTTGTTTAAAATTAGAATATGCAACAAGTGTTACAGGCTTTAACCTGCAAGTATTAAATAAAAATGGCCTAGAAATGTGTTCTATTTATTCGAATATTATTTGCGTTTTAATTTGAAAAATATACTTAAAAATATTACACTAAAAAGTAAACAGTTTCATATGACAATATTACTACAAAACAACTATTTTTTACTTTTCTCTTAGAAGCAAGAAATTTATTATTTAAGAAAATTGATTGTATATCAAGATTAGAAGTGTGTTCTTACGCTACATATTTTATAAAGGTTTCATATTAAAACATTTTTAACACCTTCTTTAAAGGTGAGAAAATAGGAAGTATATAATAACATCGATAAATCTCAACATTTTAACAGTTTTGTTTACAAAGTATTACTGAAAAGATATATTGGAATGCAAAGTAAATTCGATCCCATAACGTTCATTAAACAGTTTAGCAGGATGATAATAAATCGTAACTGAATGCGACTTAGGAAGTAAAATAAGTTACTTTTATTGAACTTATATAACGAAAGAGCGGATTTTCAAATTGGAGAGCTCAAATTTCGAACTAATTCGAAATAAATATAAACAAAGAAATATCAAGGTAAACTCATATATTCGTTTTAATAAATAGTTAAATAAGGAGTGGTTTTGAGGATTTAAAATTGTCGTTAAAAGTTTATTTTCTTCAGGTAATGATATATTTTAATAAGTATTTATCTTCTCCGTTATTCTACATCGAAGAGACATTATTACATAAGAACAAAAACATACAAACTGAGCATTTCTGGCTTATATCCATGTAAAAGAATAAGCACAGAGCTCTCATTTCTGAATGCCATTGGAACTATGAAAAAACACGGCATATTTTTTTTTTTTTACTGTATTATTTCCTTTTTTCTTTTTAATTCCGGCGGAACGATGTAGAACAGGTCCCAACGATACTGGGAATAATTACGCCTTAATGTTAGATACGGTTATTTCGGGAACAGATTAAGAAACTTCGAAGAGATACAAATGGCCTGGTGGGTGAGCTTGCGAAAGTGACTGGGTTCGTTAATGAGTTTGTGACGGAGTCCGAAACGGAAAGTGAAGGCAGGAAGAAAAAAAAAATTACAAAACCCAAACGAAAGAAAAAGAAAGGGGAAAGTAAAGAACAGAAACGGCATCTGACGCGCCAGCGTGGCTAAAACCTAACCGAAAAACAAAGAAAATAAATAAGCAGGTATAAAAATAACCAAAGAAAAAAGATAAGTTATTTTATTCCGTTGCAAAGCTTCCTTCCCTCTCTTCCTCACAGGAAAAACTGCCATTCAGGGAATTTCAAAATATTTGCTAAATAACTGCTTACAGTTCTAAGATTTTGTAGGAAATCTACTATAGCTTCACAATAAATGCAATATCAACGAAAAAAATTCTCCTTCATTCTTTACTGTGTTTGTTGATTAGTTGGTGTCGTGTACATTTAGAAGTTATATGGATCCAAGTTCGTTATTGCCACGCTCTCGAATAATCCTTGGATACAGTTCTCTCTGAAAAAGGAATACTCTCAATCCTTGCAGAGCTACAAGTACTACTAGATATGTGAATACATGTTCTAGTGAAAGCTCCTACCTACGGACCAAGTAATTGCAAATCCTATACGTTCTTAAGCCGTCTTTATTAATTTTCATACTACAAAATGTGGAGTTCTCAAGCAACTTTAGTCTTCAATTTATTGTAGTCTTTATTGCGACTAGTCTCACTGCAGACGATTAGAATCTTTGAGCGATTACTCGTATAGTAAGAGTTAATCTCCAATTCAGCTCTTAACTATTGAGATTTTATTAAAAGTAATCAAGGATTTCTTATGGTTAATTTAGCAATTGCCATTTTGGTATTGCAAATTTTGAGCCATTTTGGATTAGTTTTGTATAATTGCATGGGCAAACTATATAGCTTGACTATAAAGATTTTGACCAGTATTTGACTGAAAATATGTTTTCCCACTCCTTTTAGATTTAAATAAAGCCAATAACCGTCCCTTAATATGTAAAAAAAATAGGATGATTACAGGAAGGAAATATTATATAATCAAATGTTAATTGAGGATAATAAAACAGAATGAAAGATTATAAACATAATGATGGACACAGTAAAAAAATCGCCAGATTAACCCAACTTAGAAAAGTGAACAGGAAAATGCAAAACAAAAATAGTTGAGTTTTTATTTCATTTTCGTTATTTGTTTAGCAGAAATCTCTTACTACATATATTATCCACATTTGTTTCGAAGCCATCCATCAGAATTTAATAATTGTATTTGTTATCAATGCTGTAGAGCTACAAAATGAAAATAGATTCTATTTGCATATGAAACAGTGAGTGATAAGAGATTGTATCATTTGTGTACTTAGATAATTATATTAAATTATACTACTTGAAAATAGTATCCGGATTAGATAATGACTTTTCGCTAATCGCTGATCAAACGAAACAACTTAATGCTCATTTGAATATCCTGAAGCTTTTATAGATATCTAGCCATTATTCGAAATAAGATATTCGAAAATATAAAATCAAAACTTAACCTTTTGGAAAAGGAACGAATAAATGAATATTGTCTTCAGAATAAAAAGAGAAATTTTTCCTTTTAATCATAAGGGAAATGATTTTTCCCTCAACGGAATACGAATATTTCTCAGCTTTATATTTAATTATAAATTACAAATTCATGTATATAGTGTTCGAAATTTTGTATTTCGTACTATTATCACTACATATTATCAAACACTACTAATTACTACATATTGTCAAACAAAGATATATAACAAAGGATTTCTTTTTGCGCATAATATAAGCGTGATAAACGTTAACCCTTTTGTTATTATATTTACTGTTAACATTGATTTAGAAAGACAATAAACCATGTAAAAGTCGTGAAGACGGTAAATTTAATAACTCACATTATAAAGAGTAACATGTAATAATAATCTTAAGGTCTTATCAGAAGTTAACTTGTAAGCGCTGAAAAAGCAACAGTTTCAGTTTACAATTCCTTTTTCCTATGCAAAATGTGCCGATTTCTCAAAATTTTTTCAACTTAAAGCCTAATCACAAGTTAACTTAACGAAAATATATTGGTTTAAAATTTTACAGTATCAGGTGAGAAATCCGCGTTATCTTCACCGGAAAAATAAATCCTAAATTGAACTGTTGTTTTTTTTCAATCTATATAAGATGACGTGTGGTAAGGCTTTAAAGTGTATTCTTCCAACTTATACCCAAGGTAAAGTAAAAAGACGAAAAGTAACATTACTACACATATATTAGTAAATATCAAAGAACTATGCCGAGTGAAGAAGATGACGTGTGGTAAGGCCTTAAAGTGTATTCTACCAACGTATACCCAAGGTAAAGTAAAAAGACGAAACGTTACATTACTACACATATATTAGTAAATATCAAAGAACTATGTGAGTCAAGAAGTATTGGATCTCTTAAGTATATTTATGCCTACGGAGATTTAGAAAAAGAAAAAAAAAAAAAAGATTAGTGTAAGGATGTCAGATTATATCATAGCATCATAATTTCTCCACAGTAACAACTCGGTGATTCATTCCCGGAACTAGTTTTAAGAAACACGATAGAGGACGTAATTGTGGGATATTCACCGAATCCCTCCCACCACAATACTATGGAAAATGAGAGGGAAGGAAAAGAAAAATAAAAACATTGCATGATGCATAGAAAATGGAGATTTTCGAAGAACGTAGATTTTATGTGGTAAATCACGTGTTGTATTACACTGCATCAAATTTCATTAACATACTTTTCAACATTCGATAAGTCGTTATAAAGAGAGAAAGGAAGTAGAAAAGGGAAATGGTCTAGATTCCGAACGAATTTCAATTATGTAAAAACAGAAGAAGTGATACACTGAAGAAAAAATATTCCGTAATCAAACTTCTTAATTTTAATGATTGCTGCATATTACAATGACACAAAAACTGAAATTTATATATTAGCAACTGAAAGAAAAATAGACTGTTAAAACCCCTTCTTAAACCAATTTCCTTTTAAAAGTGGGCCAAGTCCAAAACAAGTAAATATATTAATGTATCACACAATGTATATCAGCGCATACAGTTGGAAGATAAATTTTCTAGCACTCAAAAATATATAGTCTTTTGCTGTTATATGCGAACTAGTGTCATAATTAGTCTGTTAAATTTCATTTGTTCAATTAAAATAAAATTAAAGCTAATAATTTATTTTAGAAAAATGCAATAATGAAATCAAGCTAAGCTAATTAGAGTAGCTTTTATTTGCCGTATGTAGTAGCAAATTTTCCCTGGGTTCATAGAGCTTCTTCAGTAGCAGCTACTCCGACAAGTCAATTTCACTTTTGGAATTTAATTAACATGAATGAAGAGTTGCAGAAATTTCACGCCTTAAAGTGAAATCGAACTATGCGCCAATAAGTGTTTTAATTCCGACCTTGTAAGGAAGCGCGATGCCATTTAACCTTCGAGGAATTCCAAAGGAAATCTTCAGCCATGTGCAAACACTTTTTCTGAGTGCGGGTTCCAGGTAAAAACCATTTATGTTGAGACTGCTTGAAAGCGTAGTTTTCCCCGTAAACGAATTCGTTGGACTGTCGGGTAAATAGATAGTTACTCAAACAGCATACTTTGCTCTCTATGTATTAAGATCTGGGATATTTACTTGAAGAATATTATTGAAGATTAAAGGATTTATATCGGATTTTTAGCTATTCAGCCTGAAAAGAGAGGCTTAATATGTTGAAAGAAACAACAAAGCACGTGTTGGACATACGCATAAAACTGACTAGCTGAAAACAGGAAAAGCTTTCTGTAACACCATTTGTGAATTAACACTAAACATACCATATTATAACGGGTAAAATGACTCACAAGGTTTATGTAAAAAATGCGATGGGAAATGAATTAAAAATTCTTATTCTTTGTGTTTATAATACATAAAAGTCCAATTTTTATGTATTATAAACACAAAGAATAAGAATTGTTAACTCATTTCCCATCGCATTTTTTACATAAACCTTATGGGTCATTTGACCCATTAATATGGTATGTTTAGTGTTAAGAAAAGGTTTTACTTCATTGTCTTATTGTCGAAAACTACAAAATTTTCAAAAGCAATGAAGGCAAATAAAGATAAAAAAACGCGTTCCTAAATATTATAAAAACGAATTACTCATCCAATGTCACAATTGAAAGTTAAACTTTTCTATTTTATCAAGAGTCTATTATAGTTTGTAATGCAATTTTTTTTTTTTTTTATTACATTAAGGTTAGAGAATATTTGGCGAATAAGAATAGAGGCTATTCAACATTTAAAAGTTTAGGACTAACTTATTAAGTGGTATATGATTTATAACAATTTTTCGTAAAAAAAAACACTTAAGTAATCTGAACTTTACATAACATTTGAATAATTTATGAAATTCACATATTAGAGTACACATCCATAGTTTTAAAGCAGTCTGTTAAACAAGCTTACATTTTTATTGCACTTCTGTTTTTTAGCACCAATTCTACAATACCAAAGTTCAACAATCTCTTGCTGATGAGAGATTATTACAGAGAATCTTTTTTAAACATAATGCCAACAATTACTAAGAAACGAAAAGAGAAAAAAACAAAGAACCCGCTTCCAGTGAACTTCTGCCTCAGTGTTAAACTGCGTTCAAACAGTATTTCAAAGGAGTATTTAACAGGAGCATTGCTCCAAAACACGTTATGCATGAACAATCACACTAAGAGCGTGCAATCCTCAAATCGTCGACAGAGTTCATGCAGTGTTAATCCCAAACTAACACGAGACACACAGATTACACCGTAAGAAAGAGATTATGACGAATTTGTAATCTCCCGAACAAACGTATGATCCCTGCTTCAATAACAAGCAATGTTATTGAACTTGCAGCACTGAATTAACAACACACATTGCATTAAAAAAAATTCCTGCAAGTCATTTTTATATTTGACGAAACAATCTTCGTCATAACAAAACACAATACTAACTCCACGTAATGCACTCTGTGACTTTACTAAGAAAATCAGAGGTCAACTAAATGAATATGTGTGCTGAAACAATGAAAGATTTCTGGCTAGCTTTTCTTGAACCTATAACTAGAAATCTTAACAAGTACTGAGACTGAAAATTTCAAACAAAACTGTATGCCAAAAATAATTAGATAGCAACAGAGATTTAGATGATTGGACAACATAAGTTACTAGTTATTCTTCAATGATGAACATGCTTTACTTTGTATTAGGGTTGGCACGTTTTTGCCAAAAGTGGAAAAAACCGTCCTGGCAAAAATATATTTTTGCCACTTTTTGCCAAGTGGCAAAAATGGGTATGTTTTATTTACGGGGATGTAACTATTTTAACTTTTACTAATTTTAACTCTAATCTAAAGATACATAATATAATGTTTTTTTTTATTTTTTTTAAACGTATAATATTCAATACGTTACTGAAACAGTAAGGTAAATCTGAAGTTATACTACCTAGAGATTAAAAAAAAAAAAAAAAAAAAAAAAAAAAAAGATAAAATGATTGATTTTACAAGTTTCTATGTGCAATGTTGTTTTTAATGTAATTATTAGCTTATTTCCCCTACAAACTGTAGGTTTAAACGTTTTTAGTACTTATATATGTACATATACGCCTTACAATTAAAGACGACATTACTATATTAAATTGATAAGTAAAGAAAACATTTTTTATCCCATGCCTCCATCATATAAATTTATTTACAAAAAGATAATATATTTTTATTGCATCAATGGAAATCATTTTAAATTGTTTAAATTGTCAAATTAATACTAATAAAATACCTAATATTTTGATTTAAGTCTCAATTGTATTATGTACAAAATTATTTATTATTTTGTTATTTATTAATTATTAATTATTTTGTACATTTTTAAAATCCAGCCAATTTTTCTAGATTTTGCCATTTTTGCCGGTTTTTACCAGGTTTTTTTTTTCCAGTTTTTGCCGACAAAATGACCAACCCTACTTTGTATCCATTTATTCAATATGGCATATAATTTATATAAATCTCGACTACTATTTCTTGTTTATACAATTAGTGTAAAACGTTATTAGAAAACTTAAACCAAGTCCGTATAAACGCATAGCCAAAAAACAAGGAATTCCAATAAAATTATTATGCAGTTTTAATAATTATTATGGTCATATAAACAAAATATAAAATCATTTTTTATATATTTTTCATTATTATGTTATTACTTTGTTTACTGCATATAAGTCACTCCTAACATTGCTGTAAATCCATTGACTCATTATGTCCTAAAATTTACACTTCTGTTTCCTCAACTTGTTTATGCAATTATACTAAGTACGAAATTCAGATAACATAACTTTATACATTTTTTATGATTATTACGTCGATATAAACAAAATATAAAATCATATTTCAAGCATTTATAATTATCTGTGATAATTACTTTGCCTTAAACTATAACACATACAAGGTTCTAATAATATTCTTTGAAGTCGAAAAAAAATCTATATAAAAAAATCAAGGATAGAAAATAATTGCTACCGGAAGGAAAGCGAAGTCTTTGAGACCACCTACATTAGCACTGCAGCTGGCAAACAGGAAGAAATCCGAAGTAATCCACGAAAGGATGCCGGGCAATTTCGGGAAGGAACAAATTTCGATCGAAAAAGATCTCGAGGACAAAGGAAGTATTCCGGGAAATAATAATCAATTACGAGGTTTTCATTATAATTGCATGCGATATCTTTCGCTAATTCAGACTTATCTACATTAAACCGCTCTTTCTCCCTCTTTCAGAGCAGGTGCTCTATGAGATAATTAGTCTACCTGTGTTCCACTCTCGACAGCAGACAATTTAGATAACCAGAGAGGTTCTCTGAGCAGACAATTAATTAAAACTGAAAATAAAAAGATGTGTAAAGGAAAATGTAGCGTTTCATAAATAGATATTAATAGATAAATAGAGAATAAAGTTGTTACTATAGCTTAATAATCCAAGGTTTTCTTATTTCCAAATATAATTTCTTCTGTTATACCTTATGTTGCATGGTAACGGTAATATTTCAGGCCATTTAAACGTTCCGATTCGATTAGTAATTGTTAAGCGTGTATCATAGAAAAATGTTAATACAATTGTTTCCTAAAATATGCATTTTCTTCACCCCACAAAATAATATACAGCACAGAGAATAAGATTACAGAAGACCATAAAAGTTTAGATTAATTTTTATTTCTTGAAGTTTAGTTTTGAGTTTCTAGAGCATTCAATATGCAACTACTAGTAATAAGGTTTTCAATCAAACTGACTGTTACATTGTTTGGATTATCGTGTAAGCAAAATGTAGCATAGTTCGCAAAACAAACCAAGCTTAGATTAATTTTTATTTCTTGAAGTTTAGTTTTGAGTTTCTAGAGAATTCAATATGCAACTACTAGTAATAAGGTTTTCAATCAAACTGATTGTTACATTGTTTGGATTACCATGTAAGCAAAATGTGGCATAGTTCTCAAAACAAACCAAGTTTTTGGAAAGTTTATTTTGGTGTGTTTGCTGAAAACCAATAAAACATGTAATTGGGATCTTGTTAAAATATATTAAGAGACCTAATTTCTGTAAATGTTTGCTGAAATCCCAATGGATTTGCTAAAGAAAATGAATCTTTAGTTTATGTAGCTGAGAACAATGAAAATTCTCATCTAGCTAGTTATGCTATCCAATCAAAACTATAAAATCTTGAAAAGTTCTTTTCTTTATTAGCTTAACTGATTTTGCGTTTTACAAGTTTCATTAAACAGTAAAAATTCTCCAGTCTGTTGATCATGGTGAAAAATACGTAGCTCTGATTCGAAAACCAATATCTGTATAATGAGCCTTTTAATACTCAAATTCTCGCAACAACGCTCAAAAACACTGTTAGGCCACTCTCTGAATCGAACCTGTTATGAAATGCTAACCGTGTGACTTACGCTTGAGCGCAAACCTGAAGTTGCCCAATTTCCTACGAGTTCAACATAACAGTACCTCCAGTTGGAAGAGAACGGGAAACATCTCTCGTCTTGACATTATTTATTGAGGTTTTGTATAATATTGTCCCACTTCCTGGCATCTTGGATTGTGTAACTGTTCGCTTGCAGTCAGCTAGGACTCCCCAACAATGGGAAAACAAGCAAATAATAATGAATACTGCTTGTGACGTTTCCTGCTGTCAAGTATTTTGCTTGTCGAAACATAACATATCTGTCATTTCTGGGGTAACGGTAATGCGAGTTTGTGGCGTCAAACACGGCTCAGTTGACGAAATTCAGTGTTAAAAGAGTTCATTAAAATTGGAAACATGGTATTTGATTCAAGGCAACTTTCTTTGATTTTTACTGATGTTATTTAGAATTTATGTTCGTCATACCAACTAGTAGTGGAAATAAATTTTTAGTTATAGAATTTCTAAATTCCAGGTATGATGAAAGAATAATTACCTTGACAGCACAAACTAAGCTTATTTACCCAAATTCTTTAGATAGAATACTTTTAAAACAATAAAAAAATTGCTTCAAGATTAAATGAGACGCACATTGCTCATCAAAACATTTACATCGTGTAATTTCACAGTTAACGCTACACTTCACAGTACATTTCACGGTAAAACGATAAAGCAGCTTATTGTGAAACGTAAATCAACGTTTGGAATTGAGTTGTTTGTTTAAACATTGAATTTTAACTCCTTAAAATTTGTATGGAGTAAAAATCCTGCCAAAGATTGTCTAAAATTAAAGCTCCTTTCAAGATGGAGAAAGCATTTAATGAGAAAACTCCTTTATGGTTTTTTACGTTGTTGATGGACTACTCATCTATTATTCATCGTTCTTTAATATTTCTTTTTAAGAAAAAGATATAAACTATTAGACATTTTCTTAAAATATAACTTTTTTTAAGAAGACTACTATGCCCTCCCGAAAACAAAAATTGGTGGATAGAGTAATTACCATTGTTTTAAAAATAAAAAAAAAACCAATATTTATAGTTTGTAGATATTAGAAAAAGAATAATTTATTTACAAAGCATTTCACTTTTCTACAGAAAAAATACAGGTAAATTTAATTGATTAATCCATATTGAATCACTGACAAACGTCTGCTTGATCAAATTTTACCAACTGATTTCAGGCGAGGAAAGTAATGATACAAGATAAAGCTTGTGATTATCGGTTCAACAATACTTATTCATCAGATATAGATGTTATTATGCTACGTATCTATTACTCACCGTTCTTTAATATTTCTTTTTAAGAAAAGGATTTAAACTCTAGTAGTCATTTTCTTAAAACATATATATATATATTAAAGATGACTACTATCTCCTCCCCATAGAAAATTTGGTGGATCGAGTAATTACCATTGTTTAAAAATCCAAATAAACAATATTTATAGTTTGTAGATATTTAAAAACGAATATTTAATTTATTTTCAAATTTAAAACATTTCATTTTTCTACAGAAAAAATACAGGTAAATTGAATTGATTAATCCATATTGAATCACTGACAAACGTTTGCTTGATCAAATTTTACCAACTGATTTCAGGCGAGGAAAGTAACGATACAAGATAAAGCTTGTGATTATCAGTTCAACAATAATACTTATTCATCAGATCAGTTATAGATGTTATTACACAATAGAGAAACCAAATCTAAAAGGAAAATTTCGTAACAACTTTTTTGATCAGATATCGAAGCTTTATGACCGACCTTAACCTTTTACTCAAAGTAGCTGCAACATTATCACAAACATTCTAAGAAGTTTTCTCCCATCATCACTTAATGAGAAATGCAATTGAGATTACTTAACACATGATGACATAAATTACTTAATGCACAAAAATCTCACGTGTTTTAAACAGTACGTTAATCATATTAAAAAAGAAAGCAAGTTTAGATTGAATATATTGTTTTGAGTCAATGTCTAAAGAAAGACTTAAAATTATTTTTAGATATTAGGTATATTTTTTTAAACTTTTCTTCATTGTTCTTTGCGATAGAATCTTAAATATGGATCAAATGTATTAATTCGTCTAATATTTAATCAAATGAAAAGCATATACTAATGATTTATTTTGCGAATGACTACTATGAGTAATAATTTTAAGAAGTAACAAAAACATTTTCTGCTCTTTAAACGTGTCTGTCAAACTTTACTTATGTCTGGAATAAAAAAACCTTAAAATGGCATTTTCATTTGCACATTGTGTGTACAATTATCTAATGATTTCTTTTACGAATGACTACTATGAGTAATAATTTTAAGAAATAACAAAAATATTTTCTTCTCCTTAAACGTGTCTGCCAAACTTTATTTACTTATGTCTGGAATGCAAAAACCTTAAAATGGCATATTCATTTACACATTGTGTTTACAATTATCTCAGTCTCCAATCTCAAACCTAATAATCTCTTGCAATCTGACTCACACAGCTAAAATGCTTTGATCAGTTGTTCTAAGGGAAAAGAGTGAATTAAGGCACTCGAGAAAGTTAAGATATTTAGATTTTTATCAATGGAGAAGTTCAAGTAATGAATTGTGACGGAAGCTGGCTCACTCATCGTCAGTTTCATCAGCGTATCTGGCATTGAACTCATTTAAACCACTGACGTCATGCCAGTCAGTAATGGATTTAAAATCCTAGTTACAGAGTGTTCTAAATTCGAGGTATGTTGAAAGATTAATTAGCTTGACAGCACAAATTAGGCCTATTTACCTTATTTTTTTATTTAGTTTAGGATCCTTTTTAGAACAATAAAAGGTTGTCATTTCAAGTTTAAAAGACATTAAAACATTTACACAATTGTAATGTCATAGTTCGAAAAGAATTAAAACTGGAAAGCAGCCTTTTCCCGCACACAACAGATTCTTTCAAGGAAAATTAGTTTTCATAGATAATTAAAACTTATCACAACTAGATAATAACTAATTAGAAAAATAATTAGAGAAAAGACAAGGGAAATTTATTTGGGGTTGTACTATAATGAATAATTAAAAATGCAGAAAAAATTATTAAATTTACAATTAATCAGGTTCTTTAGTTATAATTATTAACTTTTAACAAACCCTTTTTTTTTACTTAAACAATATATATCCACACATATATTCCAAGGTAAAGATTAGTTACCTTTAGAGGAAACAGCAGTTTAGAGGGGGGGGGGCACATTTTTCCATTTAACAGAAATAATATTTTCAATCTAGAGTACAAATGTTTATAATTTCTTAATTACTTTTCATACTGGATTTTTTGATAACATACGAAAGTCACATACGTATGTGTATGACCTATGCATAAAGACATACATAAGATTCATACATATCGCATGAAATTTAGTTGACTTAACACATACATTAATAGAATATAAGTGTATATATATATATATATATATATATATATATATATATATATATATATATATATATATATATATATACAGAGAGAGAGAGAGAGACATACATGCATAGATATGTGTGTGTACACACAAAGTGAGCGAAAAAAAAATTGGCAAGAATCCAACATGTAGGGAAAACTTTTAGAAAAAAAGGGCACCTTAAAGTTCAGGTAAACATTACGACTGATTGGCCAATCTGCTTTACCCGAGAACGTTTACAGCTCTAAAGCGAGCAAAAATGTCACTAACATAAATAAAAGGAGACAATGAAAAATTGCTGCTTGAAATAACACTGAGGAAAACCGAAAGCAAAATGAGAATTTCTTTATGACAACATGTGAAGATGGAAGAAATTATCTACTAAAAAATATATATTTCAAAGTTTAAGTCGGATTTTATACTTTCCCGAAATAATGAATTTATAGGAAAAGAATAATTGTGCATTTTAATAAAGCAGAGAAACTGGGATGAATTTTAAAACCCGAGATATAAAGCAAAACATGCATTTCTTTTAGCATAAAAATTTTTTACAATTTTCTTCTAATTACGGTACAACACATGTACTAAAAGGTATTTTTCAGTTGGAAGTATAAAATAATAAATGACATTAAAAAAACTAATTAGCACTATAAAATAAATATGCTAGTAATGTTGTCTGAATCAAAAAATGAAAAAAAACAACGAATATACTTTGTAAAATCTAAAGAATCTTAATTAAATTGTGTCTATTAAACATGTAAAAAAATTCTTATTAACTGCAATTTATTTATTAATATAAGTGACCTTAAAAAAATTAACGATTTACTTTTAGACTGAAAATAAAATTTACACTTTAAGAACTAAAAGTTTGCACTTTTACTGATAAAGGATGCCCATAATACAGATATTATCTAGCTATAGATAATTTCTATCATTTAGTTGAGTTTTGAAACTACTAAAAATAATTCGAGAAAAGTATCTCATAAACAACACAAATTTGTTTTTAATAGTAAAAATCGAACTATTTGAAGTTGTTTCAGATCGCTTTAAAAATTAGTTGGAAATATTCATAAATAGTAAATCATGATTTTTAATACAATATTATAAAAAAATAAACACGGAAAACAGAAATTTAAGTTATTTATATCTGAACGGTTTAGAATACACTAATAATATATTCATCAGTAAAAATTTATCGTTTTTGTAATGCTTTAATTATGCATTTCAATATGTCAAAGAGCATAAATTTCTAGTTCTACTACACCTTTCATTTAAATTGATTGAAATGTCAATCCCTAAAAAACATTAAAGGAAAAATTCCCTTAATATTGTTACATTATTAGTTTAAAATACGGAAGCAAACAAATATATTTGTACACGTTCTAAAAATTACTGCAAAATCTACATGCAATCTGATTTATTTGGAATTTGTACATGCTGTACGAAAAATAAATTACGCCTGAATAACTATTTATTATCACAGTGCTTTAGATAGTACGATATAAACAAATTTCAATTAGGAAAATTCTTTAATAAAATATATATGTAGAATATGTATTACTTATGTAGGAAAAATATATTGGAAACTTACCCATTAAACAGAACAGTTATCGGAATAATCCAAACTCGACATTTTGTTCAAAGTCAGTTACTTGGGAAAATAGAAAATATAAATATATTTGTATATTTTTAATACTACAAAACTTTTTAAATGTCAAACTTCCAGCAGAATTTTTTCAAAAACCAACTCGCACAAGTTTTCTCGGCGCAGAATACACCAAGATTACAGAGCGCTTAGCATCTCAGTGACACGCCGTGTTCTGAGAGCGCCGATTCTGGAGCTCGCGTAATATAAAAGCTGGCCTGCATGGCTTTCAACACTTCCAATGATTGCTCGTCGCCGAGATTTTACTGAGAACTGCCGTCCGTCCTCGTATTTCTCGGAATCGGAGGGGCAGGCTCGTTTACGGTTTAAGCATTGTACTCTCCACGTACGGCGCGTATGTGTCTGTGTGTGTATGGGTGTGTGTGTATTCAGAAGCCTGAAAAGTAGTCGGGGGCGCCATTTTGGCTACGGAATCCTCCGCGTTAGGGAATTTTCGCCGCCAAGCCGAGTCGCCAAGAGAGAGGATTTGACAGGAGCAATGTGCGGTGTTTTGGAGCTCGGAGTTCATGGCACGCAATGTATTCGCGATGGAAAAGAACAAAAGAAAAAAAATTGTTATTTTGCGGTTTCGAGTAAAAAATAAGACTGCAGTTTTAGACTATGTATTTTTGTAATCACAAAGGTTTATTTTTTCTTTTTTTTTTTAGTGCGGCGGGAGGTTTAAAGAAATGACAGGAAAGAGGTAATTATTTTTTTATTTATATTGTCTGAACAAGAGTCGGAAGAAAGGTAATTTTACGTTTAAAATTTATGACACTGAATTTTTGTTAAAAATTAAATGTCATAAATTAGATAAGAAAATGTAATTTATCATAAATATAATCAGTGTCAGAAACCTTCCACTAATATAGAATATTAAAACGAGTTTCAAGTAGCGTTATAACATTGTTTTATCGAAAGAAAGTGAAACTATGTGAAGAAGATTCATTAATTAATTTATATACTGTGGGAATATGTTTATACAAATCTCACTTATATGAGATAGTTAATTATTCAGAGAACTTCTCGTTCTCCGTCAAAACTCCCATAAGACGTATGTAATAAATTATTCCTTTATACGAATATTCAGATATACGAAGAAGTTCCCATTCCTTGGCAAAACTCCCATAAGGCCTATGTAATAAATTATTCCTTTATACGAATATTCAGATATACGAAGAACGTCTCGTTCTCCGGCGAAACTCCCATAAGGTTTAAGTAATAAGTTATTCCTTTATACGAATATTCAGATATACGAAGAAGTTCCCATTCCTTGGCGAAACTCCCATAAGGCCTATGCAATAAATTATTCCTTTATACGAATATTCAGATATACGAAGAACTTCTCGTTCCTTGGTGAAACTCCCATAAGGCCTATGTAATAAATTATTTCCTTACATGAATATTCAGTTATACGAAACTTCCTTTATACGAAAGAATGTTTGATCCCCTACATAAATTTTGGAATATAAAATTTATCCAGTAATATGATGGGGCAAAAATATTTCGCGAACCGTTTCACCACGAAAATCAGTCGGTTGTGCTTTCAGCAGATGGCTTATATATATTTTGTACAGGATGATATTTGTACCAACGAATATTTTTACAGTTATAATTCTTTTCTTTGAATATCCCTTTCGAATGTCAGTGGTAACAACTAAGTTTTATACTAACCGTCAAAATATAAGATTTAGCAATGTAAATAAGAGAGGCAGAAAGACTTTACCTCATCTCCGAAGAACTACGTGGCAATAAGTTTCTACAAGCTTATTACCACGTAATGGGAGTTGGGCTATGTCCTTCCTTCCAGCACTTTTATGCTCCTGTGAGATCTCTATTTTATCCAATAAAATAGAGTCAATACTTTAACAGAAGTAAGAATTTATAAAAAAGTTTAACATTTAGAAGTGGTAAAAATAAAAAAAAAAACTATTGACTACCAGAAAGTAATGGTGATTGACATGTTCGTATGTTTACAATTTTTACTCCTCACGGTTCTGTCTGCTCTGGTTGCAATTAGTTTCGATTAAAGGTAGTTCCGGTTACAGTTGCTGTTCCTCGACATTAACCACTAGCCACTGCCCAAATGATTGCTGCATTTGAATTACTAAAATGCTATGTATATTCTAGTAAATCATGTATCATATGTAGGTAGTAGATAAGTAAAACAAACGAATAGTTTAATTACTAATTGCATTAAAGATCATATTAAGCAATTTTAATATCCGTTAACCTATGATTTCATTTACGTAAGTTTTCTGCTTATCAACATATCCCTATGGTTTTCTTGCATTTTCTTACAGAATTTCTATTTCCAATTAAACAAATGAATAAAACAGAAAAATATTGCATAATAATCTTCTAGATTCAGTTACATGTAAGGTTGCATCGTTACTGCATTCACCTATCTTTTCTTCATTTCCTTCAGAACTGTCAGAAATTTGCTGGTAATTTGAATAAGTTTTGAAAATCTCCAACCTAGCGGGCATTCTATCATTACAAACAAATAAATGTAAGAATATATTCGATGCTACCAATTAAAAGGACAAAAAACCATCAAAATGACAACAGTTACATGACAACAGTTTCCCGAGTTGAAAACAATTTAATATCATGAGATGGCGAAAATCAGTTGCTGAAACGTTGTGTAATTTTTTACTGCAGTGTAGCCTGTTTTATCGTCCATACACTCTTATTTTAAATTTAAATTATTATTTTTCAATTTCACAATTTTTGTACCAAATTAGTAATGGCAAAAATCAGTTGCTGAAACCTATAATTTGGAATAATTGGCTGTATATAAATAACATTTAAAGTTAGTGAATCAAAATTTCTTTCTATTTGCATAAAATGGAAAACAAATGTAATTGGTGAGTATTATGCGTAATAAATGTATTTTAATGTATAATGATGGATTTATATTGTAGTCTCGCATTTTAATGAATAATTATTTTCTAGTAGATTATAGCGTCTTATATGTTTCATATAACATTATATACTAGCATATAGCCCGTCATATAAAGGGATCAGTAAAATTTTTAATTTTTCAGAACTGTAAAGTACCCTGTGAGACAGGTAAAAAAATGGTATGTTTTTTTGCTGAGAATTATCTGGTACATGCCCAATACTTTTTTTTTTTATCTCCATACTCCTCTAAAGTCTCCCGATACTGTGAATGAAGTTTAGAATGACATTGAATTCATTTAGTCAAACCATGTGGCTATGTATAAAAAAACAAACACACAAACAAACAAACTTCTTAATTATCAAAGATATATAACTTAAACGATAGACATTTATTGGTCTGTGAAAGAGACTCCTAGACTTTTATGAAAAGAATTTGTTGTTTATACCGGTACTAAAATTTTCATTGCAACAAAAAATCGATGATTAAATTTAAAATTATCACATATGTACCTAATCTATTATTTAAGCTAAATATAAAAGAAAATTATTTACGGAATATCTAAGTTCAGAGATAAAAGGTATGAAAATAATGCAGACGATATTTAAATAATTTAAAATATGAAATGATTAAATGATATGTTTAAAGGAAGGACTGCAAAATGATAGAAAAAAATGTTATTTTTATCTATTTATTATGTGATAAATTTATAAATTTAATCGCCTGCTCTGAAAGGGGGAACATAGGGCTCGAAATAATGGCATTAAACGCTCGAAAAGGGGGGGAGGGGGATTTCGAACGTTTTAAAGACGACAGTATTTTTCGTTGTGATATGAAGCATATTTATACCAATTTATTTTTGAATCGTATCGACAGTTTAGGAGAATATAAACTTTACTCGCTTTGAATTTTGCTAACCCTAACTCATCAAGAATCTAACATGGATGCCTTTATTCATTCCATTACAATTAAACTGATTACATAAAATTTGGGAATAATGAGGAAAAAACTTGTAACAGAATATACAATGTTTGAAACAAAACCCTTAGTTTTTTAGTGTTTAAAACACGAACTGTGTTTTCAAAAATTCATGTAATCATTGCCTAATGTTATACAGAAGTAGCAAATTGTTTCCAGCCATTTATGAGACCATACAAATATTTTTTAATATGCAAATGACCCCCTAAATGCACAAGCCTACGAAACTTCACTGAAAAATAAAAGTTTAAGAATATTCTTTATATAAACAAAGTTAGAGAACAAATAATCAAGTATTTTCTAAGAAATTTAAAAAAAGGTAAAAATCCAAAGTGGTCATAATGTTTTTAAGGAAGGGGGAAGGGGTGGATTTCGACCGTTTTAAAGACGACAGTATTTCTCGCTGTGCTATGAAGCATATTTATACCAATTTATTTTAGAATTGGATCGATAGTTTAGGAGAAGGTCAATTTTATTCGCTTGGAATTTACTAACCCTAACTCATCAAGAATCCAATATGGATGCCTCTATCCATTCCAGGTCTAACCACTTCAGAAATTCGAGGACAGACGGACACATAACTTAGGCTATTATTATATAGGGGATATACACACTTATATATATATATATATATATATATATATATATATATATATATATATATATATATATATATATATATATATATATATATATATATATATATATATATATATATATATATATATATATATATATATATACATACATATATATACATATATATTTGTGTGTGTGTGTGTGTGTGTAAAATTCATCAACCCGAGGAGAATCGAAACTGGGATAATTTTTCGGTGCGACATAAGAATCACCTTAATCAAGATAATCAGACTAACTGAAGTTGTCAAGCTGACGTATAAATAATTAAAAGAAATTTAAATAATTTTCAAATTATAACTTTGAAAAATACTTTTTTTTTACTCCACTCTTGTCTGAATATTTTAACCCGTTCATTGAAAAAATATTATATTCATCTGCACATGTTATACAAAACTACAAACGTAGGAGTATAAATGAATATACGCAACTGACTAATAAAGATAATATATTGTGGTATCTTGACTTGTAGGCATAATTCGCTCTTATCAGAGGTTTGCATCTCGTAACCGAGATATGACATTTATCTTAAGGGAATATGTGATGTAATCCGTTCCTAGATTTAGAAGTCTTGGAATAAATGAATGCACTTGAATAATCATTCGGCGTACCAAGTTTAATCTTGTCTAAAATTACCTTACTACAGCAAATCATTAAAGACAAGAAATGCTGATTCGAGAACTTCGTTTTAAATATCGTAAGCTTTTAACCCATTAATGTTCGCTTTATTTCGGATGAATATATATTAATAAATATCTTAAATCTGAGTATTCGTGAATACTTAAAAGTAAACGGATGTTTAAGGGAACATAATGTCTGTCGAGCTGAAAAGTTCTCATTATAATAGTCTATTTTTGATTCATTATTGAAGAAAAGTTCTTGTCTGTTTAGAATAAATTTTTATTAAGACCTTAATATATAATTTTATAAAAAAATATTTAGATTTTTTAACGAAAAAATACATTTTATAAAAACGTAAAATACATATTTCAAAAAATAGAAGTTCATTTGCTCTCAAAATAACCTTTGAAATTTGTGAATTTAAAGCCAATATTTTATATATTAAATAGAAACTAATTATTTTTTTATTTTATGGAGCTCAAATATATTGATACTAGAAAATATATTTCATTTTGTAGCTTGATGAAACTTATTTTATTTTCATTTTCTCAACATTGAAAATGGCTTTTTGAAGTTTAAAATGTCATATACCTAAAAAAAAATTAAATTTACAGAATAAAACAGATTTTTACTTAAAAATTTACTTTTTGCTTTGTTTTATTTTACAGCATAACAAAGGCTATTTTTTTTTTAAATTCTCAAATTCCTAGCAATTTTTAGTGTTTTTTAAATTATAAAATGTTGGATATTTTTAAAGATTTAGGTTTATAGTTGTAAAATGATATTTTACTTCAATTTGATATAAAAAAATTTGGTTTATCTTATGTTTTATTTGATAGTGAATGTATGATAAAGGTATATATATATATATATATATATATATATATATACATACATACATACACCCACATATATATGTATATATATATATATATATATATATTTATATATATATATATATATGTATGTATGTATGTATATCTATGTAATATATCTATGTATGATAAAGGCTATTGAAAATAGCTTTTTGAATTTTAAAATGCCATATACCTAAAAGAAAAAGTTAAATTTACAGGATAAAATAGATTTTTAATTTAAAAATTTACTTTCTACTTTGTTTTATTTTACAGCATGATAAAGGCTATTTAAAAAAAAAAAAGATTCTGAAATTCCTAGCAGTTTTTAGTGTTTTTTAAATTATAAAATGTTGGATATTTTTAAAGCTTTAGGTTTATAGTTGTAAAATGATATTTTACTTTGACTTGATATAAAAATTTGTTTTATCTTATGTTTTATTTGATAATAAATGTATGATAAAGGTATATATATGTATATCTATGTAATATATCTATGTATGATAAAGGCTATTGAAAATAGCTTTTTGAATTTTAAAATGTCATATACCTAAAAAAAGTTAAATTTACAGAATGAAACAGATTTTTACTTAAAAATTTACTTTTTGCTTTGTTTTATTTTACAGCATAATAAAGGCTATTTTTTTTTAAAAATTCTCAATTTCTTAGCAGTTTTTAGTGTTTTTTAAATTATAAAATGTTCTATATTTTTAAAGCTTTAGATTATAGTTGTAAAACGATATTTTACTTTAATTTGATATAAAAAATTTGGTTTATCTTATGTTTTATTTGATAATGAATGTATGATAAAGGTATATATATGTATATCTATGTAATATATCTATGTATGATAAAGGCTATTGAAAATAGCTTTTAGAATTTTAAAATGTCATATACCTAAAAAAAAAGTTAAATTTACAGAATAAAACAGATTTTTAATTTAAAAATTTACTTTTTACTTTGTTTTATTTCACAGCATAATAAAGGCTATTTTTTGTAAATTCTCAATTTTCTATCAGTTTTTAGTGTTTTTTAAATAATAAAATGTTAGATTTTGTAAAGCTTTAGGTTTATAGTTGTAAAACGATATTTTACTTTAATTTCATATAAAAAATTTGGCTTATCTTATGTTTTATTTGATAATGAATGTATGATAAAGGTATAAATATATGTATATCTATGTAATATATCTATGTATGATAAAGGCTATTGAAAATAGCTTTTTGAATTTTAAAATGTCATATACCTAAAAAAAAAAAGTTAAATTTACAGAATAAAACAGATTTTTAATTTAAAATGTTACTTTTTACTTTGTTTTATTTTACAGCATGATAAAGGCTATTTTTAAAAAATTCTCAATTTTCTAGCAGTTTTTAGTGTTTTTTTAAATTATAAAATGTTGGATATTTTTAAAGATTTAGGTTTCTAGTTGTAAAACGATATTTTATTTTAATTTGATATAAAAAAATTGGTTTATCTTATGTTTTATTTGATAATGAATGAATGATAAAGGTATATATATATATGTATATCTATGTAATACATCTATGCATGATAAAGGTTATTTTTTTAATTTTAAATTTCTTAACAGTTTTTAAAGTTTTTTAAATTATAAAATGCTAGATACTTTTAAAGTTTGGATTTATAAAGCAAAACGGTGTTTTAATTTAGTTTGATATGAAAATTTAGTTTCTACATTATGTTTAATTTTACAGCATAAAAAAGACCAAATTTTTTTTAATTTCTTAAAAATTTTCAAGAGTTTAATAAATTATAAATATTAGATACTTTTAAAGTTTAGATTTATAAAGCAAAACGGTGTTCCACTTTACTTTGATATGAACATTTAGCTTCTATTATGTTTTATTTTACAACATAAAAAAGACCTATTTTTTTTTTATTTCTTAAAAGTTTTTAAGAGTTTTTTTTTTATTATAAAGTTTTAGATACTTTTAAACTTTAGGTTTGTAATGCAAAACAATATTTTAATTTGATATAAAAATTTAGTATTTTAAAACTTATCCTGCGAGTAAATTAATTTCATTTGGTGTATATTTTCTGTTACTTAAAAGATATTCATGAAATAACACAATTAGCTAGATAAATCGAAAGAAGCTGTTATTATAATGGTGATCTTAAGTCTTGAAAGGTACTCTATGTGTTGTAACAACTATCAATAATACAGCCCATCCTCATTTCTTATAAGCTGAAATATTAAACTTCACTCAGGGTCATATATATATATATATATATATATATATATATATATATATATATATATATATATATATATATATATATAAAGAAAAGTTACGTTATAAAAGTTTTATTTGCTATTATATGTAAAGTAGCACTGTAAAGTTAAGTTTTGTTACAAATATTTCTATTATTCCTAATTCCAATAAAAGAATTTGCCGAAAAAGTAAAACCTAAAATTTGCATCAGACTTTTTACCAACTGTTGTAAAAAGTATAATCTTCATTATCAAAATACCATACTTAGTAACTGCAAATAAATGAACATTAACATAAATATTTCTTTGATCTAAATTTAAATTCAAATTTTGCTTCTTGAGTTAGTTATACACGCCCATATTCGTGTGTGTGTGTGTGTGTGTGTGTGTGTGTGTGTGTGCGTGCGTGCGTGCGTGCGTGCGTGTGTGTGTGCGTGTGTGTGTGTGTGTGTGTGTGTGTGTGTGTGTGTGTGTGTGTGTGTGTGTGTGTGTGTGTGTGAGTGTGTGAGTGAGTGAGTGAGTGAGTGAGTGAGTGAGTGAGTGAGTGAGGAAAAGTAAACTAGATCGGGAATGTAGGTATTTTGTATAAAATCCCAAAAGACTGCCCGAGAAAATTCTCAGGAGTTTTCAAATCTTAAGTCAAGGGCGGCACAAAACACCCGCAACCGTTTGCTTTCCTCTTTTTAACCCCTAACCTAAATTGATCCATGGGCTACAGTTCTCGTCCTTGGAGAATGTGTCTAACCAATTATAACTTTATATTTCCCTAGTGGTCAATTTAGGAAATTCCCAAACAAAAATTAAATGAACGCTATCGGAGCAGATTTAATTGAGATTTTCCCACACATTTTGACTGATATGTTGACCCAGGTGTTGGGGGCCTTTTACTTATAACTTCAAGTTAGCTGACCCCTCAGTTTGACCTGTCCCTTAGAATGAAGTAGGAACCCGTCCTCCAACGTTCAGCTAACATAGGTCATTGACTAAAACGGTGTCATTTTTATGGGCCATACCTGCAACCACCTGTGCTACTGTCTTACACACACACACACACACACACACACACACACACACACACACACACACACACACACACACACATATATATATATATATATATATATATATATATATATGTGTGTGTGTGTGTGTGTGTGTGTGTATGTGTGTATGTATGTATGTATATATTTACCAATATTTTCAAAGATTACAGTGACAGAAAATAAAAAAGAGCCTATGTTCCGAAAACATATAAATTAGACCAGTCGGATACACGAGTCAAGATTAAAGATATTTAGGGAACTATAACTTGACCATACTAAACTCATGAAACGTTCGAAATAATTCTAAGGAGTTCATTCTCGCTACTCCTTTCTTGCTACTGCAAAAAATTATTGAAAATATTTCGAACAATAGAAGAAATGTATATTCGAATTCATGCTCTGGTACTTGCTCTGTCTTTAGAATGCACAATAAGTTTTCAGATAGATATCGTATTCTATCCTTATCGCTTCTTGTTTAAAACAAAAGTAAAAAGTTTTTATTATGTTACGATTTATTCTGTATTTTTGATGAAGAAACTACAATATCTGAAGTTTCCGTCTGCACTGATGAGATTCAATTCGTAAGAATGTCTTTCTAAAAATTATAGTGTTAAAATAATTTTTGATACTTTGAGCCTCGAAAAATCGTACAATATCAGTCCAAATGATAAAAATATAAAATATAACAGTAACTGGAAAAGTTAGGAACTTGTTTGCAGGATTGATATCGACCCTTTCTGAAAATAATTTAAAGAAAAAATAAAAATTCTACAAACTTAAAAAAAGAAACCCTAAGGAGTGGACGATAGATATTAATGAGTTAAACAGATAATGTTTTTGTATCATTCTCAAAATTTGAATTCTTGTAACCCTGCGTTGAGGATCTGCAACATACCCAAAAATGTTTGCCATTTGTTCAATAACTGCTTTAGTGGCTAAGTAGCAAAATGATTGGATTTTACGTTTGTCTCCCGTGTTCGATTTCAGGCCAGAGAATTGTTAATGGCCATAATAAGTAGAAAATACCGTCTATCATTCGATCAACTAAGTCAATCAGCATCGGGCGCGGTCAGTACTTGAATTTGAACTCTTGTACAAAATTGTTACAAGTGTTCAAACAGCTTGTTCTCAAAATTTGAATTCTTCTAACCCTTCGTTGAGGATCAGCAACCTACCCAAAAATATTTGCTATTTGTTCGATAACTGCTTTCGTGGTTAAGTAGCAAAATGATTGGATTTTACGTTTGTCTCCCGTGTTCGATTTAAGACCAAAGAATTTTTATTAATTGCCATACTAAATAAAAAATACTGTCTATAATCCGATCAACTAAGTGAATCATCATCGGGCGCGGTCAGTACTTGAATTTGAACTCTTGTAACAAACTTGTTACAAGTGTTCAAACAATTTGTTCTCAAAATTTGAATTCTTGTAACCCTGCGTTGAGGACTGCAACATACCAAAAAATTTTTGCCTTTTGTCCAACAACTGCTTTGGTGGATAAGTGGTAAAAAGATTGGATTTTACATTTGTGTTCCGTGTTCAATTTCAGGCCAAAGAATTGTTTTTAATGGGCATACTAAATAGAAAATACCTTCTATCATCCGATCTAATAAGTCAATCAGCATCGGCCGTGGTCAGTACTTGGAAAGGGTGACAGGATAACCACTTGGTGACATCGCTTGTTGTTGGCCTTTAAAAAAAACTTGAAAATTTACAATATTCCAAATTTTTACCTGCTGGTAAATATATTTGGAGCTTTTTGAAAATTATAACTCCTCCTAGTAATTTTTATCTCTGATGTGGTCTTTCGCTCGTAGGGCATGTGGTGACTTAAGGCACTCCGACGGAGTTCTGCCGAGTGGGGCTGCTTAGTACTTGCGATCTGCAAACCACCACCGAATACACCTAGAGGGCTTCACTGCCTAATGGATCTGGATTGGCCCATGATTGCCATTTGCACAGCAATATTTGAGTAGCAGTTTTGTTAATCGTTGATATTCTGCTAACAACACAATTAGCATAATTTGCTGAAAGAAATCGTATCAAATGACGATATTAAATTTAATTATCGTATCAAAGTTCCCTTTTTCGTTTTATGAGATGACTTCAACTGTTAGTGAAATAAACTTTAGATTTGTTAAATTAAAAATACAGTGGAGAGACGACAAAAGTAGATTTCTGACAAATATCGTTTGAAATTCTTTACGAACAAATAATTTTGTGAAATATTCATTAGAAATATCTCTTTTTTCTATTCTTGTCTAGAACATACACTTTATTGCCAATATATTTTCACATTTTTCAAATTATTTTTTGTAAGTAGAGTATTTTGACACTTGAGAGTACCACTTTAACAGATCAATTATTTCTAGTAATAGAGTATTAAAACATTCTTTACCTAACCAAAGTACCAAAAATCAGTATGTGTTCAAGGGATTTATTATAATAATTTTTATTATTGTTATTATTATTGATTTTCTGGTGTTATTAACAAAGAACAGCACAACTGGTATCACAAATATCACAAATTATATTATATAGCAAATTTATATTATATAGCATATTTATTTATAGCAAAAAATGCTAAGCTTACCATTTTCTTTAAAAATTTTCATTAAGTAATAATACAGTTCTTGGATAATAATTTAATAATATTAGATCTCAAAACATGTATTCATGCTAAAATTTGTGTACTAAACTGTAAAAATTGTTGATTTTGAAAAAAAATTCCCTTTGCAGCTTTATATTTTTTACTATATAGAAACTTTTATCTTTATAATAATGTTATAGCAATCTTCTTTCAATTTTAAGTCTTTTGTCTCAATCCAGCTTAAAGTTAATTATTCTTGATTGTTTTTAAAAAGTAAATAATAATCCTCGTTCAAATTTGTGAATGTAAAATTTCGGTTTGCGAGATATAGAGGTTTTGCAGGTAAAATAATTAAAGAATAAATTGCAGGAAAAAAATAATTTAAAGAGCAATAAATTGAAAAAAAAACCATCAAGATATGTATATTTTCGAGAGAGACAAGTTTAGCTGTACATAGGCACACAACCAAGAAAAACGATGGTTGGTTTCAGCTCTTATCCTCCTAAGCCCGTGAGCGAAATGTTGAAGAAAACGAAAATCTATTTGAAGAACATGATAGAACAAGAACGTCTATGTTTGTTAAATATTCATGAAAATATAGAGGTTCATTTAACTAATGTAATCAATGAATTAGCAAGGGTAAAAAATATTAAATTTTAATTAATACTATCTTAATTTTTTAGTAATGTCCCCATTTTTAGTATTATTTAATTTTAGTATTCTTTTACTTGGATTTGGTTAAAATACCAAATCCAAGTAATGTAAAAATGATCCTTCAAACATTTAATTCAAACGAAATCTTCCTTTCAAGTACATTTTTTATTTCTTTATAATTTAGTTTGACATTTAGATGCGTTAAACGGTTACGCTTTAGTTAGTTGAGCCGCCTTCTTAAGACAAAATCTAGGGTGCGAACCTGACATTGTATATATATATATATATATATATATATATATATATATATATATATATATATATATATGTATATGTATATATATATATATATATATGTATATATATACATATATATGTATATATGTATATATATACATATATATGTATATGTATATGTATATATATATATATATATATATATATATATATATATATATATATATATATATATATATATATATATATATATACATCATATATATGTATATATGTACATATACATACATATATATACATATATATATATATATATATATATATATGTATATATATGTATATATATATGTATATATATACATCATATATATGTATATAAGTATATATATATACATATATATGTATATATATGTGTATATATATATATATATACATATATATATATATATATATATATATATATATATATATATATATATATATATATATATGTGTGTGTGTGTGTGTGTGTGTGTGTGTGTGTACCAAAATAATACACAAGTTTAATTTGTGATCTATTTGTTACAAAATCTGAAAACAGGCTGGTAAAGCCAGATGCTTCAGTTAGTATTAACTGAAAGTAATGTTTTTTTTTTCGGTTATAAGAAGCCTGCATCAATAAAAAAGGGGTATTATTGCATTAACTTCTCCGCTTGATTTCCAATATTGAAAGATCTTAAGACATTGTTGATTTTGAGGAGAAGGAAAATAAAGAAAACTTAAAATATACATAAGTAAAACCATTTGTAGTTTAAGCAAAAATATTGCATATTTTGCTATCATATGTAAACTAGTTTTGTAACAGTAACTAAACAAAGGGGTAAGATCAATGCAATTTTCAATGAGAAAAAATGGATAGCTTAAAATGCACTGACAGTATTGATGATTTTTTGAACAAAAAACACCCATTTCTGAGTTTTTGGAGGTTTGACATCAATGCAGAAATAATGTGTTTTAGAACAATTGGCTTTAAAATTTACAGGCATATCTCTAAAAAATTTCTTCTTGTAACTCTTGTATTTACGTAAAGTTTAAAAGGCCTAGATATTAGAGTCTTTTATGTAAAGAATTTATTTATTATACAAAAAGAATTCAACACATATTTGATAAATATAAAAATACGCCCTACCTTGTATTTTTAAACCTTAATGCAGCTTTGCTCAATCAGAAATTGCATTGAGCATTTTAAAGAAGAAAAAATATTTGTGATATTCTATGGATTTTTTTGCGATTTTTATATAGTGTACGGAATGTTTACAAAATATCTAACATCGGCGAAGAAAACGAAAAACATCATCCGGTATGATTTATTTAGTCTGTCGAATCCATGTGGAATGGTACAAAAATTCGCAAAAAATTTACTTAATAGGAATCATTTTTGTTAAGAGACCGGTAGGTATGACAAAACTTTTTTTGTAAATTATTAATTAAGAGTTATAAAACTTTGTACACAGATACTTTTAAGTTTAGCTTAACCAATTATATCAAAACACATTTCATTAAAAACAAATTTTAAGAGAAATATTTATTTTTAAAAGAAATTTAGGTTATTTTTTTTTTTCGTGTCGTTTTAACTTATTAATGTTCAAAAGTATGTTTTGAACCTATTTTGTATGTTTTTCTTTTTGATACTATGGTAATGTTATAAGAATTTTTTTTTAGTCTGTACAGAGAACGTTTAAGAAAAATTCGTACTTTACTAATTTAAAGTGAGTTTATTATTATTTAAATGAAGCCGGAACAAAATCGACTCTTTGGTTCATTTCTAAGTATATCAGAAATTCAGAGGAAATTTTTTTAGAAATCAATAAAAAATTAAACCACAAGGAAAATTTAGAAAATTTGGAAAAAATTATTGTTTAAAACTTTTTAACATTTTAGTTGTTTTTCAACACACACTGAAGAGAAAATAACTGGTATAGTCTTGCATATGCAAATAAAGAGATAAAGAACCATCCAGAATACGGTGTTGTTGTCGGCAACGCCTATATAAGACAACAAGGGTCTGACACAGTTGTTAGTTCGGATACTGTTACTACAATGCGGGTTATCAAGATTTAAGTGTGTTTGAACGTGGTGTTATAGTCGGCGCACGAGAGATGAGACATAGCATCTCTGACGGTAGTGATGAAATTTGAATTTTCCTGTACGACCATTTCACGAGTGTACCGTGAATATGGGGAATCCGGTATGCAAATAAAGAGATTAAGAACCATTCAGAATATGGTGTTGTTGTCGGCAACGCCTATATAAGACAACAAGGGTCTGACACAGTTGTTAGTTCGGATACTGTTACTACAATGCGGGTTATCAAGATTTAAGTGTGTTTGAACGTGGTGTTATAGTAGTCAGTGCACGAGAGATGAGACATAGCATCTCTGACGGTAGTGATGAAATTTGAATTTTCCTGTACGACCATTTCACGAGTGTACCGTGAATATGGGGAATCCGGTATGCAAATAAAGAGATTAAGAACCATTCAGAATATGGTGTTGCGGTCGGCAACGTCTATATAAGACAGCAAGGGTCTGACACAGTTGTTAGTTCGGATACTGTTACTACAATGCGGGTTATCAAGATTTAAGTGTGTTTGAACGTGGTGTTATAGTAGTCAGTGCACGAGAGATGAGACATAGCATCTCTGACGGTAGTGATGAAATTTGAATTTTCCTGTACGACCATTTCACGAGTGTACCGTGAATATGGGGAATCCGGTATGCAAATAAAGAGATTAAGAACCATTCAGAATATGGTGTTGCGGTCGGCAACGTCTATATAAGACAGCAAGGGTCTGACACAGTTGTTAGTTCGGATACTGTTACTACAATGCGGGTTATCAAGATTTAAGTGTGTTTGAACGTGGTGTTATAGTAGTCAGTGCACGAGAGATGAGACATAGCATCTCTGACGGTAGTGATGAAATTTGAATTTTCCTGTACGACCATTTCACGAGTGTACCGTGAATATGGGGAATCCGGTATGCAAATAAAGAGATTAAGAACCATTCAGAATATGGTGTTGCGGTCGGCAACGTCTATATAAGACAGCAAGTGTCTGACACAGTTGTTAGTTCGGATACTGTTACTACAATGCGGGTTATCAAGATTTAAGTGTGTTTGAACGTGGTGTTATAGTAGTCAGTGCACGAGAGATGAGACATAGCATCTCTGACGGTAGTGATGAAATTTGAATTTTCCTGTACGACCATTTCACGAGTGTACCGTGAATATGGGGAATCCGGTATGCAAATAAAGAGATTAAGAACCATTCAGAATATGGTGTTGCGGTCGGCAACGTCTATATAAGACAGCAAGTGTCTGACACAGTTGTTAGTTCGGATACTGTTACTACAATGCGGGTTATCAAGATTTAAGTGTGTTTGAACGTGGTGTTATAGTAGTCAGTGCACGAGAGATGAGACATAGCATCTCTGACGGTAGTGATGAAATTTGAATTTTCCTGTACGACCATTTCACGAGTGTACCGTGAATATGGGGAATCCGGTATGCAAATAAAGAGATTAAGAACCATTCAGAATATGGTGTTGCGGTCGGCAACGTCTATATAAGACAGCAAGGGTCTGACACAGTTGTTAGTTCGGATACTGTTACTACAATGCGGGTTATCAAGATTTAAGTGTGTTTGAACGTGGTGTTATAGTAGTCAGTGCACGAGAGATGAGACATAGCATCTCTGACGGTAGTGATGAAATTTGAATTTTCCTGTACGACCATTTCACGAGTGTACCGTGAATATGGGGAATCCGGTATGCAAATAAAGAGATTAAGAACCATTCAGAATATGGTGTTGCGGTCGGCAACGTCTATATAAGACAGCAAGTGTCTGACACAGTTGTTAGTTCGGATACTGTTACTACAATGCGGGTTATCAAGATTTAAGTGTGTTTGAACGTGGTGTTATAGTAGTCAGTGCACGAGAGATGAGACATAGCATCTCTGACGGTAGTGATGAAATTTGAATTTTCCTGTACGACCATTTCACGAGTGTACCGTGAATATGGGGAATCCGGTATGCAAGAGATTAAGAACCATTCAGAATATGGTGTTGCGGTCGGCAACGTCTATATAAGACAGCAAGTGTCTGACACAGTTGTTAGTTCGGATACTGTTACTACAATGCGGGTTATCAAGATTTAAGTGTGTTTGAACGTGGTGTTATAGTAGTCAGTGCACGAGAGATGAGACATAGCATCTCTGACGGTAGTGATGAAATTTGAATTTTCCTGTACGACCATTTCACGAGTGTACCGTGAATATGGGGAATCCGGTATGCAAATAAAGAGATTAAGAACCATTCAGAATATGGTGTTGCGGTCGGCAACGTCTATATAAGACAGCAAGGGTCTGACACAGTTGTTAGTTCGGATACTGTTACTACAATGCGGGTTATCAAGATTTAAGTGTGTTTGAACGTGGTGTTATAGTAGTCAGTGCACGAGAGATGAGACATAGCATCTCTGACGGTAGTGATGAAATTTGAATTTTCCTGTACGACCATTTCACGAGTGTACCGTGAATATGGGGAATCCGGTATGCAAATAAAGAGATTAAGAACCATTCAGAATATGGTGTTGCGGTCGGCAACGTCTATATAAGACAGCAAGGGTCTGACACAGTTGTTAGTTCGGATACTGTTACTACAATGCGGGTTATCAAGATTTAAGTGTGTTTGAACGTGGTGTTATAGTAGTCAGTGCACGAGAGATGAGACATAGCATCTCTCTGACGGTAGTGATGAAATTTGAATTTTCCTGTACGACCATTTCACGAGTGTACCGTGAATATGGGGAATCCGGTATGCAAATAAAGAGATTAAGAACCATTCAGAATATGGTGTTGCGGTAGGCAACGTCTATATAAGACAGCAAGTGTCTGACACAGTTGTTAGTTCGGATACTGTTACTACAATGCGGGTTATCAAGATTTAAGTGTGTTTGAACGTGGTGTTATAGTAGTCAGTGCACGAGAGATGAGACATAGCATCTCTGACGGTAGTGATGAAATTTGAATTTTCCTGTACGACCATTTCACGAGTGTACCGTGAATATGGGAATCCGGTAAGACATTGAATCTCCGACTCCGGCCAGAAAAAGATCGAGCAAGACCAGGACCAGTGACGGCTGGGGAGAATCATTAAACGTGACATAAGTGCAACTCATCCGCAAATTGCTGCAGATTTCAATGTTGGGACATCAACAAGTATCAGCGTGCTAACCATTCAACGAGACATCATCGATATGGGAGCCGAAGGATCACTCGTGTACCCTTGATAACTGCGTGACACAAAGTTTTAAGTCCCGCCTGGGTCGTCAACAACGACATTGCACTGTTAATGGCTGGAAGTAAGTTGCCTGGTCTTATGAGTCTCGTTTCAAATTTTATCGAGCGGATAGACGTGTAAGGGTATGGAGATAACTTAATGAATCCATGAACCCTGCATGTCAACAAGGGACTGTTGGAGACTCTGTGAAGGTATAGAGAGCATGCAGTTGGAGTGATATGTAACCACTGATAAGTCTAGATGCAATTCTGACAGGTGACACATACGTAAGCATCTTGTCCGATCACCTGCCCTCATTCATGTTTATTGTGCATTTCGATGGATTTGGGGAATTCAACAAGACAATTTCCTGCAGTGCGATACCCACCACGTCCAGAATTGCTAGCGAGTAGCTCCAGTAACACTCTTCTGACTTTAAACACTTCCGCCGGCCACCAAAATCCTCAGACATGAACATTATTGAGAATATCTGGGATGCCTTGGAACAAAAGAGATCTCCACTACCTCGTATTGATAGGAATTTATGGACAGCCCAGTAAGATTCATGGTGTCGATTACCTCCAGAACTACTATAGGCATTAGTTGAGTCCATGCCACGTCATGTTGCCGCACTTTTGCGTGCTCGAGGAGGGCCTAAACAAGGAAGATCGGAAGCAAATGTACCAGTTTGTTTGGTATATTGTTATATTTAGTGTATATTGTTGCGTACTTCTTTCGTGAATTGACTTTAGGTAAGGCGGCAAAAGAAACACTGATTTATCAGCAAAAAGATTACAGTCAGTACAGTTGAGTCTACAAAGAATAGTCTAGAACCATAAAGTTCAGAACATATATCGTAGAATAATCTAAAACGCTCTGGTACACTTCAATGTACAGCGCGCTCAAAAACACTAATACACAATGAACGCACTAATACGTAACGAATTCACAATTGGGAGCAGAATACCAAGAGGCGATGAAGCGAACCGTATTTATTGGTCCACAGACGTTCCAAGATATTTCCAGATTTGGTATTTTCTATAAGTATCCGCTCACACCAAGTCGCCGTATTTGGAGCCAAAAATAGAGTTGTTAAAATTTTCTGTAACAAGCCAAAATAGACATATTTATAAGCTTTGTAACAATATTTAATAAAGATTCACAATTATAACACTTTACATATATGCTTTTAAACGTCCATTGTTCCTTTAAATAGAAATTTTATGTCATATAAAACAGAACTTGTGTTTGGTATTTATAAAATTTCTGTGAAATTTTCTATCCAGAGACACAAAAGTAGTAGTATTAAGAAACTACAGTTAGTATATCGAGAATATATTCCATATAAAAATAAAAATGGAACATAGAAAATTTCATAGCTTAATGGTTCTCAATAGCTCGTTTTAATAAAAATTACTAAAGCTCAAATGGGCTTCAACTTAACTGTGGAGGATTATAATTTTTCCAAAGTAATGTGACTAAGTCAATTTTTGAAATTTGAAGTGTGAAACAATGTATAGGTTTTCGTGCTTCACATTAAGCGCTCACTCACGAATGAAGTTAAATAATACCTACTGATATTTTTTAATGAACAGCCATTTTGTAATTATTAATAAAAAAGGCAATTATTGGTCAATTGTCTTTTGAAAAACATATAAAGGCTTTTAGTTTTTATTCTTGGAAAGGGTTATTATACTTTTACATTTCAAATAATAACATAATATATTTTTTGAAGAAATATACTTAAAACTTTAGATGGATGGCATAGTTTCAGAATGGGTGTTCATTCAATTTTATAAATCAGAAAAATAATATTAGAATAAGAGATAGATTTTGATAGCTGTGTTAAATTTGTCTAGAATTTGAAGGGATATGTTCCACAGAAATGATGATGTGAACGAAAATGGGCTAAGAGCTCAAGCTATTTTAAACAAAGTCTTGTCATCATCACTTATAACTGTAGTATTCCAAGTTGTCTAAATTTAATCTTTGTCTGACTCTGTACAGCCTATAATAGCTGTATATTCATCGACATGCATCGGCAAGATATTCATCGACATGTATTCAGCAGAAATGACTCATTTATTAATGGGTTAATAATGAAAGAAACAAGCATCTCTTTACTTCTAGCTTGAAGATTTATAGTCGTGTAATTTCTTACCTCTTATTTCATCTGTTCGAACGTGAATTCAGAGGTCGCATAGCTATGGGCAAAAAGAGGGTTTTTGTCTAGTATGAAGATATTGAGGTCCACTAAGCTATGAATCCGATTTGACCTCATTTTAAATAATATGGACTATATTAGAGGAATTATTTTTATGGCTGATTCTTTATTCTTCATCAACTGCAGCCTTCTCAATGAAGGAACGTTTGAATTTATAGATTTATCCAGAACACACATACTGCAATGTACAGAGAGATATGGCTTTAGGACAAGAATCAGATTTAAACCTAGTATAGCTAAACAATGAAACATTTCCGATAATTTTTAACATGTACACTTAAATTTTCATGTAAAGAAATACAATTTTAAGTTAGTTTTTCTTCACTATTTTAGTCTCTGGCCTTTTTATGTAAACACGTTAACTTCTTTTGTCTGTTAGACATCCAGTCTACTTATTAATTTTTAGAAGTAATTAAAAAATACGTCTTTCATACAACTTTTCTAAGAAAGACACATAAATTCACAAAATTAAATCCAATTCTTTATGCATCATCGAGTTTTAATCACAAGTTAAACAGAAGCATTTCCAATTTATATTTTGAAAAATGATAATTTAAAACCCACGGTTTAATAGTGAGACTTAAAAATTTCCCTTTTTGTAGTTATTTGATTGAATATGCAAATGTATATTCTCGTTTGTTTTCATAGATGTGGATTTCAGGAAATGATTTAGTAATTATTCATGCGATGTTAGCATTAGAAATTTTATATCTTTTTTAAAAGAAACATTATATTTTTTGGAATACAGGTGTCTCTTGGGATATAACAAGATTTTAAGAAATATATTTTATTTTGCATACATCACAAATGGTAAGACAAAAAACATTTTTAAATAGCACAGAATTTGTTAAATTGAGTTAATTCTCGGGATAAAATCAACGTCTGGATTTTTTAAAAATTTTGAAAATGTAGTGGACCAAAATAAAAGTAGGTGAGTTAGTAAAGAAATATAGTTCTAATGTAATACATACTGTGCACCGGAGTGCAAGGGTTCTTCACTGTGTTATACAGAAGCTAATGAGACTACAACCTTCTGTATAGAGTCGATTCCAAAAGGCTGCGAACATCTCAGCATCGGGTATTTAAAATACTTGTAAACGATATTGAAGAGCAGCACGTTACCCATTTGTCGCTCGTCTGGCTATCGTTCCATAGCACATTCCAAAAAACAAGAACGTTGGCACCTTTTTTACACCTAGTTGTGAACTTTTGGACCTAAACTTCAACTGAGGGGGATTCCAAACAAACTGAAAGCATACATTCTATTTCAACCAAAAAATCACATGGATTCTAACCAACAAATTGCAGAGAAACAGACATCAGAAACCGATCGTTGTCCATGTGAACAAAGCGCTACTTTTCAAGTATGGGAGATCATTTCGATAGGTTACGGGTTCAATTTCCGGTAGCGGTCGGCCAACCTGCTTAGGATTTTTCTGGTTTTATCACTGTGGAATACTAGATTGAACGCCTTACCTAAATATACCTTCAGGAAGACAATACTTCTCTCCTAAATGATACAAGGGAGATTCATATCCAATACACCCGAGAAAACACATGAGGTGAACCTCAGAAAACGGCAAAACCCATGAAGTAGCCCACGGTCGAAGATTATAAGCACAGAAGCGATGGTTCCATAGAGATAATAAATATCCACGTGAGGCCAGGTCTTAAGCAGCTTGTTAAAAAACAACTTTACAGACTTTTGCTTCGATTCAATTTCTTAATTTTTCCCTTTTTTTCTTTTATTTCTTTTCAGTTTTAATATGACTTCGCTTTTCAAATATCTGAAATGGAGTTTTAGTAAACTATTTTGAAACTAGACGTTTCAAAAGAAAGAGCCACTAATGTGGCTTTGAATATAATAAACTAATTTCGGTGAAGGAGATTATATACATAGTCATCGAAAGAATACAACTTCACAAATTGAAGATTAAGTGAGAAAAATCATTAAAGTGGATACACCATCGTTAGCTTTTAGTAAATGAACGTAAATATAAAACATCTAGAAATTTAAATTATTTTCTATTGGACAAAGAGGGAGCGTTCAATTTAGAGAATCCATCAAACGAAAGGGCAAAAAATCAAGCAAGCCAAAAAGAGCGGACACAATACGCGCGAGATGGTGATTTTCTGCTTTGTGCTTTCAGTTCTTCTTTCTGCGGCAGCGGCTGAAATAGCTGGAACAGACAAAGAACTGTGGTTCTTTGAGGTTTGTAACAGATCTTGAGAGGTCTGCATACTCATCCCCCTTGTTTGAACCGTGGTAGTTCAGTCGGCAAAGGCAATGCTCTTGTAACAGGAGGGTTGAGGGTAGGGAGCTAGAGCCAGCCTAATATACACCATGTTCGTTAAAGGTGACTGGGGCAAGTAAAATATGTTCGTGGTAACAATCTCCTTTAAGTTCTCAATCAATACCTCTGGACGTGGCAGGCCAAGCCTATGGGTCCACTTGAGTACTTTCACCCTTGAGGCGCTCGTTAAAACAAAAAGCGCATCACTTTGCCTTAATACGAGTATCCTGCGGTTCAATCATGCTTGGTTTGACCAAGTGGCATGAGGCAACAACAACAACTTCCTTGTTTTCAGGATCATTCAAAGGATTTTTCAAATGCTCGAAAGAGAATGGGGTTTATCTATAAAAGGAAGTGTCGGCCCTTATTTCTAGGCTTCTTTTAGAGATTTTGAAAAGGATTGTCCAACCAACGCATCAACTGTAGCCGGAGTATTCATAATTTTTTGAGGGGGTGATGCACCTGCTTTCCGGGTGGGAGTGTAGAGAAACTTCATTGTATTCTAGAGTACTGAAACTGAATCTGAATTCCAGTTCACTACTCTAGCGCCAGTTCTAGTCATCAGTGCTACTAGAGCGCCAGTTCTGTGAGTCATCAGCGTCCGGCTAAATCTCATGGAAGCACTTGTGTTTCAGAGAACCGTTCAGCTGTAGAAGTTTGGTGCATAATTCTAGTAGAAGTGGTCCCTTTCCACTATTTTATCGCTTATAGTCAATGAGAGCATCTTGTGCCTTTCCTAATTCAGTAGAATTCTCGCAAAAACTGTTTGTAACTGACTATTTATTCAGTGTGTGAACTTTCGGCTAAATTCAACTTGCATTATCAACTTGCTATACAAATAGTTGTTCACATACACAACATTCATATTTTATCATTCATCCTTATTATTAAACTCATTATAATCCAGGATAATGGGTCTCAGCAATAAAAACACTCTTTCTCTCTTAACGCCTTTGTGTGGTTCGTTGCATGTTTTCTGATGGAATGGTATAATATATACACATATCGGGTATTTTTTGCACGCCCTTAATTTTTCCCGTGTAATATAGCTTGTCAGTGTCACCCCTGTAAACATATATATTTATATAAATATATTATTTAAATCATTTCCAATTGAATATCTCATTAAAAATATTTAAGATTTCTGTTTCCTATATTCAAGTTTTAAACGAAACAGAATTATATATATATATATATATATATATATATATATATATATATATATATATATATATATATATATATATATATATATATATATATATATATATATATATATATATATATATATATATATATATATATATATATATATATATATATATTGATTAGCTGTATCAAATATAGAGTATATGTAAATACTAAAATAGTGATGTAAGCATTGTAACAAGACTCTATATTTTTATATAGTCAATATAGATCTTAGATAACATTACTACATTTACGATTCTGAATCTTCTCGTTATATAACACAAAACTTTTATATCATGTACACAAAATAATTCAAAAGAAATTACTATACACAAACATTATTAAGCATGAACAACAGATTGAATTTTACAATAATTCTGTCCCTTCGTGGCATCCCTTGGGCAGATGATAGTAAATTCTTCAGTCCCATCCACATGTCATATGGTAGAGCTCTACTCTTCGGAACCGGAGTTAGAGGGTTCGAATCCCGCTGCTGGCATGGATGTTTGTAGCCGTTCGGAATCGGCTTTCAATCGGTCTCATTAGCCCTTGTGTGCGAAACAGTAGACCGTAGCGCTCCAAATCAAACCACACCCATCCACATGAAAAACGTATTCATATCACGTATGAAGGTATGTATATTTAGACATTTTTCAAGCATGTAGAAGTATTAAATTTATTGTTGTGCAGTAATCAAGCAAATAAAATAAATTCAATTATTTTGACAACAATAAATTTCACTGTTGATTTTAACGATAAATTTTATGTTAAACTTAGGAATAAGAGAGTATATATTCTACGAATTAATATAACTAAAAAATTTCAATCTTCTGTAAATTTCACATCCGTTTATTATTAATACAACATATTTTACGGCCTATAATATTCTAGTATATTTTTCATTTGGAAGTCTTTAGTCAACAACAACGAGAGGAAAAGCTGAAAATAACTTTTGAAGTATATTACAAACTAAGCTAACGCATTCAGCCAAAATGTTGTTTACGTGCAAAATAGCTTTTTATATTTACATTTAGAAATAATAGAGCCAGGAAGCGTTCCTATTTCTATCGATTTTTCAAATTCTCCAAAGCATATAGGTCACATGATATTCATGTCAATTCATATTAAGATAAAAATAATTCAAAATCAGCAAAGTAAAAAAAAAAAAAAAAAAAAAAAAAAAAAAAAAAAAAAAAAAAAAAAAAAACGCAAATTAATGAGTGGATTGAAAGATTTCTTTTCCTTAATTCTTATATTTAATTTGATTAGTTTTTATTTTTGATATTTTATAAATGCGATACACTTTATCGAATAGGTTCTTTTTCTATGGAGATTTTTACAGTAATTTTGTATTTCACAGAAATTAAAAAACCTTTGTATGCAAACTGGATTCCACACGCAATGTGCAAATTTTATAAAGTTTTGATTAAAATTTAAAATACATTTTCATCAATTTTTCTGCTCTAAAAATAAATAAGATTATTGTACTCAGTTAGAACGTTGCTGAGTTACAGATAAAATATGTTGATTGAAAAGAAGAAGAAAGAGAAGATTGGTTGATTGTTGCGAAAAAATCAGACATATGAAGAATTAATTCAATATCTATGACTATAAGAAAATACATTGAGGGTATTAGTAAATAAATGTAACGTTAAAACTATGAATCTTTTATAAATTCTGCGAAAGAATATAACACTAAAATTCCTATCATTTGTAGATTCATTTTTTCTTGTTGCTACTAAAGAACATATAGATTGATGCAGAATACTTATTTGGAAGTATTTAGTCAACGACTTTTATAAGTAAAAAGCTAAAAACATGTTTTTGAAATACATCATGTACAATCAATCATGAATTACAATCATGTATTCTAAAACACAATTGTTGTTGTTGTTGTTTCTCATGCCATTTGGACAAATCAAGCAGGATTGAGCCTGAAGGCTCTCGTATTAATGCCAAGGGGTGCATCTTTCGTTTTAACCCTTTCGAAGTCCGTGGGAAAATTACTCCCCACCTGCATAATCTTACAAAATACACATGTGGGAAGCACAAAACTCATTATAATATTATTGCCTTACTATTATAACAATGGGAAGACTGATTCTCGCTTCAGTTTTGCGATGTCATCTATTGTTTGATCAATTGAATATAATTATCACTTCTGTTTTGAAATTTTGAAAACGTTCACTGAGAAATAAATGTCCAACGAAAGGGTTAATGAGCACCATTAAGGTGAAAAAGTGACTTCGCTTAAGTGGGTCCTCGTAATTTTGAAGCAGGAACCCACCAAGCAGAAGACCCACAGACTTGGCCTGCCACCCCCAGAGGTATTGATTGAGAACTTGGAGGACATTGTGACCACAAACATATTTTACGTTCTCCAGTCACCTTTAACGAACACAGCTGATTTTAGGCCGGCTCGTGTTCTGAACCTGCAACTTTTCAGTTATGGAATCCTTGCCTTTGACTACTTAGCTGCCACGGCTCAAAACACAATTAATTTGTACCACGTTGTATGAAGCTCAGAGTTAATTCAAACAAGAAATGTGTTCTATGGAAATTACGTTAGGAGAAACATAGAAAAAAAACAAATCAGATTAATTTATAGCATGTCATATAAAAACCACTTTATAAGAAATTCAGAATTAAAACAAATCATTTCCTGTCACGTTATAAAGAGTCTAAGAAGAAAAACTAAATTGGGCATAAATTAACCTGTTTAGACTTATATAAAAATTGCATTCTCAAAATGTTAAGTTGTGATTGAGACGGTTGATTCTCTAATAACTGGAATTGGCAATACTATATAAACAGTTATACCGTGTCATATAGAAACCGGTTTATAAGAAATTCAGAATTAAAACAAATAATTTCCTGTCACGTTATAAAGAGTCTCAGATGAAAAACTAAATTGGGCATAAATCAACCTATTTAGACATATAAAAATTGCATTCTCAAAGTGTCAAGTTGTGATTGAGACGGTTGATTTTCTAATAACTGGAATTGGCAATACTATATAAAAAGTTATACCGTGTCACATAGAAACCGCTTTATAAGATATTGAATATAAAAACAAATAATTTCCTGTCACGTTATAAAGAATCTCAGATGAAAAACTAAATTGGGCATAAATCAACTTATTTAGACATATAAAAATTGCATTCTCAAAGTTTCAAGTTGTGATTGAGACGGTTGATTCTCTAATAACTGGAATTGGCAATACTATATAAACAGTTATACCGTGTCACATAGTAACCGCTTTATAAGATATTGAGTATAAAAACAAATAATTTCCTGTCACGTTATAAAGAATCTCAGATGAAAAACTAAATTGGGCATAAATCAACCTATTTAGACATATAAAAATTGCATTCTCAAAGTTTCAAGTTGTGATTGAGACGGTTGATTCTCTGATAACTGGAATTGGCAATACTATATAAACAGTTATACCGTGTCACATAGAAACCGCTTTATAAGAAATTCAGAATTAAAACAAATAATTTCCTGTCACGTTATAAAAAGTCTCAGATGGAAAACTAAATTGGGCATAAATCAACCTATTTAGACATATAAAAATTGCAATTTCAAAGTGTCAAGTTGTGATTGAGATGGTTGATTCTCTAATAACTACAATTGGCAATACTATATAAACAGTTATACCGTGTCACATAGAAACCGCTTTATAAGATATTCAGAATTAAAACAAATCATTTCCTGTCACGTTATAAAGAGTCTAAGATGAAAAACTAAATTGGGCATAAATTAACCTGTTTAGACTTATATAAAAATTGCATTCTCAAAATGTTAAGTTGTGATTGAGACGGTTGATTCTCTAATAACTGGAATTGGCAATACTATATAAACAGTTATACCGTGTCACATAGAAACCGGTTTATAAGAAATTCAGAATTAAAACAAATAATTTCCTGTCACGTTATAAAGAGTCTCAGATGAAAAACTAAATTGGGCATAAATCAACCTATTTAGGCATATAAAAATTGCATTCTCAAAGTGTCAAGTTGTGATTGAGACGGTTGATTCTCTAATAACTGGAATTGGCAATACTATATAAACAGTTATACCGTGTCACATAGAAACCGCTTTATAAGATATTGAGTATTAAAACAAATAATTTCCTGTCACGTTATAAAGAATCTCAGATGAAAAACTAAATTGGGCATAAATCAACCTATTTAGACATATAAAAATTGCATTCTCAAAGTTTCAAGTTGTGATTGAGACGGTTGATTCTCTAATAACTGGAATTGGCAATACTATATAAACAGTTATACCGTGTCACATAGAAACCGCTTTATAAGATATTCAGAATTAAAACAAATAATTTCCTTTCTTGTTATAAAGAATCTCAGATGAAAAACTAAATTGGGCATAAATCAACCTATTTAGACATATAAAAATTGCATTCTCAAAGTTTCAAGTTGTGATTGAGACGGTTGATTCTCTGATAACTGGAATTGGCAATACTATATAAACAGTTATACCGTGTCACATAGAAACCGCTTTATAAGATATTCAGAATTAAAACAAATCATTTCCTGTCACGTTATAAAGAGTCTCAGATGAAAAATTAATTGGGCATAAATCAACCTATTTAGACTTATATATAAATTGCATTCTCAAAGTGTCAAGTTGTGATTGAGATGGTTGATTCTCTAATGCCTTTAATTGGCAATACTCTATAAACGTTAACAGAAAAATTTAACTCATCGATTAAATGTTACCGTAGATAAATTTTTCAAGACATTTGAGTTGTTACAATGTTCTTGTATGAAAATTGCATTATGAGGCGACCGTATTATAATATAGCTGTCTGAATATTTGCTTCACGTTGAATGGAAATCTATTCCTTGAAACACCGCGTTATAAGAAAGTTAACTGCATAAACTATGTTCAAATCATTCTCTAGAAAAAAAATGCAATTTATGAGAAAAGTTATTTTTCTATTTAGGAATAATAGTTCTAAAATATTCTATTATTTCGATAGATTTGTAAAATTCTTCGACATTCCTGGAAGTAGAGATTTCATTTTATGTTTTATTGAGAATTCGTATAAAGATAAAAATTATCTAAATTTAACAAAAAAAAGAAAAACTCAGGTTAATGAGTAAACAGAAAGATTACTTTAATAGTTTCAGTTTAATTTTTGTCATTTCGTAAATGGAATATGCTTTATCGACCCGATATTTTTCTCGGGATATTTTCACAATTATTTTTTATTTCTTAGAAATCTAAAGACTTTTGAATGAAAAACGGATTCCATTAGCATAAATATTAAAGCAGATTTCAAAAATTTGAAAGGAAAACTTTTTCGTTAAAGTTTGAAATAATCTTTCATCCTTCATCCGAAAATGATAAAAAAAAAGTGTTGCTAAATTAGGAATGATTTCTTTTTCTTATACAAATAAGGAAATTCTTGCCGCTAATCCGTCCAGGCCTGATTAAAGGGAAAATATATTTTTAGAGAAAACTGATTAATTGTTATGTAATAATCAATCACGCATGTGAAGAGTACTCAAGAGTTTGGATTTTATCAAAACCAATTTGTGATAAAACAAAGGAAAGGGGAGTATATATTTTTGACTGTCAAGGACAAGCAGCCTAAGGATTAAGATTTGAGATGTTTACTACGAAACAGTTCACAGCAGAGGAATAAGTTTAATTCAAAATGGTAAATAAATAAATAAATAATGATAAGAAAGTGCTCATGAACAAGTATAGATTGATGTTGATTGAAGATACTTGCCACTAATCCGTCCAGGACTGATTGAAGGGAAAATATATTTATATAGAGAAAACTTATTAATTGTTATGTAATAATCATTCATGTATGTGAAGAGTACTGAATTGTTCGAATTTTTTCAAAAACATTTTTGGCTAAAACAAAGAAAAAGGGCTTATTCACTCTTGGTTGTCGGGGACAAACAGCCTAAGTATTAAGCTTTGAGATGTTTACCACAAAACAGTTTATAGCACAATAATAACTTCCATTCAAAATGGTAAACATATAAATAAATAATGATAAGAAAATGATTATGAAAAAGTACTGATAGATGTCGATTGAGAAAATTCTTGTCGCTAATGTGTCCAGGATTGATTGAAGGGAAAATATATTTTTAGAGAAAATTGATTTATTGTTACGTAATAATCAATCAAGCATGTGAAGAGTACTCAAGAGTTTGGATTTTATCAAAAACATTTTGTGTTAAAACAAGGGAAAAGGGAGTGTATATATATTCTTGGCTGTCGGGGACAAACAGCCTAAGGATTAAGCTTTGAGATGTTTACCACGAAACAGTTCATAGGGCAAAAATAACTTTAATTCAAAATAGTAATTAAATAAATAAATAATGATAAGAAAATTCTCAGGAGTCAATTATTGATTGATATCGATTGAGGAAACTCTAGCCACTAATTTATCCAGGACTGATTGAAAGGGAAATATATTTTTAGAGAAAACTGATTAATTGTTATATAATAATCAATCACGCATGTGAAGAGTACTCAAGAGTTTGGATTTTATCAAAAACATTTTGTGATAAAACAAGGGAAAAGAAAGCATATATTCTTGACTGTCGGGGACAAGCAGATTAAGGATTAAGCTTTGAGATGTTTACCACGAAAAAGTTCACAGAGCAACAGTAAGTTTAATTCAAAATGGTAAATAAATAAATAAATAATAATAAGAAAGTGCTCATGAGTCAAGTAATGATTGATGTCTATTGAGGAAATTCTTGCCACTAATCTGTCAACGACAGATTGAAGAAAAAATATATTGTTAGAGAAAACTGATTAGTTCTTATGTTATAATCAATCACGCATGGAAAGAGAACTCAAGAGTTTGGGTTTTATCAGAAACATATTTTGTTAAAACAAGAGAAAAGGGAATATATATTCTTGATTATCGGAGACAAACAGCTTAAGGATTAAGCTTTGAGATGTTTACCACGAAACAGTTCATACCGCAACAATAACTTTAATTCAAAAAGGCAAATAAACAAATAAATAATGATAAGAAAGAGCTCATGAACAAGCATTGATTAATGTCGATTGAAGAAATTCTTGCCACTAATCCGTCCAGGACTGATTGAAGGGAAAAATATTTATATAGAGAAAACTTATTAATTGTTATGTAATAATCAATCATGCATGGGAAGAGTACTCAAGAGTTTGGATTTTATCAAAAACATTTTGTGATAAAACAAGGGAAAAGAAGAGTATATATTCTTGACTGTCGGGGACAAGCAGATTAAGGATTAAGCTTTGAGATGTTTACCACGAAACAGTTCACAGCGCAACAATAAATTTAATTCAAAATGGTAAATAAATAAATAAATAATGATAAGAAAGTGCTCATGAACAAGTATTGATTGATGTCGATTGAGGAAATTCTTGCCACTAATCTATCCGGGACTGATTGAAAGGGAAATATATTTTTAGAGAAAACTGATTAATTGTTATGTAATAATCAATCACACATGTGAAAAGTACTGAATAGTTCGGATTTTTTCAAAATCATTTTGTGCTAAAACAAAGGAAAAGGGCTTATACACTGTTGACTGTCGGGGACAAACAGCCTAAGGATTAAGCTTTGAGATGTTTACCACGAAACAGTTCATAGGGCAAAAATAACTTTAATTTAAAATGGTAAATAAATAAATAAATGATTATAAGATGAAAATATACTGATGAAAAATACTGATGAAAAATATACTGATGAAAAATGATATTCATGAAAATATACTGATTGATGTCGATTGAGGAAATTTTTGCCACTAATCCATCCAGGACTGATTGAATGGAAAATATATTTTTAGAGAAAACTGATTAATTGTTATGTAATAATCAATCATGCATGTGAAGAGTACTCCAGAGTTTGGATTTGGAACAGGGAGTATATATTATTGACTTTCGGGGACAAACAGCCTAAGGATTAAGCTTTGAGATGTTTACCACGAAACAGTTCACAGAACAACAAAAACTTTAATTCAAAATGGTAAATAAATAAATAATGATAAGAAAGGGCTCATTAAAGAGTATTGAGTGATGTCGATTGAGAAAATTCTTGCCACTAATCCATCCAGAACTGATTTATGGGAAAATATATTTGTAGAAAAAACTAATTATTTGTGATGTAATAATCAATGACGCATGCGAAGAGCACGGGTGAAGAGTCAAGAGTTTGTATTTTATTTACACATTTTGTGTTAAAATAAGGAAAAAGAGAGTATATATTCTTGACTGTCCTGTACAAGCAACCTAACGATTAAGCTTTGAGATGTTTACCACAAAACAGTTCACAGCGCAATAATAACTTTAATTCAAAATCATAAATAAATAGCTAAATAAGGATAAGAAGATGCTGATGAACAAGTACTGATTGATGTCGATTGACGAAATCCGCCTAGGACTGATTGAAGGGAAAATATATTTTTAGAGAAAACTGATTAATTGTTATATAATAATAAGTCACGAGTGTGAAGAGTACTCAAGAGTTTGGATTTTATCAAAAAAATTTGTGTTAAAACAAGGGAAAAGGGAGTATATATTCTTGATTGTCGGGGAAAATCAGCCTAACGATTAACCTTTGAGATGTTTACCACGAAACAGTTCACAGCACAACAATAAGTTTAATTTAAAGTGGTAAATAAATAAATAAATAATGACAAGAAAGTGTTCATGAACAAGTATTGATTGATGTCGATTGAGGAAATTCTTTCCGATAATCCGTTTAGGACTAAATGAAGGGAAAATATGTTTTAGAGAAAACTCATTAATTGTTATGTAATAATCAATCACGCACGTGCAGAGTACTCAAAAATTTGGATTTTATCCAAAACATTTTGTGTTAAAACAAGGGAAAAAAGAGTATATATTCTTCACTGTCCGGGACAAACAGGCTAAGTATTATGCTTTGAGATGTTTACCACGAAACAGTTCACAGCGCAACAAAAACTTTAATTCAAAATGGCAAATAAATAAATAAATAATGATAAGAAAGAACTTATGAACAAATGTTGATTAATATCGATTGATGAAATTCTTGCACTAATCCGTCCAGGACTGATTGAAGGAAAAATAATGTAGCGAAAATCGTTCCTTGCGGCAAGGACGCCGTGGCGCAGTCGGTAAAGCGGCGGACTCGTGAACGAGAGGTTCCGGGTTCGAAAACAAGCGAGGCAAGCTGCCTTTAAAAATTGATTTTAACTTTGATTTAATTTATGTTAATTTAATTTCATTATGCAAATGTATGTAAATTTAGTTCCTAATTTTCTGCGGGCCTTCCAAGTCTGGAAGGTTCTAAAAGTGTATATAAGCAGGATTCCCTTCATTTGCTTGGTAATAAAATCTTGAACTGGTCTTGAGCGTTTATCAGTCATTTCACCAAGTTCAGTTCATTTCATCTACGCGACAGTTTGGTGGAGGCGCCGGGTAAAGATCGTATTGCAATCAGTCTGGAAGAAACTGAGTGTCGTCGAAGCCGTCGACTCCAAAACCTTTCCCCGGAACACGGACTTTACGAAGGCAAGGCGAGGCAAGTAAAGGCGAGGAAAATGACGGAGCCGGAATTTAAGTCCTCACCGATTCTCGTTACTCCAACCATGATTAGGGAGCCAAGAAAGCCGACTATCTTTAAAGGCGAGCCCGGACAGGTTCCAACAAAGTGGTTGAAGGAATATCTTCGGGTATCAAAATTCAATCAATGGGATGATACCCTGAGTTTAGCAAATGTGTATCTCTTCCTAGACGGAACGGCGAAGAAATGGTTTGAGAATAATGAGGACATGTTGCTATCATGGAAGAAATTTGAAGATGAATTAAAAAATACTTTCGGCAACGAGGAGTTGTATATAAGGCAAGCCATTGATAGACTCAAAAGTCGTGCCCAGGAATTTGGTGAATCTACCCAATCATACATTCAGGAGGTTTTGAGACTTTGCCAACAAGCAGACCCTAGCATGTCAGAGGACAACAAGATATCTCATCTTATGAAAGGGGTAGCCGAGGATATTTATCAGGCACTATTAACAAAAGAAATTAAGACTGTAGCCGATTTTATTAAATGGTGCCAGCATATTGAAGAAATTAATCAGAAACGGATTAGGCATCAAAAGTTTACAAGATTACCCAATGTCGTACCAATAGCCTCCATCGATTCATCGGACCTTGATTTGACGTCCTTAATCAGGAAAATCGTTCGTGAGGAAATACAAACCCTCACCTCGTCGCAAACAGAGGAGCAGGAAATAGAACTACAATCCATTGCAGCCATTGTCCGAGAAGAAGTGGGAAGATCTCTAAATCCTATTTCTGACGCAGGCTTCCAGAAACCCATCTCGATACCCAAGCGCCGCATCCAGCCGACGTATAGGAGACCGGAGACTACCCGGGACCAGTTTCGACATATAACGTATGAAAAACCTAGGAAGACCGACGTATGGCGTACCACAGATAATCGACCAGTCTGCTTTCACTGTGGTCGACCTGGACATGTTGTAAGATACTGCAAAGATCGAAAGGCTATTTTCGATGATTACCGTCGAAACTTTGGACGTGAAGCCTTCTCAAATTACAATAGCAGTCGCGCCGCCGAAGAAAGCAACCGATCAGCCGCTAGATCACAGTCGCCAAGCTCAAATCGAGGTCGTTCGCCGAATCGCCGCTTTAGATCCCCATCACCATACCGAAGGCCCAGTCTGTCGCCGAGTCGCAGGAGTGAGGAAAACTAACTCGGGCGACCTGTGCAGGAGGTAAGGCCGCAGTGAAAGAAAATCCTCCGACGTACACCACAGCCAAGTTAAAAGCGAACACCACCTGTATCACCGCGAATGGACAGTGTGTAAAAGCTCTCGTTGATTCTGGTGCCGATTATTCTGTCATATCCGAAGAATTACGCCGACAATTGAATACTCCTATGTTTATTGAGAATGGACCTATACTGAAAACTGCTTGCGGTAAAACTGTAGCCGCCTCTGGACGCTGTGTATTAAAAATAGACTTGAATGGGACTGTGAAGCCGTTTGGATTTCTCGTTTTTCCGCAGTGTAGTCATCAAATGATACTTGGCTGGGACTTTTTCCGTGCCACCGATGCCGTTATTGATTGTGGAAATCAAGAGCTCCAACTTGCCGAAATCCTTCCATACAATGCAGTCTAAACTGAATCAAATTGCTCTCTAATCGCCGCATCGAATTACTTAATTGAAGCTAACTCTACAAGACAAATATCTGCTTTGAATTCAACAGTGCAAGAAGCAAATGGAGCTATGATTGTTGGTAGCGAAGTTCTGAAGTACGAAAAAGAGTTATCTGTTCCAGCTTCAATTGTCGACATTGAGAATGGCTGTTGTAAAGTATGGGTAACGAACTTTTCCCGACGAACCCAACTGATACCGAAAGGGATGAATATAGGCTGTTTTGCGACAAACGAAAATAACGCTATCTGCTCGCTGAGTGACAAAGTGGAAGAAACTCCCAAGGAGCACAAGTCCCGAAAACGGGTAACCCGAGAAAAGTTAAAAGAAATTCTCGATTCTGATCTAACTACCACTGAAGAAGACGAACTATTGAACCTATTAGAAGAATTTAGTGACATATTTGATTTTAAGAGAAATTCTAGGAAAACTCGATGTAGTTCAGTGAGGCACAAAATCAATACAGGTGACAGCGCCCCAATCAAGCAACGACCTTACCGTGTATCAGCCATCGAAAGACGCTTGATTGCCGAAGAAGTACAGCGAATGCTAAGAGAAGACGTGATACAGCCGTCAGATAGCCCATGGTCATCTCCAGTCGTGCTTGTGAAGAAGAAAAATGGTGAATGGCCTTTTTGTGTTGATTATAGGAGATTGAACAAGATAACCAGAAAGGATGTATATCCATTACCTCGCATCGATGATGCCCTGGACTGTCTAGCGGGTTCGAAAATTTTCTCTATGATGGACCTAAAGTCAGGCTACTGGCAAATAGAGGTTGACGACAAAGACAGGGAAAAGACAGCCTTTGTGACTTCAGATGGTCTTTTCGAATTTAAAGTCATGCCGTTCGGGCTATGTAATGCCCCCGCAACTTTCGAACGAATGATGGACACTGTGCTAAGAGGTCTAAAGTGGAATATTTGTCTTTGTTATCTAGACGATATCATTGTGTATGCACCGAACTTCGTAGAACATCAAATACGCTTGAGGAAAGTCCTGAAGTGCATTAAAGAAGCGGGACTAACACTAAATTCTGCCAAATGTTCATTTGGGAAAAAGAAGCTAACTATACTCGGACACCTAGTTGATCAACATGGAATGTATCCCGATCCACAGAAAACAGCGGCTGTGGCAAAGTTCCCTACCCCGGAAAATGTCACGGATGTCCGAAGTTTTCTGGGTTTATGCTCATACTATCGACGATTCATCAAAAATTTTGCTGAGATCGCAAAACCCCTGCATGACTTATTGAAGAAAGACACAAAATTTTCTTGGAACCCACCTCAGATGGAATCTTTTTCAACACTTCAAAAGTTATTGACCAATGACCCTGTTCTAGGGCATTTTCTCCCAGACTCGGAAACAAGGATACATTCAGATGCTAGCGGCCATGGCCTCGGAGCAGTTCTGGTACAAATCCAGGATAATAAAGAAAGACCAATAGCCTACGCATCAAGGTCCCTTACTTCAGCTGAAAGAAACTATTCCACAACAGAAAAAGAATGCCTTGCCGTCATCTGGGCGATCGGTAAATTCAGGCCGTATCTCTATGGAAAACCTTTTGCAGTAGTAACTGATCACCATTCTTTATGTTGGTTGGCGAACGTTAAGGATCCGTCGGGAAGATTGGCGCGTTGGGCTCTCAGGTTGCAAGAATACGACATAAACATTATCTACAAGAGTGGCCGTAAACATTTGGATGCGGATTCTCTATCAAGAAAGCCCCTCATTGAACCAATGACTGAAAGCAATGACGAAATCCCGTCCTTCGCAACTATCGAAGATTACGGAAAAGAACAACAAAATGATAAACAGTTGAAGACCATCATAACAATCCTCAACAGAGGTGAGGCATACCAAAATTATCAAATAAGAAATGGTGTACTTTACAAAAGGAACTTCGATCCGATGGGACAACAGTGGCTCTTGGTGGTACCAAAAAAACTCCGTAGTGATGTTTTAAGAAGTCTCCATGATGCTCCAACCGCCGGTCATCTTGGTTTTGCCAAAACTTACGACAGGATAAGAAGAAAATACTTTTGGCCAGGACTATATGGGAGCATACGTCGATATGTTTCACACTGCCGAGAATGCCAAAGACGGAAATCCCCTCCACAACTCCCACCAGGGCAGCTTCAGTCGATAAAACCCCCTGACATACCTTTTGCCAAAATTGGAGTAGATTTACTTGGACGTTTTCCAGTTACCCGAAATAGCAACCGGTGGATTATCGTTTATACAGATTACTTAACTAGATTCACAGTTACAAAGGCAATACCAACTGCTGAGGCCACTGAAATCGCTAAATTTATAGTTGAAGAAATTGTACTGAAGCACGGAGCTCCTAAGGAAATGATAAGTGATAGAGGACGTAACTTTTTAGCCAATATTGTTAAAAACGTTAACCAGTTATGCCAGACGTCACACCTTCTGACGACCGCCTACCATCCACAGACCAATGGATTGACAGAAAGATTCAACAAAACACTGGCTGACATGCTATCTATGTACGTAGACGTTGAGCAAAAGAATTGGGATACCATACTACCGTTCGTGACTTTTGCGTACAATTCAGCAAAACAAGATAGTACGGGATTTAGCCCATTCTTTCTCGTCCATGGTAGAGATATCCAGATTCCTCTTGACGTAATTTTCCCATCTAATACCGAAACTTTTGACGAAAGTTATGCGCATCATCTTATTACCAGGGCAGAGGAAGCTAGACAGCTAGCAAAACTCCATATCTGCGAAGCGCAGGCTGCAGACAAACGCCGATATGACGAGAGGCATCGACCTGTTAGCTACAATATCGGAGACTTAATATGGGTCTTTACTCCGGTACGGAAAGTGGGATTATCCGAAAAGCTACTGAGACGGTACTTCGGACTTTATCGAGTAACACGCCGACTGTCTGACGTGACATATGCAGTAGAAAGTGTCGAACAAAATAAAGGACGTCGAAGATCAGAAGATGTCGTTCATGTAATAAGACTAAAACCCTATCTTGATCCAAAAAGACAATTGGATGAAGAGGAGATGCCTACTTCCAGGAGACCTGTTACAAGGAGCCAAACAAGACTGCAGCGGGACGCTGCTTCCTCCTAAGAGGGGGGTAATGTAGCGAAAATCGTTCCTTGCGGCAAGGACGCCGTGGCGCAGTCGGTAAAGCGGCGGACTCGTGAACGAGAGGTTCCGGGTTCGAAAACAAGCGAGGCAAGCTGCCTTTAAAAATTGATTTTAACTTTGATTTAATTTATGTTAATTTAATTTCATTATGCAAATGTATGTAAATTTAGTTCCTAATTTTCTGCGGGCCTTCCAAGTCTGGAAGGTTCTAAAAGTGTATATAAGCAGGATTCCCTTCATTTGCTTGGTAATAAAATCTTGAACTGGTCTTGAGCGTTTATCAGTCATTTCACCAAGTTCAGTTCATTTCATCTACGCGACAATATATTTATATAGAGAAAACTTATTAATTGTTATGTAATAATCAATCACGCACGTTATAAGTACTCAAGAGTTTGGATTTTATCAAAAAATTTTGTGTTAAAACAAGGGAAAAGGGAATATATATTCATGACTATCGGGGACAAACAGCCTAATGATTAAGCTTTGAGATGTTTACCACGATCACTGCGCAACAATAATTTTAATTCAAAATGGTAAATAAATAAATAAGAAATGATAAGAAAATTTTCATGAACAAGTATTAATTGGCGTCGGTTGTTTAAAACAAAGAAGTTAATCAAATTCTTGGAAGACGAGAAGGAAATTATTAAGCAAACCATTTGCAGTTATTAAAATAAACAAAATACTATATCAGAAAACAAAAAGAGATTACAGATAGCGTAAATAATTTTAAGAACCAACCATAGCTAATGGTGCCTTAATATGTGTGTGATGGGAAGGGCCGTGACTAGGGAGTGGCAAAGGTGGCATTTGCCAAGGCCGCATCAGTCATAGGAGCACCGCACCGTGTGAAAAATGGGGTCCGAAAGAAGACGATTCGCCCCAAATAGAAATTAGGAAAAGTTGAAAAATATTTATTTTTATTATAGAATCATATTTTATTTTTAAAATTCAATATGTTTAACAATAACTGTTTTATGCATTTTATTATTCTTTAAAATGCTCCTAGAGGCTAAACTCGTTATAGATTCTTAAAAAGTGCTTACCAAACACTCTTAATATGCCTTTATGTAAATCCTGGTATTCGTTTTAAATTTTGAATTTATTAAAGTCATTAAAACTAAATTTATATTTTGAAAATCACCAATTTTTTATGAAAATTAAAAGTACAATTAAAAAAAAATTTCCCTCAAATAAACTATTCAGTTTATCAGCAAAATTATACCCCTAGAGTGTTCGAAAATATTTTTAAGTATTAATAAAATAAATATAGAAGAAAAAATTAAAAATTAATATACTAGGAACATTTTAATAATTAACAAAATATTTTGAGTTCATTCTAAATATATGATATAGAACAACATTTATATATTTTCTCACTATATTGGGTGGTATGGGCGCATATCAGCTTTTTACCACGGGCACTAAAGTACATAGTTATGGCCCTGGTGATGGGAAACTTAATTTAGATTGCAGTATGATGTCCAGAACAAATTTCTTTTAACCCCTTCCAAGTTCATTTTATTTCGGGATTATGAGTCAAGAAATGTCGATTTTTTTTACTCATATGCTTATTTTTATACATACATATCTTTTTAAACATAATAGCATCATTCGCATACAAAATTTCCTAAAATTTATTGTAAAAAAAAAAATTAAACAAATAAGTAATTTACATGTATAGTTGGCTTTCTGTACGGCACAAATCATTAGACTTTGGAGTCAATTCACACTAACTATAAATATAAAGCTTAGAATACCTAGTTTTTATCTTGAATTAAATTTTATTTATATCCTATGCATTTACATAAATGATTATGAAATTATTAATAAAAATTTTGTCGTGTATGATGCAATAGAAAAGACGGTACTACACAGAATCCAACATCGCAATCTGGACAGTAGAACCTTGTTTCTCTCCTTACCTTCTTCCCTCTACTGTCTCTCTTTGAGCAGCAAATAATCTAGTAGCCAGAAAAGTAAACAAAGGCATTCGAAACCATAAAAAGCACATGTGAAATAATTCGGGAAAGACTGATTGTACAGTGTAAAATTTGACAGTGCCCGAACTACACTCGGGATGAGCCAGGATGGTATATTTCGCCTGCCCGAGTTCAGCTAGGGAAAAACTGGGAAGGGGTTAACACTATTTTACTGTAGGGGCCCCCAAGAATGATGGGGATATGAATGAGATGCGCATGATGATAAAGATTATTAAAAAAAAAGGAATAGTAATTGTGTTATTAAGTGCTGAAAAGCATTGGAAAAATCTTGAGTAACACATTGCAATGACATATTTAAGAAATTAATTTTTGTCTTCTCGTTGATACTAGAACATATGAAAATTTATAATACTCCTTTGAAACTTTTATACGGAAGTCTGTGGTCAACAGTATGTGAAAAAACTGAAATATATCTTTTTTGACTCTTTTAAAAATACTTTATAAACTGCAGTCTCGTATACAGCCATTGTATTAAAAAATAGTTTACAGAGAAAAAACTTTTATATTTATATTTAAGAACGATAGAGACACTAAATGATGTTATATCGATCGAATTTTCAAATTCCCAAAAGTAGGTCTTAGAGTAAAAATATATAACGTCTCCTTAAAGTGGAGACGTTATATATTTTATGTCAGTTTACAGCAAGATAAATGCAATCTAAAATTTATCAAAGTGAAATGGAGGCTAATGAATGAAAACAATTCTTCTTATTTTTATCAATTTATAACTACAATATATTTTATCGGCTGATTTCTTTTTCAAGAGACATTTTCACAATTATACTGCTTTTCTTAGAAATTGAAATTCCATTTGCAGAGTCCAAAAAAAAGTTAAAGACTTTTCTATTAAAGATTAAAATACTTTTTCATTAACTCGAAAAGAAAAAATTGCTTTTTTGGATCTTGAATTAATTTCTTTCTTTTATACATAAAAGTAAATTTCAAAACGAGGATGAATTAAAGGAAAATAGTACCTTTTGAGATATAAAATTTTCATTATAGCAGACATTTTGGCTTCATAATAAAATAAAAAGTTTATTCTTTGAAATTGCAATTTTTTTTATCTTTTTTTAAAATAAAGTTCTGTTTTTAAAAAGTCTGCCATTTTTAGTAGTTCTTTTTTAAAAATAACATAAAATTATGCAAATGAAAGAAATAAAATTAATTCATCCACATACATTGGAAATAATTATATTAGAATTTAAATTGTTCTACTCATTGGAAGTCAAATGATAATTTTTATCTGTAAACCAAAACAAAGATATCTCATACTATAAAATAGAAAAATATTTAAAATTTAAAAAAATGAAAATGAAAAATAAAATAGTCCTTATCATGTCATTATATATTCATAAAATACATCGCTCAAGTAATATAACTGAGTTTATCAAAGAAAAAGGTTAATTATCTTCTATTTGATGCAAAAAAATTGGTTTCTAATTTACAAATTTTAAAAGTTGTTTTGCAATTTGGAGGATTTCTCTTTTTTTTAGTTGGTGTATATATTTGATGTTGTTAAAAAAATATATTGCTTCATATAACGAAACTAAATAAATTTTATACTGTTCGATCTTTTTTAATGATCTGTGAAAAATTTATTCTAAACAGATTAGAAATTTTTATTTCATACTGAATTAAAAAAAAGAATTTTAACTCGAAATGTATCCCCTTTATGAAAAGAAATATGTTCAGCGAAAACTGATTGATTGCTGTTCAATAATAATGTGTATGAAGTGTAACTTCAATTTCCTAGCCTGCAAGAAGCTTCACTGGCGGTTTCATCAGGAAAATGTAACATTAAAACTATGGAAAAAAAATATATGTTCTTTGACTGAATATAGCTCCAAAATTGCAATCTCTTGTAGATTTCAGTTCAATATGCATTGATTCTAGAATATATAAAACTTCATGATCACCTTTAAAAGTTTTTATTCAGAAGCTTTCAGTCAACAACAGCAACAAAAGAAAACTTTGAAAACATCTTTTTGAAGTGTATAACTAACAAAAATTCACTATACAGTCATTATCCATAAAAAATTACATAGAAAAAACATTTCTTCCCTTTTTTTAGTTTTTGTCTTCACGCTGATACTAGAACATATGATAATTTATAATGCCCCCTTGAAACTATTATACGGAAGTCTGTAGTCAACAGTATGAGAAAAAAACTGAAATATATCTTTTTTGACTCTTTTAAAAATACATTACAAACTACATTCCAATATACAGCCATTGCATAGAAAAAATAGTTTACATAGAAAAAAACTTTATATTTATATTTAAGAACGGTAGAGACAGTAAATGCTGTTATATGAATCGAATTTTCACATTCCCTAAAATTTCTTAAAGTGGAGACGTTATATATTTATGTCAGTTTACTTCAATACAAAAACGATCTTAAATTTAACAAAGCGAAACGGAGGCTAATGAGTGAAAACAAGTCTTTTTTATTTTTATCAATTTAAAAGTACAATATGTTTTATTGGCTGATTTCTTTTTCAAGAGACATTTTCACGATTATACTTCTTTTCTTAGAAATTGAAATTCCATTACCAGAGTCCAGAATAAAGTTAAAGATGTTTCTATTAAAGATTAAAATACTTTTTCATAAACTCGAAAAGAAAAAATTGCTTTTTTGAACCCTGAAATAATTTTTTTCTTTTATACATAAAAATAAATTTCTTGATGACAATCAAAACGAGAATGAATTAAAGGAAAATTGTACCTTTAAAGATATAAAATTTTCATTATAGCAGACGTTTTCCCTTAATAAAAAATATAAAGTTCTTCTTTGAGAATACATTTTTATGAGTTATTTTTTTAAATAAAGTTCTGGTTTTAAAAAGTCTCTATTTTTTAGTAGTTCTTTTTTTAAAAATAACATAAAATTACACAAGTGAAAAAAATAATATGAATTCATCCACAAGATTACATTAGAAATAATTGTATTAAAATTTAAATTGTTATAGCCATTCGAAGTAAAAGGATTATTTTTATCTGTAAACCAAAACAAAGGTATGTCATGCATGAAAATAAAAAAGATATTTAAAATGTTAAAAAATTGAAAATAAAAAATAAAATAGCCCTTATAATGTCATTATATATTTGTAAAATACATTGCTCAAGTAATATAACTGAGTTTCACAAAGAAAAGGTTAATTATCTTCTATTTGATATAAAAAAATTGGTTTCTAATTTACAAATTTTAAAAGTTATTTTGAAATTTGGTGGCTTTCGCTTTTTTTTAGTTGGTGTATACATTTTATGTTTTTTTTAAAATATATTGCTTCATATAACGAAACTAAATAAATTGTATACGGTTAGATTCATTTTAATGATCTATGGAAAATTTATTCTACATAGATTACAAATTTTTATTTCATATTGATGTAAAAAAAAAGAAGAATTTTACTCGAAATGTATCCCCTTTGGGGAAAGAAATACGTTCAGTGAAAACTGATTGATTGCTGGTCAATAATAATGCATATGAAGTGTAACTTCAATTTCCTAGCCTGCAAGAAGCTTCACTGGCAATTTCATCAGTAAAATGTAAAGTTAAAACTATTAAAAAAAAATATATGTTCTTTGACTGAATATAGCTCCAAAATTGCAATCTCTTGTAGATTTCAGTTCAATATGCATTGATTCTAGAATATATAAAACTTCATGATCACGTTTTTATTCAGAAGCCTTGAGTCAACAACAGCAACAAAAGAAAAAACTGAAAACATCTTTTTGAAGTGTATAACTAACAAAAATCCACTATACAGTCATTATCATAAAAAATTACATAGAAAAAACATTTCTTCCCTTATTTTAGTTTTTGTCTTCTCGCTGATACTAGAACATATGATAATTTATAATGCCCCCTTGGAACTTTTATACAGAATTCTGTGGCCAACGGTATGAGAAAGAAATGAAATATATATTTTTTGACTCTTTTAAAAATACATTACAAACTACAGCCCCGTATACAGCCATTGTATAGAAAAAATACTTTACATAGAAAAAAATTTTATACTTATATTTAAGAACGATAGAGACAGTAAATGCTGTTATATGGATCGAATTTTCAAATTCCGTAAAATTCCTTAAAATGGAGACGTTACATATTTTAAGTCAGTCCACATCAAAATAAAACAATCTAAAATTTAACAAAGAGAAACGGTGACTAATGAGCGAAAACAATTCTTTTTATTTTTATCAATTTAAAAACAAAATATATTTTATCCGAGGATTTCTTTTTACAAGAGATATTTTTACAATTATACTGCTTTTTTTTAGAAATTGAACTTCCATTAGAACAATCCATAATAAAGTTAAAGATGTTTCTATTAAAGATTAAAATACTTTTTCATTAACTCAAAAAGAAAAAATTGCTTTTTTGGATCTTGAAATAATTTTTTCTTTTATACATAAAAGTAAATTTCTTAAAGCCAATCAAAATGAGAATGAGTTAAAGAAAAATAGTACCTTTCAAAGTATAAAATTTTCATTTTTGCAGACATTTTGGCTTCATAATAAAATAAAATGTTCTTGTTTGAGAAGTTCTGGTTTTAAAAAGTCTGTCATTTAGTAGTTCTTTTTTAAAAATAACATAAATTTATACAAATGAAAGAAATACAATTAATTTTTCCGCAAGATGACTTTGGAAATTATATTAGAATTTAAATTGTTATATCCATTCGAAGTAAAATGACTATTTTTATCTGTAAACCAAAAAAAAAGGTATCTCATACTTTAAAATAAAAAATATTGAAAATGTTAAAAAAATAAAAATGAAAAATAAAATAGCCCTTAACATGTCATTATATATTTGTAAACACATTACTCAAGTAACATAACTGAGTTTCACAGAGTAATGGTTAATTATCTTCTATTTGATATAAAAAATTGGTTTCTAATTTACAAATTTTAAAAGTTATTTTGCAATTTGGAGGATTTCTGTTTTTTTAGTTGGTGTATACATTTTATGTTTTTTTATATATTGCTTTATATAACAAAACTAAATAAATTTTTTTATATGGTTAGATCCTTTTTAATGATCTATGAAAAATTTTTCTAAACAAATTAGAAATTTTTATTTCATATTAAATTAAAAATAGGCTGAAAAATAATGAAGAATTTTACCTAGATATATATCCCCTTTGGGGAAAGAAATACGTTCAGCGAAAACTGATTGATTGCTGTTCAATAATAATGTATATGAAATGTAACTTGAATTTCCTTGCCTGCAAGAAGCTTCACTGGCGGTTTCATCAGGAAAATGTAACGTTCAATCTATGGAACAAAAATATATGTTTTTTGACTGAATATAGCTCCAAATTTGCAATGTCTTGTAAATTTCAGTTCAATATGCACTGATTCTAGAATATATAAAAATTCATGATCCCCTTTAAAAGTTTTTATTCAGAAGCTTTGAGTCAACAACAGCAACAAAAGAAAAACTGAAAACATCTTTTTGAAGTGTATAACTAACAAAAATCCACTATACAGGCATTATCCATAAAAAATTACATAGAAAAACATTTCTTCCCTTTTTTTAGTTTTTTCCTTCTCGCTGATACTAGAAAATATGATAATTTATAATGCCCCTTTGAAACTTTTATACAGAATTCTGTGGCCAACGGTATGAGCAAGAAATGAAATATATATTTTTTGACTGTTTTAAAAATACATTACAAACTCCATTCCCGTATACAGCGATTGTATAGGAAAAATAGTTTACATAGAAAATAACTTTATATTTATATTTAAGAACGATAGAAACAGTAAAGGCTGTTATATGGATCGAATCACATTCCCTAAAATTTCTTAAAGTGGAGACGTTATATATTTATGTCAGTTTACTTCAATACAAAAACGATCTTAAATTTAACAAAGCGAAACGGAGGCTAATGAGTGAAAACAAGTCTTTTTTATTTTTATCAATTTAAAAGTACAATATGTTTTATTGGCTGATTTCTTTTTCAAGAGACATTTTCACGATTATACTTCTTTTCTTAGAAATTGAAATTCCATTACCAGAGTCCAGAATAAAGTTAAAGATGTTTCTATTAAAGATTAAAATACTTTTTCATAAACTCGAAAAGAAAAAATTGCTTTTTTGAACCCTGAAATAATTTTTTTCTTTTATACATAAAAATAAATTTCTTGATGACAATCAAAACGAGAATGAATTAAAGGAAAATTGTACCTTTAAAGATATAAAATTTTCATTATAGCAGACGTTTTCCCTTAATAAAAAATATAAAGTTCTTCTTTGAGAATACATTTTTATGAGTTATTTTTTTAAATAAAGTTCTGGTTTTAAAAAGTCTCTATTTTTTAGTAGTTCTTTTTTTAAAAATAACATAAAATTACACAAGTGAAAAAAATAATATGAATTCATCCACAAGATTACATTAGAAATAATTGTATTAAAATTTAAATTGTTATAGCCATTCGAAGTAAAAGGATTATTTTTATCTGTAAACCAAAACAAAGGTATGTCATGCATGAAAATAAAAAAGATATTTAAAATGTTAAAAAATTGAAAATAAAAAATAAAATAGCCCTTATAATGTCATTATATATTTGTAAAATACATTGCTCAAGTAATATAACTGAGTTTCACAAAGAAAAGGTTAATTATCTTCTATTTGATATAAAAAAATTGGTTTCTAATTTACAAATTTTAAAAGTTATTTTGAAATTTGGTGGCTTTCGCTTTTTTTAGTTGGTGTATACATTTTATGTTTTTTTTAAAATATATTGCTTCATATAACGAAACTAAATAAATTGTATACGGTTAGATTCATTTTAATGATCTATGGAAAATTTATTCTACATAGATTACAAATTTTTATTTCATATTGATGTAAAAAAAAGAAGAATTTTACTCGAAATGTATCCCCTTTGGGGAAAGAAATACGTTCAGTGAAAACTGATTGATTGCTGGTCAATAATAATGCATATGAAGTGTAACTTCAATTTCCTAGCCTGCAAGAAGCTTCACTGGCAATTTCATCAGTAAAATGTAAAGTTAAAACTATTAAAAAAAAATATATGTTCTTTGACTGAATATAGCTCCAAAATTGCAATCTCTTGTAGATTTCAGTTCAATATGCATTGATTCTAGAATATATAAAACTTCATGATCACGTTTTTATTCAGAAGCCTTGAGTCAACAACAGCAACAAAAGAAAAAACTGAAAACATCTTTTTGAAGTGTATAACTAACAAAAATCCACTATACAGTCATTATCATAAAAAATTACATAGAAAAAACATTTCTTCCCTTATTTTAGTTTTTGTCTTCTCGCTGATACTAGAACATATGATAATTTATAATGCCCCCTTGGAACTTTTATACAGAATTCTGTGGCCAACGGTATGAGAAAGAAATGAAATATATATTTTTTGACTCTTTTAAAAATACATTACAAACTACAGCCCCGTATACAGCCATTGTATAGAAAAAATACTTTACATAGAAAAAAATTTTATACTTATATTTAAGAACGATAGAGACAGTAAATGCTGTTATATGGATCGAATTTTCAAATTCCGTAAAATTCCTTAAAATGGAGACGTTACATATTTTAAGTCAGTCCACATCAAAATAAAACAATCTAAAATTTAACAAAGAGAAACGGTGACTAATGAGCGAAAACAATTCTTTTTATTTTTATCAATTTAAAAACAAAATATATTTTATCCGAGGATTTCTTTTTACAAGAGATATTTTTACAATTATACTGCTTTTTTTTAGAAATTGAACTTCCATTAGAACAATCCATAATAAAGTTAAAGATGTTTCTATTAAAGATTAAAATACTTTTTCATTAACTCAAAAAGAAAAAATTGCTTTTTTGGATCTTGAAATAATTTTTTCTTTTATACATAAAAGTAAATTTCTTAAAGCCAATCAAAATGAGAATGAGTTAAAGAAAAATAGTACCTTTCAAAGTATAAAATTTTCATTTTTGCAGACATTTTGGCTTCATAATAAAATAAAATGTTCTTGTTTGAGAAGTTCTGGTTTTAAAAAGTCTGTCATTTAGTAGTTCTTTTTTAAAAATAACATAAATTTATACAAATGAAAGAAATACAATTAATTTTTCCGCAAGATGACTTTGGAAATTATATTAGAATTTAAATTGTTATATCCATTCGAAGTAAAATGACTATTTTTATCTGTAAACCAAAAAAAAGGTATCTCATACTTTAAAATAAAAAATATTGAAAATGTTAAAAAAATAAAAATGAAAAATAAAATAGCCCTTAACATGTCATTATATATTTGTAAACACATTACTCAAGTAACATAACTGAGTTTCACAGAGTAATGGTTAATTATCTTCTATTTGATATAAAAAATTGGTTTCTAATTTACAAATTTTAAAAGTTATTTTGCAATTTGGAGGATTTCTGTTTTTTTAGTTGGTGTATACATTTTATGTTTTTTTATATATTGCTTTATATAACAAAACTAAATAAATTTTTTTATATGGTTAGATCCTTTTTAATGATCTATGAAAAATTTTTCTAAACAAATTAGAAATTTTTATTTCATATTAAATTAAAAATAGGCTGAAAAATAATGAAGAATTTTACCTAGATATATATCCCCTTTGGGGAAAGAAATACGTTCAGCGAAAACTGATTGATTGCTGTTCAATAATAATGTATATGAAATGTAACTTGAATTTCCTTGCCTGCAAGAAGCTTCACTGGCGGTTTCATCAGGAAAATGTAACGTTCAATCTATGGAACAAAAATATATGTTTTTTGACTGAATATAGCTCCAAATTTGCAATGTCTTGTAAATTTCAGTTCAATATGCACTGATTCTAGAATATATAAAAATTCATGATCCCCTTTAAAAGTTTTTATTCAGAAGCTTTGAGTCAACAACAGCAACAAAAGAAAAACTGAAAACATCTTTTTGAAGTGTATAACTAACAAAAATCCACTATACAGGCATTATCCATAAAAAATTACATAGAAAAACATTTCTTCCCTTTTTTTAGTTTTTTCCTTCTCGCTGATACTAGAAAATATGATAATTTATAATGCCCCTTTGAAACTTTTATACAGAATTCTGTGGCCAACGGTATGAGCAAGAAATGAAATATATATTTTTTGACTGTTTTAAAAATACATTACAAACTCCATTCCCGTATACAGCGATTGTATAGGAAAAATAGTTTACATAGAAAATAACTTTATATTTATATTTAAGAACGATAGAAACAGTAAAGGCTGTTATATGGATCGAATTTTCAAATTCCCTAAAATTACTTAAAGTGGAGACGTTATATATTTAATGTCAGTTCACTTCAACACAAAAACAATCTAAAATTTAACAAAGCGAAATGGAGGCTAATGAGTGAAAACAAATGTTTTTTTATTTTTATCAATTTATAAAAACAATATGTTTTATTGGCTGGTTTCTTTTTCAAGAGACATTTTCACAATTATACTGCTTTTTTTAGAAATTGAAATTCCATTAGCAGAGTAAAGAATAAAGATGTTTCTATTAAAGATTAAAATACTTTTTCATAAACTCGAAAAGAAAAAATTGCTTTTTTGGATCTTGAAATAATTTCTTTCTTTTATACATAAAAGTAAATTTCTTGATGCCAATCAAAACAAGGATGAATTAAAGGAAAATAGTACCTTTCGAGATATAAAATTTTCATTATAGCAGACATTTTGGCTTCACAATAAAATAAAAAGTTCTTCTTTAAGAATGCATTTTTACGAGTTTTTTTTAATGAAGTTCTGGTTTTAAAAAGTCTGCCCTTTTTAGTAGTTCTTTTACAGTTCTTTTACTTTTCAAGGTTACATTTGAAATAATTATATTAGAATTTAAATTGTTATATTCATTCGAAGTAAAATGACTATTTTTATCTGTAAATCAAAACAAAGGTATCTCATACTTTAAAATGAAAAATATCTAAAATGTTAAAAAAATGAAAATAAAAAATAAAGTAGCCCTTATCATGTCATTACATATTTGTAAAATACATCGCTCAAGTAATATAACTGAGTTTCTCAAAGAAAAGGTTAATCATCTTCTATTTTATATAAAAAAATTGGTTTCTAATTTACAAGTTTTAAAAGTTATTTTGCAATTTGGTGGATTTCGATATTTTTAGTTGTTGTATACATTTTATGTTTTTTTTAAATATATTGCTACATATAACGAAACTAAATCAATGTTATACGGTTAGATTCATTTTAATGATCTATGAAAAATTTATTCTACATGGATTACAAATTTTTATTTCATATTGAATTAAAAAACTGCTGAAAAATAACGAAGATTTTTACCTGGAAATGTATACCCTTTTGGGGAAAGAAATGCATTCAGCGAAAACGGATTGATTGCTGCTCAATAATACTGCGTATGAAGTGTAACTTTATACGCATTGCTATTGAATTTGCGTATTTACACAAATTTAGTTTCCTAGCCTGCAAGAAGCTTCACTGGCGGTTTCATCAGGAAAATGTAACGTTGAAACTATGAAAAAAATATATATGTTCTTTGAATGAATATAGCTCCGAAATTGCAATCTCTTGTAGATTTCAGTTCAATATGCATTGATTCTAGAATATATAAAACTTCATGATCACCTTTAAAAGTTTTTATTCAGAAGCTTTCAGTCAACAACAGCAACAAAAGAAAACTTTGAAAACATCTTTTTGAAGTGTATAACTAACAAAAATTCACTATACAGTCATTATCCATAAAAAACTACATAGAAAAAACATTTCTTCCCTTTTTTTAGTTTTTGTCTTCACGCTGATACTAGAACATATGATAATTTATAATGCCCCCTTGAAACTATTATACGGAAGTCTGTAGTCAACAGTATGAGAAAAAAACTGAAATATATCTTTTTTGACTCTTTTAAAAATACATTACAAACTACATTCCAATATACAGCCATTGCATAGAAAAAATAGTTTACATAGAAAAAAACTTTATATTTATATTTAAGAACGGTAGAGACAGTAAATGCTGTTATATGAATCGAATTTTCACATTCCCTAAAATTTCTTAAAGTGGAGACGTTATATATTTATGTCAGTTTACTTCAATACAAAAACGATCTTAAATTTAACAAAGCGAAACGGAGGCTAATGAGTGAAAACAAGTCTTTTTTATTTTTATCAATTTAAAAGCACAATATGTTTTATTGGCTGATTTCTTTTTCAAGAGACATTTTCACGATTATACTGCTTTTCTTAGAAATTGAAATTCCATTACCAGAGTCCAGAATAAAGTTAAAGATGTTTCTATTAAAGATTAAAATACTTTTTCATAAACTCGAAAAGAAAAAATTGCTTTTTTGAACCCTGAAATAATTTTTTTCTTTTATACATAAAAATAAATTTCTTGATGACAATCAAAACGAGAATGAATTAAAGGAAAATTGTACCTTTAAAGATATAAAATTTTCATTATAGCAGACGTTTTCCCTTCATAAAAAATATAAAGTTCTTCTTTGAGAATACATTTTTATGAGTTATTTTTTTAAATAAAGTTCTGGTTTTAAAAAGTCTCTATTTTTTAGTAGTTCTTTTTTTTAAAATAACATAAAATTACACAAGTGAAAAAAATAATATGAATTCATCCACAAGATTACGTTAGAAATAATTGTATTAAAATTTAAATTGTTATAGCCATTCGAAGTAAAAGGATTATTTTTATCTATAAACCAAAACAAAGGTATGTCATGCATTAAAATAAAAAAGATATTTAAAATGTTAAAAAATTGAAAATGAAAAATAAAATAGCCCTTATAATGTCATTATATATTTGTAAAATACATTGCTCAAGTAATATAACTGAGTTTCACAAAGAAAAGGTTAATTATCTTCTATTTGATATAAAAAAATTGGTTTCTAATTTACAAATTTTAAAAGTTATTTTGAAATTTGGTGGCTTTCGCTTTTTTTAGTTGGTGTATACATTTTATGTTTTTTTTAAAAATATATTGCTTCATATAACGAAACTAAATAAATTGTATACGGTTAGATTCATTTTAATGATCTATGGAAAATTTATTCTACATAGATTACAAATTTTTATTTCATATTGATGTAAAAAAAAGACGAATTTTACCTCGAAATGTATCCCCTTTGGGGAAAGAAATACGTTCAGTGAAAACTGATTGATTGCTGGTCAATAATAATGCATATGAAGTGTAACTTCAATTTCCTAGCCTGCAAGAAGCTTCACTGGCAATTTCATCAGTAAAATGTAAAGTTAAAACTATGAAAAAAAAATATGTGTACTTTGAATGAATATAGCTCTAAAATTGCAATCTCTTGTAGATTTCAATTCAATATGCACTGATTCTAGAATATATAAAACTTCATGATCCCCTTTAAAAGTTTTTATTCAGAAGCCTTAAGTGAACAACAGCAACAAAAGAAAAAACTGAACACATCAATTTGAAGTGTATAACTAACAAAAAACCACTATACAGGCATTATCCATAAAATATTACATAGAAAAAATATTCCCTTTTTTAGTTTTTGTCTTCTCGCTGATACTAGAACATATGATAATTTATAATGCCCCCTTGAAACTTTTATGAGGAAGTTTGTGGTCAACAGTGTGAGAAAAAACTGAAATATATCTTTTTTGACTCTTGTAAAAATACATTACAAACTGCATCCCCGTATACAGCCATTGTATAGAAAAAATAGTTTACATAGAAAAGAACTTTTATATTTATATTTAAGAACGGTAGAGACAGTAAATGTTGTTATATGGATCGATTTTTCCAATTCCCTAAAATTCCTTAAAATGGAGACGTTACATATTTATGTCAGTTCCCTTCAATACAAAAACAATCTAAAATTTAACAAACCGAAATGGAGGCTAATGAGTGAAAACAAATCTTTTTTATTTTTATCAATTTAAAAACACAATATGTTTTATTGGCTGATTTCTTTTTCAAGAGACATTTTCACAATTATACTGCTTTTCTTAGAAATTGAAATTCCATTATTAGAGTCCAAAATAAAGTTAAAGATGTTTCTATTAAAGATTAAAATACTTTTTCATTACCTCGAAAAGAAAAAAATGTTTTTTGGAGCTTGGAGTAATTTTTTTTATACATAAAAGTAAATTTCTTGATGCCAATCAATACGAGAATGAAATAACGGAAAATAGTACCATACGAGATTTAAAATTTTCATTATAGCAGACATTTTGGCTTCATAATAAAATAAAAATTTCTTCTTCTTTGAGAAAGTGTTTTTACGAGTTTTTTTTTTTTAAATAAAGTCCTGGTTTTAAAAAGTCTACCCTTTTTAGTAGTCTTTTTTTTTAATAAATAACATAAATTTATACAAGCGAAAGGAATGAAATTAATTCATCCTCAAGATTACATTGGAAATAATTATATTAGAGTTTAAATTGTTGTATTCATTCGAAGTAAAATGACATTTTTATCTATAAATGAAAACAAAAGTATCTCATACTTTAAAATAAAATCTATCTAAATTGTTCAATAGTGAAGATGAAAAATGAAATAGACCTTATCATGTCATTATATATTTGTTAAATACATCGCTCAAGTAATATAACTGAATTTCACAAAGAAAAGGTTAATTATCTTCTATATATTGGAATATTTGATATAAAAAAATTGGATTCTTATTTACAAATTTTAAAAGTTACTTTGAAATTTGGTGGATTTTGCTTTTTTTAGTTGGTGTATATATTTTATGTTTTTTTTTAAATATATTTCTTCATATAATGAAACTAAATAAATTTTATACGGTTAGATCCTTTTTAATCATCTATGAAAAAAATTTTCTTAACAGATTAGAAATTTTTATTTCATATTGAATTAAAAATAGGCTGAAAAATAATGAAGAATTTTACCTCGAAATGTATACCCTTTTGGGGAAAGAAATGCGTTCAGCAAAACTGATTGATTGCTGTTCAATAATAATGCATATGAAATGTAACTTCAATTTCCTTGCCTCCAAGAAGCTTCACTGGTAATTTCATCAGGAATATGTAACGTTAAAACTATGAAAAAAATATATGTTCTTGGAATGAATATAGCTCTAAAATTGCAATCTTTTGTAGATTTCAGTTCAATATGCATTGATTCTAGAATATAAAGAACTTCATGATCCTCTTTTAAGAATTTTTATTCAGAAGCCTTCAGTCAACAACAGCAACAAAAGAAAAAACTGAAAACATCTTTTAAAAAGTGTATAACTAACAAAAAATCCCTATACAGTCATTATCCATAAAAAATTACACAGAAAAAAACTTTTCTTCGCTTATTTTTAGAAATAATAAGGCTAGAAAATATTTTTTCTCTACCGATTTCACAAATTCATTGCTATTGAAGCAGAGCTGTCACATTATGTTTTATGTAAAATTTTTTAATATAAAAATAATTCAAATTTAACAAAGAAAGAAAAACGGAGGTTAATGAGTAAACAGAAAGCTTTCTTTAATTAAACTATTTTTATCATATCATAAATGCCGCATATTCTATCTAATGGATTCATTTTTCATGGACATTTTTAGAATCATTTTGTATTTCTTAGAAATTAAAAGACTTGTATGAAAACTGGATTCCTTTAGCAGAGTGCAACTTTTGGGAAAGAAGAAGTTTGCATAAAAGCTTAAATTACATTTTCATTAACTCGAGAAGAGAAGTACGTGAGAGATTGTTTCTTGCCATTAATAAGATCAAAATGGAAGAAAAGGAAAAATATACTTTCAGAAAATGAATTTAAGCATATTTCTCTGATATTGAAAACGGATTATCTTTAAAGGGGAGGGTGTGCTGGAACAAATGCTTTCTGAAATAAAAACTAAAAATCTAACAAAAGGGATTCTACTTTATTTCGATTTCACTTTCTTAACGTGAGCCGCGGTAGCTCAGTCGGCAAATTTAACGCTCTCGTACCTGGAGGGTTCGGAGCCAGAGCCGGCCTAAGGTTTACCATGTTCGTTAACACTAGAATTACGGCGGGTGTCATTTTGACCCTTTGATAAGATATCTGTATGTTTCTCTGTATGATATATTTGTGAAAAATAAATTAAAATAACGCATATTATGACAACTACAGTTTGTTTTTAAAAATATACAGATTTTGCAGGTATGTAGGATCACCTAAACGATTTACTACGTTCTCTCCTAAACTTTCATCACTTGGTCTCATTTCATCTTTTCCTAAATATGGAAATCCGTTTAATAAGTATTTTGTCCTAACATCTACTGCTAGCCAAAATTTTATTCCGAATTTATCGAGTTTGTTAGATATATACTGCAAAAAACGGCATCTTGTTTTTGTAGGAAATAACTGTTCATCAATTCAAGATTTCTTCCCGCATTAGTCCTTTTCTACGCGCCATTAGTACGTCACTATAATAAATTCATGTAAATAGAATAAAATTTTGGGCTAATTATTGTTATGAATGATAAACAAAATATCTACGAAAAATCTACAAACGTTCAGCTCTGCTCAACGTTCAGCTCGTAATAATTTTTTTTTCTGTTTTGTTTCCACAAAGAAAAGTATTGCACGTATTTCACATCATGTGACTACCCAAATCCACAATATTCTTTTTTTTTTGTTTGTATTTTGTTTAGAAGTTGCAAATACAAATAGTTTACAGAAGTAACAGTGTTCAGATAACACAATGGAATGTATTCACTTTTCTTTTCACTCAAAGGGGTCAAAATGACACCTGCCGCATTTCTAGGTATAATTATTTGTTAGGGCTAAAATAAGAATACGATTTTCTTGAAATGTTTACTATTTCGTAAATCCCAATGATTTAGGAAAAGTCAAGAAAGGATTAAGATATTCGGCAAAAAATTAGAAGAGCTGTCAGACATAAAAGTTCGCTAGGTGTCAAAATGACCCCTTCCGTAATTCTAGTGTTAAAGAGGACTGGGGAACTTAAAATATGTACGTGGTGGGACGTACTGGAGTTAGGGTAGGCGAAGCTGTCAATAATATAGGCTGGATATCTATTTACTCTGGATTAAATACTTAATTCATGTGAATAATTATGTACAGCTAGGTACAGGTTTCAGTAAATTCCAATTCTTCTGAGATCTTGAGATGATATAAATGTTAACACAAATACAACACGTGGGTACAGTGAAGCTAGTCTTTCTCGAACACAGAAACAGTTCGCTAATTAGTACTGGTGCGGGACGCTGACACTATAATCTTCGAACTGATAATTACTACAATTGACTTCCCTACTGAGGCTCGAAATGGCCAGAGTGCGTATCTCGCTGGAGTTTGTAGAGAAAACTAAGGATGCAGGACGATGCAAAATGAGAGTAAGTGTCACTCTCAGCAACCTACTTCTAAGCATGAAGTAGAAAAAAATATTAAAGATAACGGAAATGAGATTCGAAAGTCGACTTCTTAGCAGAAAGCAGAGACGCTGCAGGTCTCTAACTAAAGAAAAGCAATCTCCGGCAATTGGAGAGACAAGTGGACTCCTCTCGAGCTCCACAAAAAAAACTCCTCCAAAACAACTCTAAAAAAAAAGCCCCTCTCTTGGCTCAGCCAATC
>CM063504.1:69047091-69049591 GCA_032207245.1 Pardosa pseudoannulata
TTAAATTTAAAGCAAGAAACAGAAAACGGCTAAAACTATTAATTTTTAAAAATGATTTACAGATAACTCAAACAAATTTACTATGTATATTTTGTGGAGTTTAAATTAAATTTATTGAAACATTTCTACAACTGAAAAAATTTCAAAAGCTAATATAATGCTCTGTTTGAAGATAATTTTTAGCAGAAAGTTAATTAACTGCATTTCTAATTCAATAAATGATAAAATACTGTGATATTCTTAATTAAATTGACAAAAAATATTACAAAATTGAAATTCTAGTATAAAATTGAAAATATTTATTTAGAATTAAAATGTTGAGATAACAAAGTACTGATTGTTTTCAAATTTTCTATAATAATTCTATTTTATATTAGTTGATTGAAAATTCAAATAATGGAAAATCTAATAGAGATGTTATTTAATTAAGCTGATTAAAGAAATAGTGTAAAATTAAAATACATATATATAAACAATGAAATTAAAGTTACATTTTATATCTGAATCAAAATATTGTTACTTGTATGGCACAAGAAAATGTCTGAACTATGGAGTTACTATGGAGTAGACCTACATAGTTTTCTATAGTATTTCTCCAAATTAGCGAAATATTAGTTCAGTTAGGGTGTTTTTAGCAACTAGTTTTTGTCGCCAGAGCTTTGTTATTAAAGTCACCAAAGTTGCTATATTGACGACTTTTGTGGTCTGGAGTCCTGAAAATGCTGGACTGTTGCTATCCCTGAAAAAGGGAGAGATATGTCTTTATGAACTCAAAAATTTTATGTTCCCGAATTACCAAAATTTCTAAACTAGACTGCTTAGCCCAGGTAGTTTAGAAAATTAGACTTTCTGTGCACAGTTAGTTAGCTAAGAATAGAGAATTCTTCAGGGGAGATCTTTGTTTGGGAGATAGCTCTCTACTCAGAGGTACTGTATTGTAGTATACTGTGTTCTTGAATAGGGAAAGTATTATTTCATGATTTGTAATACTGTTTACTCAATTACTTTAAAATTTTTCATGCAATATGTGAATCTTGTAATTAGTTTATTGTAAGTTACAATAATGAACTTAGTTTGTTAAGAAACAATAATGAACTTAGTTTGAAGTACAGTAGCATACCATTCATACAGATTAGTATTCATCACATAGAGGCGAGAATCAAATGATTTTTTTTTAACAAAACAAATGATTTTCACTGATATCTCCAAAAAGCGATATTTCAAATAGCATGCCAATATAAAAAATTAAACATTATTCTTAATAGAATCATAACTGATATGTTATGAGCAATTTTTTAATAAGAAATAATCAGTTTTTGCCTGTTACACAAGTATATGGATTTTCAGTTATCCAGACTTTTACTGGTTTCAATTATTGGAGATATCTTTATTTTTAGTACAGCTCCGTAAATGTTCTTTTAAGTATTTTTTATGTTAGAAATAGTTTATTTTCTTTTTAAAGCGCTTAAAATTTAAGAATGTTTGAATTTTAATATAATTATCAAACTAAAAATATTTAAACATTTTCCACTTTTAAACAATAACATTCACCTGAAGGATGTATTAAGGTTTTTATTTATTTTCAAAGATATCCGGATAGTTGGCAATTCATACAGCTGGAACTCATGTTTAGTTTGCAGCGCTACAGTCTACGGTTTTGCTATAGAAGGACTAATGAGACCGACACCTACTCTAAACGGCCCTGAATATCATATCCAACAACTGGTGAAACAACTGTATTTAAAAAAAAAACACGAAGGTTTATCAAAATATTTTTCAGTTTTTACTGATCTAATTTTCTAATCTACTTGATTGATATTTGTGGATATCTTATTTTTAATTACCAAATAATTGGCAATTCGGATAACTGAGTTTTACTGTAATTCAAAATAACATTCAGGTTTATCAAAATGTTTTGCTGTCTTCAGGGCCGGTCGTAGCAATTTTGACACCTTAGGTAAACCCCAAATTAGCCGTCTCTACCATGCTTGAAAAAAACTTTTAAATATATCCCCAGAGAGAGAACTATAAAAGTACCCTGTTAACCAGAAAATCGGCATAATTGAATTATCACAATAGTACTAATATATAATAATTGATTGTTTTCTTCTCTGGTTCAGGTAATGTTACTGGCCCAAGTAAAATACGTTCGTGGTACAAATGTTCTTTAAGTTCAAACGATACCTCTGAGGGTGACAAACCAAACCTGGGAGGTCTTCTGCTTAGCCCTGCTTCCAAATAGTTTGGTCCCACTTTAAGTGGAACAATCTTACTCGTGCCCACAGTAACCCTAAACTGTGCGTTTAAGTTAGTTCTAATTGAGTAACAGCTTTGCAGCCGAGATCGAATACTTGTATATTTCATCTCTGTAAGGCATTAGGATAAATGTCTATTCTGTCCATCACTTTGAAAAAAGGGTTCAGGTGGTTTTGTTGCTATGGCCAGTCGACTACCATACCTACCGTCTAGCAACTGTCCTGCCGTCTCAACTCGTCTTACT
>CM063504.1:69054591-69074591 GCA_032207245.1 Pardosa pseudoannulata
CCTTTTTAACCCCTAACCTAAATTGACCACTGGGAATACAGTTTGTGCCCTCAGAGAAGGGGCCTGACCAATTATAACTCTGCATGGCCCTATCGGACAATTAAGAAAATTTCCAAATAAAAAGGAGGTACACACTGTCGGAGGCAGATTTTTTTTCCCACAGATGTTGACCCAGGTGTTACGTGTCTCGTACATAGAACTTTATGCTAGATGACCCTTAAGTTTGTCCTGTCCCTATGATGAATTGGGAACATGTCCTCCAACGTTCTCTTAATAAAGGTCTTTAGCTAAAATGGTGTCATTTTTATGGCCATGACTGCAACCACCCATCAAGAAGTCCGTCTTATTACACACACACACACACACACACACACACACACACACATATATATATATATATATATATATATATATATATATATATATATATATATATATATATATATATATATATATATATATATATACCGAATGAGTTATCATTTATGGACTCTTCTGGGGGGTAGTGTTCCCTAAGAACAGATATATATTACTATATTTTGTAAAACAGTATTCATGTCTTGGAGTCGAAATGACATCAATGGACATTCAAGTTTTAAAATACAGCTAGCTCATCACTAATGTCATACGGTACTATTCAAAATTGTTTAAATACCATATTTATCTTACTGTCGGGTGTCTATAACTTTTAAGATGCTCATCACCGTAAATTCAGCAGAAATGATTCTGGTATGTTTGATTTAATAATTCAGAAATAGTGTCTTTTCAGTTAAAATCCGTACAGCTGAAGAACCATGTTACGTTAATGACTAAGCGAGACCTGTGTTGTAGAGGTTATTTCTTAGATCATTTTACAGTTCAGTGGTAATTTTCCAGAGAAGTCTTCGGAAAATTCTTTTTATCCAAGAGCTTTGAGAAACCTAGGTTAAAATATCTGCCTTCTCAGATGTATAGTTTGAAAATTTTTCAGAAATGTAAGCAGGTTTAAACCATTAGTGTGTCAGTCATTTTTGCCGAATATAAAATGATGAATACTTAAAACTAAATTGCTATGGACTACACAAAGTAAAATAAATATGTAGTTTGAAAGTTACATTCATCTTGTATTTATTATTGACCAGTTGTCATTTCAAACATCATAGGATTTCACTTATAAAAAATAGAAAAAGCTTCACAGAATCTTCTTTTGAAAACTGTGGTTTTTTTTATCTCCAAGTTTTCAAACCATACATTATTCACTAATATATACGGAGCTAATATAATTCGAGCATGAATGGGTTAACTATTAAAGCTTGGAAAATTACTACTTACTATATATATGTAAATATTTAACATAAAAGCTGTTATGACTACTTGGAAATAGAATTTAATATTAAATTTGAATAATTTTGAACATTACAGGAAGTCTTCAGCATTCATTTTAAACATTATTCGATACCAGTTATAAAAAATAAAAATGTCGTAATAGGAGATTCAATTTGTATCACATGTAAACACATTACTGTAAGGGGAAGTTTAATATTACATATAGCTATTTCTCATGGTTTCAGTAATGCATCTTGGAAAAAAATAAATTCAATATTAACTCCTGAACAGTTTTATTTTCTTCTCGAATTCGATCCAAAAAATGTCACATTTTTTTATTGCATACTTTTGTTCCTTTTACATTTGTAGTCTGGAAAATGTTATTAAAAGTAATATTTCTAATTATTTTAAGCATTTATAACAACTTATTTACCGGAAATTACAGTTTCTTTCCTCACTGATGTACGTTAGACAGGGAAGTGACGTTTACAGTTATGCAGATAACAAATAATTTCTATTACAATTACTACACAATTATTTCGAATGCAAATACTAAAAATACATTTATTTAACCGGTTTTTTTTTCAAATATCAGATTTAAGGCGATAAATCTTGAAAGAGGGTAAGAAGCGTAGTCCAACGTCCCAGCTCGGACTAAAATACCTAGTTTCTTTTCGAATTCTATTTCTGCTGTCATTTTTCTTCAATGAAACCACATAGCACTTGTTTGTAGGTCTTAGTTTTTTATCTGTAGGTAGAATGACCTCTAAAAAGTCTCTCTCGGACAGTCTCCCAAAACCTCAAGCTAAAAACTGAAAGGTAAAAACTCGCGGTGAAATGCAAAACCTATCAGAAAGCCCGAGCTTTCAAACAAAACAAAATACACTTCGAAAACTAACATCTTGTGGACATCTGTACGACTAATTTAACCCTAAAAAACAAAAGATAGAGCCAAAACAGTGAGAACGACAAAGAAATCAGATTGCCGTATGGGCAAATCAAAAAATTAAAGGCACAGTAACCAAGCCCGTACGATGTACGTGCAAAACAGGCAAGGAGTTAATTCAAATTATTCAATTCAAGCCTTGAAAAATATTGATCCAAATGACAAAGTTATTAAAAGAATATTAAAAGATTTTGTAGTTTGTTTATAAAATTACAGTTAACCTTCGCGGAAAAGGAAATCATGTTTCGAGAAGACATAAAAGTTTTACAATGCACAAATTTCTTCAAACTATTACGCATTAATCAGTTGATTAAATACAACGAAATAGAGTTCAAAATTTTTAACTTGCATTAGAACAGACATACTAAAAGCAATGGGAAGATTCAGACACTATAGATTTCATTAAGTTAAAAAAATATTATTATTAAACAGTCAACCGTAGTGCTTTTAATATATATTTTTCTCATTTTTCTTGAAATGAATTCTAACTTTCGGCATAATGAATTGATCTGAGAATGTTGCAATGTCACTAACGAAATTTTTTCTGATTAAAAATACAATGCTTGTACTAATTAATAAAAAATGTTTTGGCTTCCATCTCATTACTGAAATAAAATAGCCACTGGTAAACAATTCAGTAATAACGCTCCATTCTACTTGTCTCCCTTAATGACCATAAGTTATGTTCACGAGACTGCCTAAACTACTTTAAAAATGCAGACGTCGACTTGACAAGGGATTTCAATTGTACTCCAATGCCTAAAAGGCGAAACACCTGCATATGTGAAGATTAAAATTAGAGGGAGTGGGGGCATAATCTCTACATTTGGAACACAGCCCAGACGACTGTCTGACCCTTTGTATTCTTCCTATGGCTTATCATCATCAATAACTAACGGATTAGGACGAAAGAGAACGGAGCAAAGATAAAAACAACACTAGTATTCGTGGAAAAGAGGATATCGCCATCCAAATGTGGGAAAAAACATTTCAAAATTTTCAGACACTCCTTGACAAGTTCTACCTGCTAATCTCCTGTAGATTCTAATTGAATTTACAGTATAGAATAAAATAGAAATTTGAAGGGAAATTTGCCGATTCTGAATTATTTAAAAACTTACACATTACAAATTCGATAAATTAAGTTTCAGGGAGTATGCATTAATAATAATTAAATTAATTACAATAATGCTGTAAATATATAAGTACAACACACACACACACACACACACACATATATATATATATATATATATATATATATATATATATATATATATATATATATATATATATATATATATATTATATATATATATGTAATATATAATGCACACACTTGAGCATACGAGGTGCATCCAGAAAGCAAGTTTCCCTGTTTGAGAGAGAGAAAAAAAAAAGAACTCACTTTCACGGACATATTTACTGGTAACAAGTACAGCAATGTCTCAGCTATTTTTCAACATATACACCACCATAATTGAGACACTTGTCGTATTGTGGGATCAAGTTTTGTATAGTTCTATCGTAGAATTCTGTGAATGGAACCAGCCTTCCTGTGGCAGAACACCGTTCACATACATACGTGCACTTTTATGTACCTACAGCGTCTGGTTGAATTTGGTCCTGACTGAAGATCCACTATGATGCCAATGTATTGACTGCTACTTGGTTTCAGGGGTAAATTTCGAGATCCAAGTCTCATTGTCTTTACGACCCGGTCGAGGAACTCGTCACCGTCGTCGTGATACCGTAGCAGAAATGTCAGTGCTGCTCCTAAGCGTTGAATTTTGTGTTCGAGTGTCAGTTTCGGTTCATAGACCTGACAGAGTTGACGATGAATTTAAATTAGCGCAATGCTTTGTGCATTCAAGATCACCGACCGAAACTTGCAGGCAGTGGGAGAAGGAATTAGAGTTTCCATTTTAGACCACTGCTATCCCGTTACTGGCACGAATCGGGACTTGTCCAGCTGGCATATGATTAATACGTCATATATATGTTACGCAAGCACAATTGACACAGCTAATTACGTGTACTTTAAAGGGGAAAACATCGGGAAACTTACTTTCTGGATTCGTCTCGTATATGTATATATATATATATATATATATATATATATATATATATATATATATATATATATATCTGTGTGCGTGTGCGTGTGCGTATACACAATAAAACCCATTTGTAACAGTACTTGTAAGGATGTAAAAAGTTTTGCAGTAGACTGGTTATAGTTATTGACAGTTTGATAATTTGCACCAATTGCTCTGTATGGAGTGTGTAAAATGTAATATACTGTTTGTATTTAGAGATAGATTTCCTTTAACTTTATTTAAACTCGTAAAACAAAAATGTTTATAACGCAATTACTGATCTCTCGGTGATTTTTCATTTAACAAATACATTTTGAATATAAAGAATTCCCCCAGAAAATTTTATTACAGATGTGTTTATCGTTATGGTCAAAACTATTATTATATATTCGTATAGAGTGTTCCCTGTATATGAGCATCTATCTAATTATGTATCTAAAAATAAATCTAAACTCCTCGGCGCAACAGCCCCCAGTGGGCCAGGGTCTACGGGGCCAATATCCGATCCATGACCAAGGACCATGGAGTGCGAAGTATATATACGGTTAGGCGGTAAGCCTTACCCGAAATCCCCAGTGTTTTGTTCCCAAGCATGATTGGTCCACAGTTTCTCTACCCACTGAAGGGAGGAAAGGCTGAGTCAAACCTTGCCCAGCTCGGTGATCGAACCTCGGATCTGTGGCGTGGGAACGCGAAGAGATACCCCAACGCCACTGGGCTACAATTATGTATCTATCCATGTATATATATGGGTGTATGTGGGAGAGAGAGAGAGAGAGAGAGAAAGCTAGAAATAGATAATATATTTTCAATTTATCCAATACTATGTTGCATCTATAAAAACTAATGTAATAGATGCAATAAATGATATTCAAAAACCCAGTTAGTACGAAACTCAGGCAAGTGACCATCGTGGTCCAACAATTTCTCTACCCACTGAAGGGAGGAAAGGCTGAGTCAAACCTTGCCCAGCTCGGTGATCGAACCTCGGATCTGTGGCGTGGGAACGCGAAGAGATACCCCAACGCCACTGGGCTACAATTATGTATCTATCCATGTATATATATGGGTGTATGTGGGAGAGAGAGAGAGAGAGAGAGAAAGCTAGAAATAGATAATATATTTCTATTTATCCAATACTATGTTGCATCTATAAAAACTAATGTAATAGATGCAATAAATGATATTCAAAAGACCCAGTGAGTACGAAACTCAGGCAAGTGACCATCGTGGTCCACAATTTCTCTACCCACTGAAGGGAGGAAAGGCTGAGTCAAACTTTGCCCAGCTCGGTGATCGAACCTCGGATCTGTGGCCTGGGAACGTAAAGAGATACCCCAACGGCACTGGGCTTCAATTATGTATCTATTCATGTATATATATGGGTGTATGTGGGAGAGAGAGAGAGAGAGAAAGCGAGAAATAGAAAATATATTTCAATTTATCCAGTACTATGTTGCTTCTATAAAAACTAATGTAATAAATGCAATAAATGATATTCAAAAGACCCAGTTAGAACGAAACTCAGGCAAGTGACCATCGTGGTCAACAATTTCTCTACCCACTGAAGGGAGGAAAGGCAGAGTCAAACTTTGCCCAGCTCGGTGATCGAACCTCGGATCTGTGGCATGGGAACGCAAAGAGATACCCCAACGGCACTGGGCTTCAATTATGTATCTATTCATGTATATATATGGGTGTATGTGGGAGAGAGAGAGAGAGAGAAAGCGAGAAATAGAAAATATATTTCAATTTATCCAGTACTATGTTGCTTCTATAAAAACTAATGTAATAAATGCAATAAATGATATTCAAAAGACCCAGTTAGAACGAAACTCAGGCAAGTGACCATCGTGGTCAACAATTTCTCTACCCACTGAAGGGAGGAAAGGCAGAGTCAAACTTTGCCCAGCTCGGTGATCGAACCTCGGATCTGTGGCCTGGGAACGCGAAGAGATACCTGAACGCCACTGGGCTACAATTATGTATCTATCCATGTATATATATGGGTGTATGTGGGAGAGAGAGAGAGAGAGAAAGCGAGAAATAGATAATATATTTCAATTTATCCAGTACTATGTTGCATCTATATAAAAACTAATGTAATAGATGCAATAAATGATATTCAAAAGACCCAGTTAGTACGAAACTCAGGCAAGTGACCATCGTGGTCAACAATTTCTCTACCCACTGAAGGGAGGAAAGGCAGAGTCAAACTTTGCCCAGCTCGGTGATCGAACCTCGGATCTGTGGCATGGGAACGCGAAGAGATACCTGAACGCCACTGGGCTTCAATTATGTATCTATCCATGTATATATATGGGTGTATGTGGGAGAGAGAGAGAGAGAAAGCGAGAAATAGATAATATATTTCAATTTATCCAGTACTATGTTGCATCTATAAAAACTAATGTAATAGATGCAATAAATGATATTCAAAAGACCCAGTTAGTACGAAACTCAGGCAAGTGACCATCGTGGTCAACAATTTCTCTACCCACTGAAGGGAGGAAAGGCAGAGTCAAACTTTGCCCAGCTCGGTGATCGAACCTCGGATCTGTGGCATGGGAACGCGAAGAGATACCTGAACGCCACTGGGCTTCAATTATGTATCTATCCATGTATATATATGGGTGTATGTGGGGAGAGAGAGAGAGAGAAAGCGAGAAATAGATAATATATTTCAATTTATCCAGTACTATGTTGCATCTATAAAAACTAATGTAATAGATGCAATAAATGATATTCAAAAGACCCAGTTAGTACGAAACTCAGGCAAGTGACCATCGTGGTCAACAATTTCTCTACCCACTGAAGGGAGGAAAGGCAGAGTCAAACTTTGCCCAGCTCGGTGATCGAACCTCGGATCTGTGGCATGGGAACGCGAAGAGATACCTGAACGCCACTGGGCTTCAATTATGTATCTATTCATGTATATATATGGGTGTATGTGGGAGAGAGAGAGAGAGAGAAAGCGAGAAATAGATAATATATTTCAATTTATCCAGTACTATGTTGCATCTATAAAAAACTAATGTAATAGATGCAATAAATGATATTCAAAAGACCCAGTTAGTACGAAACTCAGGCAAGTGACCATCGTGGTCAACAATTTCTCTACCCACTGAAGGGAGGAAAGGCAGAGTCAAACTTTGCCCAGCTCGGTGATCGAACCTCGGATCTGTGGCATGGGAACGCGAAGAGATACCTGAACGCCACTGGGCTTCAATTATGTATCTATCCATGTATATATATGGGTGTATGTGGGAGAGAGAGAGAGAGAGAAAGCGAGAAATAGATAATATATTTCAATTTATCCAGTACTATGTTGCATCTATAAAAACTAATGTAATAGATGCAATAAATGATATTCAAAAGACCCAGTTAGTACGAAACTCAGGCAAGTGACCATCGTGGTCAACAATTTCTCTACCCACTGAAGGGAGGAAAGGCAGAGTCAAACTTTGCCCAGCTCGGTGATCGAACCTCGGATCTGTGGCATGGGAACGCGAAGAGATACCTGAACGCCACTGGGCTTCAATTATGTATCTATCCATGTATATATATGGGTGTATGTGGGGGAGAGAGAGAGAGAGAGAAAGCGAGAAATAGATAATATATTTCAATTTATCCAGTACTATGTTGCATCTATAAAAAACTAATGTAATAGATGCAATAAATGATATTCAAAAGACCCAGTTAGTACGAAACTCAGGCAAGTGACCATCGTGGTCAACAATTTCTCTACCCACTGAAGGGAGGAAAGGCAGAGTCAAACTTTGCCCAGCTCGGTGATCGAACCTCGGATCTGTGGCCTGGGAACGCGAAGAGATACCCAACGCCACTGGGCTACAATTATGTATCTATCCATGTATATATATGGGTGTATGTGGGAGAGAGAGAGAGAGAAAGCGAGAAATAGATAATATATTTCTATTTATCCAATACTATGTTGCATCTATAAAAACTAATGTAATAGATGCAATAAATGATATTCAAAAGACCCAGTGAGTACGAAACTCAGGCAAGTGACCATCGTGGTCCACAATTTCTCTACCCACTGAAGGGAGGAAAGGCTGAGTCAAACCTTGCCCAGCTCGGTGATCGAACCTCGGATCTGTGGCGTGGGAACGCGAAGAGATACCCCAACGCCACTGGGCTACAATTATGTATCTATCCATGTATATATATGGGTGTATGTGGGAGAGAGAGAGAGAGAGAGAGAAAGCTAGAAATAGATAATATATTTCTATTTATCCAATACTATGTTGCATCTATAAAAACTAATGTAATAGATGCAATAAATGATATTCAAAAGACCCAGTGAGTACGGAACTCAGGCAAGTGGGCATCGTGGTCCACAATTTCTCTATCCACTGAAAGGAGGAAAGGCTGAGTCAAACCTTGCCCAGCTCGGTGATCGAACCTCGGATCTGTGGCGTGGGAACACGAAGAGATACCCCAACGCCACTGGGCTACAATTATGTATCTATCCATGTATATATATGGGTGTATGTGGGAGAGAGAGAGAGAGAGAGAGAAAGCTAGAAATAGATAATATATTTCTATTTATCCAATACTATGTTGCATCTATAAAAACTAATGTAATAGATGCAATAAATGATATTCAAAAGACCCAGTGAGTACGAAACTCAGGCAAGTGACCATCGTGGTCCACAATTTCTCTACCCACTGAAGGGAGGAAAGGCTGAGTCAAACCTTGCCCAGCTCGGTGATCGAACCTCGGATCTGTGGCGTGGGAACGCGAAGAGATACCCCAACGCCACTGGGCTACAATTATGTATCTATCCATGTATATATATGGGTGTATGTGGGAGAGAGAGAGAGAAAGCTAGAAATAGATAATATATTTCTATTTATCCAATACTATGTTGCATCTATAAAAACTAATTTAATAGATGCAATAAATGATATTCAAAAGACCCAGTGAGTACGAAACTCAGGCAAGTGACCATCGTGGTCCACAATTTCTCTACCCACTGAAAGGAGGAAAGGCTGAGTCAAACTTTGCCCAGCTCGGTGATCGAACCTCGGATCTGTGGCGTGGGAACGCGAAGAGATACCCCAACGCCACTGGGCTACAATTATGTATCTATCCATGTATATATATGGGTGTATGTGGGAGAGAGAGAGAGAAAGCTAGAAATAGATAATATATTTCTATTTATCCAATACTATGTTGCATCTATAAAAACTAATTTAATAGATGCAATAAATGATATTCAAAAGACCCAGTGAGTACGAAACTCAGGCAAGTGACCATCGTGGTCCACAATTTCTCTACCCACTGAAGGGAGGAAAGGCTGAGTCAAACTTTGCCCAGCTCGGTGATCGAACCTCGGATCTGTGGCCTGGGAACGTAAAGAGATACCCCAACGGCACTGGGCTTCAATTATGTATCTATTCATGTATATATATGGGTGTATGTGGGAGAGAGAGAGAGAGAGAAAGCGAGAAATAGAAAATATATTTCAATTTATCCAGTACTATGTTGCTTCTATAAAAACTAATGTAATAAATGCAATAAATGATATTCAAAAGACCCAGTTAGAACGAAACACAGGCGAGTGACCATCCTGGATTCTTTTATTTTCCGGAAATATAAAAGTCATCAATTACAATTTATATATGGTGTAAGCCAATTATAAATGCTCTAAGCGTGGCTGTTTCGTCTACATTGCAATACTATGCAAGTTCGAAGAGAAGAGCTATCCCAATCCAGAATATATAAACTAAAATTGCCTTTATTGACTTTAATTTTTTATCTCAATACTGATTCGGATGCAAAACCAGAAGTCAAAGGTTAGCTAAAGTACTATGAAGTGTCGTACATTAACTCTTTCTAACTACGCATAAACTTCTACACTGGGTCAAGATGAAAAATAATTGTTATAATTCTTACCCAGTAAAATGGGTGTATCTATCATAAGATGATTTTCTCTTTAGGTTATTTTGAAAGCATCTTGATTTTGTGAAAGTCTACATAGAAAAACGCCGTACGATTTATAAAATTGTAGAAAGAAATTAAAATTTTTAATCGAAAAAAAAATTTTTTTTTAATTTAAAAGCAAATAGAATTCAAAAGAAATATTTTACGAATGTATTTACATTCTTAAAAAAATAAAAGGCTTGTTGCGATTGAAAAATAATTACCGTTTGAATACAATATAATTTTTCTTTGTGATTTTCCATCTCGACAATTTTTATAATTGACTTAAGCTTAAAAATCTGTATTTTATAATGATAAACATCTTATTTTTACCAGTGAGGATCTTGGTACTTTATTTTCTACATCTGAAAGAGAAGTTTTCTTAAAGTAGTAATTTTTTATTAGAAAAACACAATACCTTTTAAATGATCTTAAAATTGAAAGAATTTTAAAATTAAAGATGGTAAACAAGAGTAGTAATTAATTTCTTGCAGATTTGCTTCTAATTATTTTTTATTTTTCTTCTAAAAAGTTTTTAATCAGAATTTTTATTTTAACTTAGGAAAACCTCTTCCTATCTTTTAATAATTATGGGACTTAATGATAATTATGGAAAACATTTTTAAAAATTACTGATTAAATATCTATTGATTATCTCTATGATGTATGCAGTTTTTTAAAGATTAAAAATGTTTTCTAAGAACTTAAATCGCAGAAAAAAAAAGAATCATTCATACGAAAAATCGAAATGAGTAAGGACACGTGTCTTCGAAATTGAAGATTTATCTACGTGCTGTCACATTTTTCATAATATGACTTGTCTTTTTATTGGATGATAGTAAATAACGATGAATATGAAAACATGCTTTATTTCATTTCACTTCAATTTTAATCAAAACTGTTTATTTATAAGTTTCAGAAAAAAACTAAATAAAAAAATAAAAATAAATAAATTAATTGCACTTCTTAAGGCACAAATAGGATCAAAATTTTACATTCATTTTATATCCTGAAGTTTAATATTAGATCTACTTTTCAACTTAATTAGTTCCTTTTTTGAGATTTCCGAACGCTGGCCGATTGGTTAGGGCGCTGATCGTCGGAACCAGAGTTCGTGGGTTCGAATCCCACTAAGGCATGGATGTTCGTAGCCGTTCGGAATCGGCTTTAAGTAGTAGGTCCCGGTCTCATTAGCCCTCGTGTGCAAAACAGTAGACCGTAGCGCTCCAAACCAAACCAAACCTTTTTTGAGAATTTGTCAAGACCTGTCACAAAGTATTCAATACTTTCTAATAAGAAAACCCGTCCAATCTGTCCAGTCCTGTCTAGCCTGTTTAAAGTTATGACTATTGTAAATCTCTGTGAATTATTACTTTTCTTATACTCTGAACTAACCCAGAGTTATTCAATTATTTTTTGTATTATTTATTATTTGATGTACGTATGTTATAGAAGTGCCGATCTTGAAAAATCGCATACAGAAAAGTGCATATTTAATCTTAAAAAATACATACCTATCCGTCCGTTTCTGTCCATGTTTTTCCATGTTTTTCTGGCCGAACGATAGCCGAACAGTTACTGCGCTAATCTTTGGTACTGGAGGTCGTGGGTTCGAATCCCACTGTGATATGACTGTTCATAGTCATTTGGTATCGGTTCTAAGAAGTAGGTTCCTTTGTCATTGACCCTCGTTTTGCAAAACAGTAGATCGTATCTCTTCAAATCAAACCATGTGATTATGATTTCCTAAGGATGTTTTCTCTCTCGTCTACATGTACCCTTATGAATTTGGGGCCATTCTGTATATATTTATATATTATATGTATATATATATATAGTGCCGATATATATATATATATACAGATATATATATGCATATTTAATCTTAAAAAATACATATATAGTCCGTATTCTGTCCATGTATATATATATGTTTATATATATATATATATATATATATATGTATATATGGAGGTATGGGTTCGAATCCCACTGTATATATATGTATATATATATATATATCGGTTCTATATATATATAGTATTCCTTTGTCATATATATATATATATATATATATATATATATCTATATAATAAACCATGTGATTATGATTTCCTAAGGATGTTTTCTCTCTGTCTACATGTATTATAATTTGGGGCCATTCTGTATATATATATATATATATATATATATATATATATATATATATATATATATATATATATATATATATATATATATATATATATATATATATATATATATATATATACTGTTTGCTTTATTGGTCAGCTTTATCTATCTGTGTATATATATATATATATATATACACAGATATATATATATAAATATATATATATATACGTATATATATATATATATATATATATATATATATATATATATATATATATATATATATATATATATATATATATATATATATATTTGTGTGTGTATGTATGTATGTATGGATAGATAATTAATAGATATAGGCATATATATACATATATACATTGGTGTGCAAAACTTAAGCAAAAGGTGGATTATTTTACCATAACTCTAAGAGAAATCATCTGATAGACATGAAATTCAGAAATGAGGGAGAGTATTATGTAAGTAAAGGATGACGAAAGCATCGGCGCTGCAAAGGGAATACAATGCATACGGTATGGAATAAAAAAAAACAAGCTATAGTATAGTGCCTCCTGATTGTCTATCCAAGAGGAAGAACAACAAGAAGATGTTCCTAATGGGATATGCCCTAGTCAACTGCAATGGTTGCTTCGTACCGTCTCCGCATACTCAGAAGCAGCTGGTCCAACATTTCTTTCATTAAGAGTGCCCATTCCGTGATCAGCATCTGTTTGAGTTGTCTCCCCAATCATCCCACATTTGTTCGATGGGATTTAAAGGGGAGTACACTGGCCAAACCATTCCAGTGATATCATAAATCACGATACTATGCCTTCAATAAAGCTTGTTTTTGTTTGATTTCATACCTTATGCATTGTATTCTTTTTTCAGCGCTGATGCTTTTGTCATCTTTCACGTACTTAATACTCTCCCGCATTTCTGAATTTCATGTCTCTTAGATGATTTCTAGTGGAGTTATGGCAAAAAACCTACCTGTTGCTTAAGATTTGCACACCAGTGTACATGAATAATTATTTTAATAAAACGTTTACTCTAAATGTGTTTATGAATAGCAGCATTATACGCGGAACTCTTCTGAACTTTCAGCTTTTACTTCGTAATCCGAGTTTTATAACAATTTCGAAATTTCTTTGTTAAGATAAAAAACATGGACATGAAAAACGACAAGAAAAAAAGAACATTCATAAGTCATAAGGTAAAAGGTGTGGTCTATAAAGAAAGTGATTCATATTTCAATTAAACTTTACAAAAACTCACATGTCTGATATTTTGCTTATAATCCTCTTACTGTAGCTCGAAGTGACATTGGGATTTTACCATGCCCTTCATGCAACTGCCGATAAACTTCAGTGCTGTAATACCTTTTCGACAGAAAAAAAGACGAAACAAATTGCTTCAAGCATTCTTAACATGAACGCCATTTACAACTGTAAAAAATGCTTACATACAAACTTTAATTGCCTCCTCACAGCCGCTACATCACACGTTACAAAAAAAATTCTGAAGTGTTGCCACAGTTTCCTCAATCTGGGAAATTTTTCCGGAAGAATGTGACTAACCTTCTGTCAAACGTACGTATTTAGAATATCAAACAAAATAAATTCATACGAATATTTAACCTATAGAATTTTTATAAACTTTGCATATTATACACACAAAAAAGTAGAAAATTGTTTAAAGACGCGTTTATATTTTTCAGAATGCAAGTGCCCTTTTTACAGAAATTCATGAAACCTTAAAGACAGTTAAATATCGTTGTAAAACACCTAAATAATTTTGAGCTTCATATGATACAGGTTCATCAAAATACTTTTTCTATTTCAAATAGTTGATGGTTCTATTAATAAATAAGTCACCCAAAATTCACTAAGAAGTATGAGTTCAATCAAGTTCCTTACATAGTCAACAACAAAAATATTTATGTATATACACTCAGTGATGAAATCTTTGTGGTTTGAAGAGAGCCTAGTGGCAAATGTGTCGGGCTAGAATCCGAAGGTGCAGCCTGGAAAACGCACCAAATATATTCATGTGCACAAACAGAACACTCTAGATAAATCTGTGGGTTTGGATATTCTCTAACTGGGAGGAAGGCAGTTAGATGAGAATTCCGGAATCTGGAGAAAAAATTACTCATTTGATATAGGTTTGGTTTGGTTTGGTTTGGTTTTCGAGTGCTACGGTCTACATTTTGCAACAAGAGGGCTAATGAGACCGGGACCTACTGCTTAAAGCCGATCCGATCTGCTACGAACATCCATGCCATAGTGGGATACGAACCCTCGAACTCTTCCGAATGCCAGCACCCTAACCATTCGGCCATTCTTTGGCCATTTGATATAGGATGGTCAAAATTATGAGGTTTTTCCAATATAACATTACGAAAGCTTTAAATACATCATGATGAGCGTCCCGTTTTAAAGTTTCAAACAAAGTGAACTGGAAATAAAAGCCTGTGTTCGCATAGAAATATATACTTTTTTCATAAAATTTGCATTACATTGCATTTTTTTCCTTGACTCAAAAACAAATTTGACGATATGAAATCGATGATTGAAAACAAAGTGTCGAATCATCGATACGAAGCGAAATTTTGATTTATATTTTCAACCGTTTTACGAAACCTAATATAAATTTTACAAAGCGTCATTTTATGTAACATGTTTACAAATAATAAATGGATAAAAATTTTTAAAAAAAATTTACGTTGGTAAAGAAAAATTTACGTTGTAAACAGCTTGAACCTTCAAAAAATAAAAGTTTAACATTTGAAGTAAACAAGCCAAAAGAAATTACGTAAAGCAAAGATGTATATAAAGCGCTCGGAGTGTTGATAAGACATATTATTTCAAAAATGATCTAGAAGTCAAAATTATCATAAAATATAATTTCAAAACATCAGTATTAATATAAACTTTTTCCTATATATATACTCTCAAAAATTCCTTCTGCTTATTATTCAAAAATAAAAAAACATCAGATGGGATGTAGCACGTTCTAAAGAGAATTTGAAATTTGATTCGTTGATGAATTTGTCTGTGAATTAAAAATTCCTTGATTATCGATCCAATATTTTTCGACTGAAACGAACGCAAATAGACTTGTTTGTTTATTCGATCCCTGACCTCATTATCTTTATTTTGGAAAAAGTTTCCCAGTCTTGCGAACCCAATATCCCGACCGGAACAAAAAAAATACGAAACGTGTCTTTACGACAGTTCCCGAAAACAGTTTTCATTGTCCTCTTTCTCCAAATGCGGAAAAGGAAACACTACAGTGCTCCGCAAAATAGGAAATCATGGCAGTATTTTATTTCTCTTTTTGCCAAAGTTGACATTTCATTTCAGGATTCGTCATAAGGGCGTCTTCGTTTCGTGACCTCTGTTACGTCCTGTTTAAGTATTCGTTTTACCCGTTTCTTCCAAAGGGCATAAAAAAAATAAGTGGGCGAGAGAATTGTTTAGTTTAGTAAGCATGTGGGTCAGTGAATTTCATGGAAGCGGGACAAATAGCCAGTCGAATCAAATTTCCACATCAATGATTTGAATTGAAGAAGGTTATATTACACAATGCTTCAGAATAAAATATTTTGATTGAATGACTTATTTTACAAGTACCTCTTTTGTTAATCCAAATAAAAAAAACAATAATTGGGAATTTTTAATGTGGTTGGGTACTAGCCAACCACAACTAACAACCCAGCCAACTTAAAATATTTTCAGGTTGGATTGCTGAAAATATTTTAAGTTGGAAATTACTAATAAAATATCCATTGACTTTCTTTTTAACTGCATGCTGTATTATAATGATTGAAAATGTTTTTTAGAAAATGAAATGGCAGAATTTTCCTATGAGCGTTTGTTTTATACAAACGTTCATGGGAAAATTCCAAACGCGTAGAATACGCTAACGCTTTAATAGCGTACCATCACATTTCCCTTACGACGTCCTCTTTTGCTAATTCAAATAAAAAAATAATAATTGGGAATTTTTAATGTGGGTGGGTACTAGCCATATTGGATTGCTAAAAATATTTCAATTTGAAAAGTACTGATGAAATATGCATTAACTTTCTCTTTAATTCTATGCTGTATTATAATGATTAAAATTTTTTTCTAGAAATTGAAATGGCAGAATTTTCCTATGAGCGTTTGTTTTATACAAACGTTCGTGGGAAAATTCCAAACGCGTAGAATACGCTAACGCTTTAATAGCGTACCATCACATTTCCCTTACAACGTCCTCTTTTGCTAATTCAAATAAAAAAATAATAATTGGGAATTTTTAATGTGGGTGGGTACTAGCCATATTGGATTGCTAAAAATATTTCAATTTGAAAAGTACTGATGAAATATGCATTAACTTTCTCTTTAACTCTATGCTGTATTATAATGATTAAAATTTTTTTCTAGAAATTGAAATGGCAGAATTTTCCTATGAGCGTTTGTTTTATACAAACGTTCGTGGGAAAATTCCAAACGCGTAGAATACGCTAACGCTTTAATAGCGTACCATCACATTTCCCTTACAACGTCCTCTTTTGCTAATTCAAATAAAAAAATAATAATTGGGAATTTTTAATGTGGGTGGGTACTAGCCATATTGGATTGCTAAAAATATTTCAATTTGAAAAGTACTGATGAAATATGCATTAACTTTCTCTTTAACTCTATGCTGTATTATAATGATTAAAATTTTTTTCTAGAAATTGAAATGGCAGAATTTTCCTATGAGCGTTTGTTTTATACAAACGTTCGTGGGAAAATTCCAAACGCGTAGAATACGCTAACGCTTTAATAGCGTACCATCACATTTCCCTTACAACGTCCTCTTTTGCTAATTCAAATAAAAAAATAATAATTGGGAATTTTTAATGTGGGTGGGTACTAGCCATATTGGATTGCTAAAAATATTTCAATTTGAAAAGTACTGATGAAATATGCATTAACTTTCTCTTTAACTCTATGCTGTATTATAATGATTAAAATTTTTTTCTAGAAATTGAAATGGCAGAATTTTCCTATGAGCGTTTGTTTTATACAAACGTTCGTGGGAAAATTCCAAACGTGTTAGAATACGCTAACACTCTAATACCGTACCATCACATTTCCCTTACAACGTCCTCTTTTAAAGCAATGGTGAAAATTGAGGATTAGGAAAATATGTTTTATTTCATTTTCACTGCTTTCAATAATTTAATCTTTACGTATATCAAATAAAATAAATTTATAATAAAATTTTAACATCCATAGTTCTTTAAAATTTTTGAATATTATGTGCAAAAAATAGCATGTAAGAAATGTCTCAAACTTTTTAAAGGCATCTTTATATTTTTCAAAATGTAGCATTAGTATAGCTTCGTGTTAACATATAAGCAAAATAGTTCAACTTCTGGGAGATTAGCATTTGAAAATACATTTAAATACATTTCATCACTTGACAGAGTGGAAAATTCTCCGTTGTTGTAAGTGACAAAATTTCAAAATATATTTGATTTTAAAATATTTTTGATTTTAAAAGTTTTTGATAGGGTCTTCTTTGACATTTTCAATAAATAAAATTTTTAAAAAGTTGTCCTAACGCCCTACTTAATATTACGCCCTATCTCATAGCAGAATTTATTTTAAAAATTCTTTTCGCGTAAGCTCTCCAGAATTAGAGCCTTTTTCTCCATAGGTTAACAAGGAGAAAGCAAAACACAATTATAGGTGGTAATCTAGGCGCAGACTGCCATATGCATCAAGCAATAGTCTCTCTATATTTATTAAAAGAATTGTGTCACTCATATGTGCCTCGCAAACAAATTTCTCAATCACACCAACATAAAAATATATAATTATTTTATTCAATTTAGAATAATTTGTAACACAAAAGTAAATATTCTCAACAATTTATTTATGCTAGCGGCGATCAGCGTGTTACTACAAACTACAAAAATATATAACGAAAACTTAGCAAAAGATGAATTTATTTAGCTAAATTTCTTTTTTATAATAATACTAGAATATAAAGCAGTCAAGGTAAAGTAATTTAGAACCATTTACTACAAATAATGGGATTATCATATGTGCAAATTATAACTTTCATAAACGCTTAGGATGTCAGTAGATTTTCTAGTAACATGTAAAAGCTTTTAATTTAGTGCATTTTATTAATATCTGGTTTCAATAGATTCTGAAAGAAAACTTTGTTACTACACTAAATAAATTTGTACGTTGTAAGGAGTTATTAACTACCAGTTAACGTAATGGAATTCAAGGACATTCTGTGGAAACATAAATCAGAGGCAAAAAAATTAATTTAATCTGTATTCGTAAAATACTTTTAAAGTTTAGGTGCATTCTACTTTTAATATACTTTGCGTTTTCTAATACAGTGAGAAAGTAAAGTTTAATATACACTCAAGAGCGAAAATATTATGACCACCCCTACATTTTGCAATGAACTCGCCTGAATGACGTGGAAGACACGTGATCAGATGGAAGTGATATTTAACTGCTGCTGGAGAGTCTGAAGAATCATTCTTTCACTTACTACTGTGTGTGATGGTAAAGGCTGCGGATCTAAGCAATTTTGATAGAGGGCAGATTGTAATGACTTGAAGGCTCGGAACAAGTATTTCCGAAACTGGACGACTCGGTTGTTCGCGATCTACAGTTGTTAGTACTTATGTAAATTGGATGAATGACGGGGAAACCAGCAGTAGACGACATGATTTTGGACATCCACACGCTATCAGATAAAAAGGTCGTCGGAGACTATCTCGCAGGGTGAAGCAAAACCGGATCTAGACAGTGGCTCAGCTGACAACCTAATACAATGCAGGTCCAAGTAGAATAGTATCGGAGCACACTGTTCAGCTGACACTGTTGGATATGGGGTTACGCAGCAAACGTCCCACTGGTGTGCCTTTGCTAACCAAGCGTCATCGCCAACTGCGCTTACGATAGGCCCGGAAATATCGCGACTGGTCCCTGGTTCAGTGGGAGAGACTTGCCTGGTCAGATGAATAACAGTTTGCCATTCATCACATAAACATCCAGGCGAACAGTTGTTTCCTCAATGTACAGTAGGTCATACGCAAGCCGGTGATGGCGGTATTATGCTTTGGGGGACGTTCTCTTGATTCTGAGACCCGTGGTTGTGGTAGAGCAGACTATGAATTCTACAGGGTATCAGAACATCACTGCGGACCAGTTGCACCCTTACATGGCCTCTGTTTTTTAGCTGGAAATGGAATGTTTCAGCAGGACAACGGCCCGTGTCACAAGGCTAAAATTGTGTTGGAGTGGTTCGAGGAACATGATGCTGAATTCTAGTTAATGGCCTGGCCGCCTAACTCACCTAATCTCAATCCAATAAAACACATTTGGGATGTCATGGGACGGCAGCTCAGAGTTCAGAGACCATCAATTCGTAATATCTCAGATTTTCGTAACTGTTGCTTAAACATCTGGTACAATCTGTCTCCATCCATGTACCAAGGACTTTTGACATCCATGCCAAGGCGGGTTGAAGCTGTGTTGCTCGCCAAAGGTGGCCC
>CM063504.1:69079591-69107091 GCA_032207245.1 Pardosa pseudoannulata
GTGTTAAACTCTTTTGCTTCTGCTTAAATGTAAAGGATATTTATTGAATATCATAAATTCTTATAAGAAAACCCTTCGAGAGTTAGTAAAGATTGTTATCTCACGTTTTTAGAAAAATATATTTAAAAATTAACAATGAATTCTTTAATTTTCAATGAAAGTTTGCTTGATTTTGAGCCTATAAATTAATTTATTTTCTGTAATACCAGAAAACTACAAAACTTTATCTATATTTCTTGTATTAGAAAATGATTGATATTAAATATATTATTCGAAAGTTTAACCTCATGAATCCCAGTTATAGAAAAATTACGACTGCATTTGAAAGAGCTAAAAAAATTATACTTAAGTTGCTTCTTCCTTATTAGTATCATTTCCGTCCTTACCATCTGGTTCCTTAATAACGTTCTATTTGGTGGGAAAAACGGATGTCATTGCATTGGATCTGTCAAAGCAGGACAACGTTGTTGCTACCTTTAATCAGTATAATAATGAAATATGCCTTTGTTTCTCAGTCTATTTGCTCTTAATATGGCCCAGCCTTTTTCGTAGACCTTATTACATATAGAGTAAAATAGGTTCTTATACTTTTTTTCTTCAGTGTTTAATCCTTTGTATGTATATCTGTTCGCTGTATAAATGCATGGATATACAGGGTCGAAACTAGGGCGTGGCGAAGGTGACATTTGTCACGGGCGCATCAGCCTTAGGGGCGTTCACCATGAGGAAAATGAGATCCGAAAGGGAATGATTCGCCCAGAGTAGAAATAAAAAAAAATTTGAAAAATAATTTTTTTAATAAAATGGGTATAATAAAAAAATTTAAAAAATAATTATATTAATTAATATGCTTTAATATAAATCTGGGTATTCGTTATAAATTTTGATTTTATTAAAGTTATTAAAATTAAATTTAAATTTAGAAATTCACCAATTTTTTTTTAAATTCAACTTCAAAATAAAAAATATTCCTCTCAGATAAACTATTCAGCTTACCATCGAAATAATATCCCCAAAAATGTTCAAATATATCTTTAAGTATTAATGGGTATAATAAAAAATTTGAAAAATAATTTTTTTATTAAAATAGGTATAATAAAAAAATTTGAAAAATAATTTTTTTATTAAAATAGGTATAATAAAAAAATTTGAAAAATAATTTTTTTATTATAAAATCCAATGAGTTAAAAAATTACTTTTTTTATGAATTTTCTTATTTTTAAAAATGTTTCTAGAGACTAAACTTGCTATGGATTCTTACAAAATCTTTACCAAACACCCCTAATATGCTTTAATATAAATCTGGGTATTCGTTTTAAATTTTGAATTTATTAAAGTAATTGAAACTAAATTTAAATTTAGAAATTCACCAATTTTTTTTTTTTTAATTCAGCTTCCAGATAAAAAGTATTCCTCTCAGATAAACTATTCAGTTTACCATAGAAATAATATCCCCAAAAATGTTCAAATATATCTTTAAGTATTAATGGGTATAATAAAAAAATTTGAAAAATAATTTTTTTATTAAAATGGGTAGAATAAAAAGATTTGAAAAATAATTTTTTTTATTATAAAATCCAATGAGTTACAAAATTACCATTTTTTATGAATTTTCTTATTTTTAAAAATGTTTCTAGAGACTAAACTTGGTATGGATTCTTACAAAATCTTTACCAAACACCCCTAATATGTTTTAATATAAATCTGGGTATTCGTTTTAAATTTTGAATTTATTAAAGTTATTAAAACTAAATTTAAATTTAGAAATTCACCAATTTTTTTTAAAATTCAACTTCCAAATAAAAAGTATTCCTCTCAGATAAACTATTCAGTTTACCATCGAAATAATATCCCCAAAAATGTTCAAATATATCTTTAAGTATTAATGGGTATAATAAAAAATTTAAAAAATAATTTTTTATTAAAATGAGTATAATAAAAAATTTGAAAAATAATTTTTTTATTAAAATAGGTATAATAAAAAAATTTGAAAAATAATTTTTTTATTAAAATAGGTATAATAAAAAAATTTGAAAAATAATTTTTTTATTATAAAATCCAATGAGTTAAAAAATTACTTTTTTTATGAATTTTCTTATTTTTAAAAATGTTTCTAGAGACTAAACTTGCTATGGATTCTTACAAAATCTTTACCAAACACCCCTAATATGCTTTAATATAAATCTGGGTATTCGTTTTAAATTTTGAATTTATTAAAGTAATTGAAACTAAATTTAAATTTAGAAATTCACCAATTTTTTTTTTTAATTCAGCTTCCAAATAAAAAGTATTCCTCTCAGATAAACTATTCAGTTTACCATAGAAATAATTTCCCCAAAAATGTTCAAATATATCTTTAAGTATTAATGGGTATAATAAAAAAATTTGAAAAATAATTTTTTTATTAAAATGGGTAGAATAAAAAGATTTGAAAAATAATTTTTTTTATTATAAAATCCAATGAGTTACAAAATTACCATTTTTTATGAATTTTCTTATTTTTAAAAATGTTTCTAGAGACTAAACTTGGTATGGATTCTTACAAAATCTTTACCAAACACCCCTAATATGTTTTAATATAAATCTGGGTATTCGTTTTAAATTTTGAATTTATTAAAGTTATTAAAACTAAATTTAAATTTAGAAATTCACCAATTTTTTTTAAAATTCAACTTCCAAATAAAAAGTATTCCTCTCAGATAAACTATTCAGTTTACCATCGAAATAATATCCCCAAAAATGTTCAAATATATCTTTAAGTATTAATGGGTATAATAAAAAATTTAAAAAATAATTTTTTATTAAAATGAGTATAATAAAAAATTTGAAAAATAATTTTTTTTATTATAAAATCCAATGAGTTACAAAATTACCATTTTTTATGAATTTTCTTATTTTTAAAAATGTTTCTAGAGACTAAACTTGCTATGGATTCTTACAAAATCTTTACCAAACACCCCTAATATGCTTTAATATAAATCTGGGTATTCGTTTTAAATTTTGAATTTATTAAAGTTATTGAAACTAAATTTAAATTTAGAAATTCACCAATTTTTTTTTAAATTCAACTTCCAAATAAAAAATATTCCTTTCAGATAAACTATTCAGTTTACCATCGAAATAATATCCCCAAAAATGTTCAAATATATCTTTAAGTATTAATGGGTATAATAAAAAAATTTGAAAAATATTTTTTTTTATTATAAAATCCAATGAGTTACAAAATTACCTTTTTTTTATGGATTTTCTTACTTTTAAAAATGTTTCTAGAGACTAAACTTGCTATAGATTCTCACAAAATCTTTACCAAACACCCCTAATATGCTTTAATATAAATCTAGGTATTCGTTTTAAATTTTGAATTTATTAAAGTAATTAAAACTAAATTTAAATTTAGAAATTCACCAATTATTTTTTAAATTCAACTTCCAAATAAAAAATATTCCTCTCATATAAACTATTCAGTTTACCATCGAAATAATATCCCCAAAAATGTTCAAATATATCTTTAAGTATTAATGGGTATAATAAAAAAATTTGAAAAATAATTTTTTTTATTATAAAATCCAATGAGTTACAAAATTACCATTTTTTATGAATTTTCTTATTTTTAAAAATGTTTCTAGAGACTAAACTTGCTATGGATTCTTACAAAATCTTTACCAAACACCCCTAATATGCTTTAATATAAATCTGGGTATTAGTTTTAAATTTTGAATTTATTAAAGTTATTGAAACTAAATTTAAATTTAGAAATTCACCAATTTTTTTTTTTTAAATTCAACTTCCAAATAAAAAGTATTCCTCTCAGATAAACTATTCAGTTTACCATCGAAATAATATCCCCAAAAATGTTGAAATATATCTTTAAGTATTAATGGGTATAATAAAAAATTTGAAAAATAATTTTTTTATTAAAATGGGCATAATAAAAAATTTGAAAAATAATTTTTTTTATTACAAAATCCAATGAGTTACAAAATTACCTTTTTTTTATGGATTTTCTTACTTTTAAAAATGTTTCTAGAGACTAAACTTGCTATAGATTCTCACAAAATCTTTACCAAACACCCCTAATATGCTTTAATATAAATCTGGGTATTCGTTTTAAATTTTGAATTTATTAAAGTAATTGAAACTAAATTTAAATTTAGAAATTCACCAATTATTTTTTAAATTCAACTTCCAAATAAAAAATATTCCTCTCAGATAAACTATTCAGTTTACCATCGAAATAATATCCCCAAAAATGTTCAAATATATCTTTAAGTATTAATGGGTATAATAAAAAAATTTGAAAAATAATTTTTTTATTATAAAATCCAATGAGTTACAAAATTACCATTTTTTATGAATTTTCTTATTTTTAAAAATGTTTCTAGAGACTAAACTTGCTATGGATTCTTACAAAATCTTTACCAAACACCCCTAATATGCTTTAATATAAATCTGGGTATTCGTTTTAAATTTTGAATTTATTAAAGTTATTGAAACTAAATTTAAATTTAGAAATTCACCAATTTTTTTTTTTAAATTCAACTTCCAAATAAAAAGTATTCCTCTCAGATAAACTATTCAGTTTACCATCGAAATAATATCGCCAGAAATGTTCAAATATATCTTTAAGTATTAATGGGTATAATAAAAAATTTAAAAAATAATTTTTTATTAAAATGAGTATAATAAAAAATTTGAAAAATAATTTTTTTTATTATAAAATCCAATGAGTTACAAAATTACCATTTTTTATGAATTTTCTTATTTTTAAAAATGTTTCTAGAGACTAAACTTGCTATGGATTCTTACAAAATCTTTACCAAACACCCCTAATATGCTTTAATATAAATCTGGGTATTCGTTTTAAATTTTGAATTTATTAAAGTTATTGAAACTAAATTTAAATTTAGAAATTCACCAATTTTTTTTTTTTAAATTCAACTTCCAAATAAAAAGTATTCCTCTCAGATAAACTATTCAGTTTACCATCGAAATAATATCCCCAAAAATGTTCAAATATATCTTTAAGTGTTAATGGGTATAATAAAAAAATTTGAAAAATAATTTTTTTATTAAAATGGGTAGAATAAAAAGATTTGAAAAATAATTTTTTTTATTATAAAATCCAATGAGTTACAAAATTACCATTTTTTTATGAATTTTCTTATTTTTAAAAATCTTTCTAGAGACTAAACTTGCTATGGATTCTTACAAAATCTTTACTAAACATCCCTAATATGCTTTAATATAAATCTGGGTATTCGTTTTAAATTTTGAATTTATTAAAGTTATTGAAACTAAATTTAAATTTAGAAATTCGCTAATTTTTTATGAAAATTCAACATTTAAATAAAAAATATTCCCCTCAAATAAACTATTCAGTTTACCAGAAAAATAATATCCCGAAAATGTTCTAAAATATCTTTAAGTATTAATAAAATAAAAATAGAAGAAAAAATTAAAAATTAATATACTACGAACATTTTAAGAATTGATAAAATATTTTTAGTTCATTTTGAATATCTGGTATAAAAAAAAAAACATGTTTATATATTTTCTCTCTATAGTTGGTGATAAGCTCGCAGACTAGTTTTTTGCCACGGGCGCTAAAGGACCTAGTTACAGTCTTGCGGATCTATCTTGAAAAACTTTTGTCTATTGATTCAGGAAGAGCTTTTGGAGATCAAATTGATCCGAGGTCAAGATCATCGAGGATATCTAAGTTTTTTTATTTCTTTGTTGTTCTCCATCGGGTTGGGTCAACATAAAGTAGGGCATTTCGGATAAAAATTTATTAAATTGTATTGCTATAAAACACGTGCATATCGCCAGTAATTCAGTTTACAGTTTTTTTAAACCTAAACAATGATTGGTACTATAAGTTATAAACAACTAGGTCACTCGAATCTTTTTTTTTTTTATTTCTAACTTAGTTTTGTTTTCTAGAGCTTCAAAGTGAACACAACATGAATTGCGTTTAAACTATTAAGTTGACAAGAATTAACTGTTGCAAGGAGAAATACATAATTTTTTGCCTTTTTTATGCTATGAGAGGTGTTTTATACAGTAACATAACTGTCCAATTTGCAGCATATTAATTCATTTCATGGCTTCTATTAAAAGAAAAACTTCATTAAATATCACATATACTAAAACTGTATAATTAGATGAGAATATTTACCTCATCTGCTGACCCACTGAACCCACTGAATCAACTTAATTACATTATATCAATCTCTTCTTGCTCAAGAACAAAAATATCTACATGCATAGTATTGAAACTAAAGAATCTAAATCATATCACTAACCTAAATCTAAAGCATAGTTGCTCTTTGTATGGAGACTTGAGAAACTAATGGAAAGAAGCATGGTATACAAGTGGTATAAAAGGAATATAAAAATATATAAATGAAAAAAACAAATGCAGTATTGTTGATTATTATGGAATTAACAAGGCTGTATAAAAAGTGGGTACATAAGTAATTTAAAAATTTAGACCAATAAAATAATTTAAAAAATAAAAAATACAGTTTAATAAGTTATGAGGTAACTGTTGGTAGCCCCATCAGTCTATAGGTTTTCTCTCTTTGTCCACCTGGATCTGGTATTCGGGTACATACTAAAGTGTTTAAAATCGATGCGACAGTTTCGAGGTTACATATTGAAACACTTTCAGAATTTAAAGTGCTGTATGGAATCACCGTAGTAAAATATATTTCAACAATTCTTCCTTTTACAAAGATCTTCAGTTTATGTCTTGTGACACATTTGCTACTTTTGTTATTTAAAAATGCTTCGCACTTGCCTGAACTGAAAAAAAAATCTGAACTGAAGATGTTCTTTACAATAATGGAAACATCTTAGATTTATTAGAAATTCTTACTAATATAGTATAGGACCTCTTTTCGCTAGTAATACAGCTTTGATTCACCTGGTAATCAAATCACCCAAGTGCTGAATGAACAAGAGGAATATTACACCATTATTTTTGGTGAAATTATAAAAGTTCCAGGAAAGATTTCAGTAGAGGATATCGATTCTGGAACAAACACTCTAAAATAAAAATAAAATTATAAAGATTGGAATGAAAGATTGTTAAAATAAAAATAAAAAATGAATAAATAAAAAAATAGCATTAAAAAAAAAATAAGGAATATAAAAAAAAGTTTAAATAGAAAAAAATAGAAAAAAAATAAAAGTATAATAATGAAAAATATTGAGGAAGATAAAATTAAAATGAGTTGGTGGGATAAGGAAATAAAATGTGAAGTTGGAAGAGGGAAAGAGATTGTGAAGATGTCCTCCAAAAGTGTGGGTGAGAGTGTGTAGTGGATAAAAATAAAATGTAATAAAAAGGAAAAAAGAAAAAAAAAAAAAAATGTGTGAGAAAAAAGTGCCTTTCAGTAATAAAAACTGAGGATAAATGGGGAAGGAAAAGAAAAATTAAAAAAAAAAAATAAATAATGAAGAAAAACTGTATAAAATAAATATGTGAAGTCAGACAAAGAATTAAAAATTATGCAAAGATAAAACAAAAACATAAATGAAAAAGAAAAAAAGAAGAAAAGAATATAAACTGAAAAAAAATATATAAATTTTTAGAAAGGATAGAAAAATAAAAAAAGAATTAAATGTAAAAAAATAAAATGGTGATATAATAATAAAAATAAAAATGGAATAAAAAAAAAGAATAAATTAAAAGGAAAAAATATAATTAAATAAAAAGAAAAATGGAAAAATGTATAAAAAAGGGATAAAAATGGTGTTTAGAATAAAACAATAAGGGAAAAGTCTGGGACTAATAATGATGGGTAAAGGTAGAATGAAAAACAAATGCTGCGAAAAGAATAAAATCAGTATAATAAAAAAAAACAGAAAAAAATAATAATATTATTATTTTGTTAGTGATGATTGTATTTTTTTTTTTATAATGGATATTTTAATAGATTTACATTTTTATTTGGAATACATGATAGATTTTAATATTTTTGGTAGTTATTTCTTTGATTATATCTTTTTTTTGATTAAATTTTTATTGATTTTTTTGATTGTTGTCTGGTTTGGTTCAAATTTAAATAGTGCTAGAAATGCATTTCTAAAGTAAAAATCTCTGAAAACAATTTGAATATGAAGATATTTAAAATTATAAAGGCACAATTTTACTGAATTATTAAAAATATTTCACCTCAAGTTATTTTTCCTTTAAGGTCTTAAAAACCATTATTTCTATCCCAGGGCAATTTCTGCATAAATGTAGAAATCATAATCTTTTTTTTAAACGTGTGCACCTTCGAAACAATTCTTGTTTAAAGACACAACTTTCTTCTTTTTATCAATCAACCAGGTTTTGTAGTTGTGGTATCACTGAAGTCTGGCATTAACATCTGTGTCAAGTGGCTTTGGAATTGTTGTTTTGCCTTAAAGGTGCCTTCTAACTGTAATTATAGACACTAAAAAACTCTAGTGAAGATTACAGTTCCTTTTAATGTCCGTTGGTTTCTTTTACTCTTCTTCACCTTCTGTCCACTATTTTACTTTTGCTGAGTATGACATATTGGGCTGATTCTGCGCTGACATGACTTCAGACACTGTAGCTCTAGAAACGCCTGAAAACTGGTATTTTCCTGTCACAGGTGCTTAAACTCATTGAGCTCTTACAATAAGACCTCTTTGAAATTTTGTGAAGTCTGACATTTTACGCTTTTGACGAAAATGCAAAATGTGTACAACTTTTTAACTAAACTCATATTACCATGATTATATATTGTTTATATTAAGAAAATAGTGGTACCTAGAATTATATTTTAATGATTATGAAGCAAATTCCTAAATGTCACTTTAATTTACAGGCATTTTCCTTATTTTGATAACAACCTGTGGTTTCAATATGGTAGATCATGATTTAACTGTGAAGTTGGGCTTTTCGCTGGTTGACTAATATATTTTGCCCATATGCCCATTTGTCATGATTTTTCACGAAGTATTTTTAAATATTTTACATATACTGGTAATTTTTCGCACAGAGTTTTATTTAACCTTTCAAAAATTTATGTATATTAGTGTGAATATGTATGTGTATATGTGTGTGTGTTGTGCTTATGTGCATGTATGTATTTATCTATGCAGGGCTTCAAGGTGGGATTTTCTGAAGCTTTCCGTCTGATTGGGCCCTAATCTTCGGTACTGGAGTTTACAGGTTCGAGCCCCGCTGTGGGCATGGATGTTCGTAGCTGTTCGGAATTGAATTTAAGCAGTAGGTGTTGGTCTCGTTAGCCCTCGTGTACAAAACAGTAGACCATATCGCTGCAAATCAAACCAAACCAAAAATCAGGCCACACACGAATTTCCTTTACCGCCTTTTTATATATCAATTAATATTTTAGTACCAATAAAGTGGGTAGCCGTATTTTTTTATAACCTGCATGGTGTTAATGGCTAGTGTTGATATTATTAACACATTAGAAACAGCTGCTATACAAAGTTATTTTTAAATGTCATATTTTTATTATATCTTAATGACGTTGTTGTTCAACACACATGCTGTACGAGTGTGCTATATTATCTCCATATAGATGCAACAGCAGCCTTAAGGTCGAACATACCAGAATTATAAGCTTACTTTTTTTTACTGACTTAAAAAATACTTCCGTCAAACGAAAAGTCGATAAATATTTTAGCCAAATATATCTTTCTAGTTTTGATGTGCTACAGTTTTGCGGACTTTAATGTCTCTGTGTGAGCTTCACTAGTTCACATGTTTTAAATGCAGTGCTAAAGTAAAATGGGAGCATTTCTTTAAAAGAGAAGGCTCCACAACTCATACATATTAATGCATATATCTTCGATTTGTTGAGAAATATCCGTGTGCAAATGCAATAAAAAAGTCCAGGCAGAACAGCTTCAAGAGTTCATGAATATTCAAAAAATATTTCAACTGGGTCTCCAAAATGTTTACAAGCGGGTAATAAAATTTCTCAAGTAAGGTGCTTTCTCAGAAACATATATAATGCATGCAAAATGATCGCCGTTCTATTTTCTTTTATAATTTAAATAAAAGAGAAATGCCTTCAGCCTTACGAAAACTTTCTATTTTTTTATCCTAACTTAAAAATCATATCCTTCTTTTTGTCAAGTAACATAATCATGCAGGATGTGTGATAAGTAACGGCAAAATCATTAGGGTGTTTTTATCCGTTACAGACAGAGTATAGCAACCTGTGCGATAAGTTATCGTATATTTACAAGTCATCCCTATTATGTCATACTTAAGTAATACTTTTATTATGCGAGATAACAGACACTTTCGCAAAGTATTTATTTTTTTTATTTTTAATACTACTGAATATAATTGATTCCAAGAAGTTGTCAACTTTTCATTAACAATTCTCAGAGTTATTAAATCATATATCACCTCCCATGACTTCGATACAAATTTATTTACAATATTTAAATAATAAATACATATTAAGAATAGCAGCATTATCATATATATATATATATATATATATATATATATATATACATATATGTATATATATATACATATACATATACATATATATATGTATATATATATGTATGATTAATGTATATATATATTATAATATATATATATATATAAGGCTACAATTGCGCGGCGACAGAGTGTCTGGGATGGTAACAGTTCAGTTGAATAGGTGTTACGCCCTGATCGGTTGCTGGTAATGAACCCCGGAGGATTGCCTGGAAAAGCCGCAAACGGGACAGCCAACGAATGAGGATTCAGCTAAAAAAAACTAACTGTAACCATAGCTGGATTTTTCATGTAATTGGGATCTTAACTGACCAAAAAAAATGGTTGGCTGGACCGTAACTGAACCCCAGGTTTAAAAAGCGTAGAATTTTTGGACTCGGGGCTTTTTGACATTTTTTTACGTAGCTGCTTCGACCTCGTGGATGCTTTCGCGTCTTTTGACAGGAGCCAGCTTTCTAGTGATTGAGTTCGGGAGATTCGTAAACTCCGTTCATATAGGGAGCGGCAGAATCTCTGATACCAAACTCGGGATAAATTGAGTTTTCATTGCACCCTAGAAAAGCCTCCAACAAGTCGTGGTGGTCTTAAAATAGATCTAAGACAGGAAACTATAATACAAAAATGCTAAATGTATATATATGGTTTTAGCTATCATTGAATCTCCAGTGCACTTTGCCCATGAATAATAACAACATTTCGTAGATTTTTATTTGAACTTTTTAACAAATAGTTAACATTTCTTTATTAACTGTTACTTATTCTTCATTTATATAATTAAAATATCAAATATATATACACAAAATAAATTTTCGAATAAAATGTAGTTATATATCAGCATTACAATTTCTTTTATCTTTAACAGTAGAAACCAATAGCAGAAACGTAATGTAAACGAAAAGATTCTGGGGTTATTAAGATAAATTGTATAGATTATATTATTCAAAGTGTATTATCTACCCATTTTTTAAAAAGAATGAAAATATCTTATCGTATCCTGTTTCACTTTAGGAAGGCATTGCACCCTAGAAAAGCCTCCAACAAGTCGTGGTGGTCTTAAAATAGATCTAAGACAGGAAACTATAATACAAAAATGCTAATATATATAAGGTTTTTGCTATCATTGAATTTCCAGTGCACTTTCCCAGTGAAAGTGCAAAAGAATAATAACAACATTTCGTGGATTTTTATTTGAACTTTTTAACAAATTGTTAACATTTCTTTATTAACTGTTACTTATTCTTCATTTATATAATTAAAATATCAAATATATATACACAAAATAAATTTTCGAATAAAATGTAGTTATATATCAGCATTACAATTTCTTTTATCTTTAACAGTAGAAACCAATAGCAGAAACGTAATGCAAACGAAAAGATTCTGGGGTTATTAAGATAAATTGTATAGATTATATTATTCAAAGTGTATTATCTACCCATTTTTTAAAAAGAATGAAAATATCTTATCGTATCCTGTTTCACTTTAGGAAGTAAAATCATGCGTTTGTTCATTGACTAGATATTGATGAGAAAGTGCAACTTGATTACACTTATGATAGATAATTTTCAATAAAAAAATATTGAGAACACTGCAATTTAAAGTGTGTTATCTTCTGCAAATGCTCAAAATTTATTGGAAATTGCAAATCTCCAGGAAACTAATCATAGAAACGAGAAAGCAAAAAGAGCACTGCCTGACCTTTATCAGCTGCATAACATTTGTTACTGAAATTTTAGGAGTTTAAACTGAAAATTTATTGTTTAAGAATTAAAACTAGAAGTATTTGGCTTTACTTTTTTTCAGTTCTAACTTTCATTATTTTTGTCGATTTCATTTTTAAATTTTAGGCATTAAATTGATAAAATAATTAGAAAAAAGGAGATGAGATCTCCCTCTAAAATACGAAATGACATTTAAATTTCTTCATTAAAATTATTTTCTATGTTTTTCTTAAGAAATTATAAATTAGAAAAAGAAATTATGGTTATTAATAGGAGCAGTGTTCAAATTTTTAATATCTCTCTGATTTAGTCTTTGTTGTGAATTTACCCATTATAGGAATTAATTTATTATCAGAATTACATAAGATATACTAGTTAAAAACTGTATAATTTAAAAAAAAATTACTTTAGTGTCATAACGTACTGTCGTATTTAAAATAAATGATGTAATAGATGAACTGTTTACTAGTTTTAAACTTATACCAAGCTTCAATATTTCGATATCTGATGCATTACTAATTAGTGATCTTAGTTTTAAGAAATGATGAAATTATGTATTAGAAGAATGTGATAAGACTACTAGGAGGGCTTATTCGAGAGGAACGGGGTAGGATAACAGCTGTCCAATATTAGGGGTCTCAAGTAGGCATCTCAATACGTTAGACAAAAATATGCAGAAAGTCACAGCTGTGTCACTGCCCAAACAATAACAGGAATAGAAGCCTTTCTAAAAACCTGAAAATATCGGAATTGAAATTAACTTAATTTAATTGAAAAATGTCTGACTTGTGTTTAAGCAAACATTCATATAATTCTTGAATATTTAGCTCTTAAATATTTCCTTAAAACTAAATAAAGGTAATAATAGAGCCGCAGCTAAACAGAAATTACAAGATTTACAACGTGACAGTGGAAAAAATTTACACCATGCTGATATTTATCAGCAAAATTTAAAATTAAAACTTGAAATTAACGTAATACTGAAACCTTGATTGCTTCGGAATTTTGATTGATAAAAATAATCTTAATTAAAGCTATTCTGGGAAATCAAACAATTCGTAATTTCTTAATATTCAAATGGATTCATCAAATTAAAAATTTCAATACTTGTTTTTTCGATAAAAACTTCCCCCTTTCAAATGAAAAATTTTTATAGTAGAGTTTGGCTATATTACAGTACAAAATATAAATCAATTTATTGTGAATTACATTTAGAACAAAAAGAAAAAACACTTCCAATTTTGTATATTTCAGATATACTTGGATAAACAATTTAAAGTAATTAGGAAAAGTTATATCTTCGTATATCATCAAGAGAATTCTCTTAAACAACAACAACAAAAAATAAAATCATATTTAGGAAAAATTCACATAAAATAGATTTAATTGATAGAAGTTTAGAAATTTTCTTTTTAAGTGAAATTAAAACCCGAACAAATTACTGGGAAAAGCTGTAGAGGGTTACTATTACATTGTTACATTTTATTTATATATTAATAACATTAATCTCGGCACTATTGCTTAGTGGGATATTTTATAAAACCGATTTCTAAGATACATGCTCTGTTTCTCGGGACAGTTATCGCAATAGAACATTGTCTTTAGTGTCATTTGATGGGGCTCATTTCGTCGAAAGAAAACTTTGCAATTCTCCCTAACATCTGTTAGAATGATAAGAAACTTTCCACTGAGTCTTATGACCTAGAAATTAGAAATTAAAGTAAAAGACCGATCACGTGTGTGAAGAAAGTCATAAATTAGTTGATCAGCTAAAGATTTCAGCTATAATATGCGGCTAAACGACTTTTCTTTTGTCAAATTTTTACTAATCTCTTTGCCATGACTGTTAAGTTTGAATTGATCTTAGAAGGCCAATCATCGAGTACTAAACCTACTATTTGCAAATTGACTAAAATTTGCCATCTCCGACGCAAGAGCAACGCACAAATTCACACAATGGTAGATGAAAAACAAGGTTATAGTTGTTTAAAATAAGAGTTAAAAAAATAATCGCCGGGCGAGGGTTAACGCTGACTATGCAATACAGTCCGCAATTGTGTACACATTGAGGTAAATAAAAATCTTATTTCTGTTTGAAAGGATGTCGTTATGCACTGATATCGAAAAATTGCATCAAAATAATTAAGAAACTCACTTGAAAGTAATTGAACATTAATAGTCATTGATGCATATCGATTTGCCACTTCAAACTAAAAGGTGAGCGAGAGTCACTATTCGAATTACAGCATCGAATCATGTAGTGAGTAGGAGTCACCTTTCGAGTGCAAAGAGTTAAAAATTCGAGTTGCACAAGAACACGAAAACAGACTGCAGTTTCTCTAACTTTCAAGGCATATACAAGACGAGTTTATGAACATTTGCTGCTAGTTAGTTCAAAACACGATTACTGACAAAAGTTAAAAAGTCAACCGTAATTTCGGATATATTAGCCACCCTGACGCATTCACTCTACACATAACAATTGACATTAAAAAAGTGAAACTCATCGATTAAACCATCCCGGCATATATGCAGCATTATTGGTCATTGACTAAGAGAAAATTAAAGTTCATCGGTTCACTGGTTCACTGGAAAGTTCATTAAACTATTTGTTTAACTTTAATTTAAACAGTTTATATTACCCGTCTGACACGCATGGTTGCACTGTAAAACCACATAATAAATATTTTCTCCTGCTCTTTAAAAACATATGAAAGGTTTTTTTTTTGTTTTTAATAGTTTAACAATTTAAACTAACAACAGATCGCAGCACTAAACTTAATTGTGTTTTTCCCTTGAAATGTACGTCTTTAAAATTGCTTTAGCTGGAAATCAACTTTTCTTGCTTATGTCCTGAAACAAAGGCGTCTACCAAAATAACACTTAAAAATTATTTATAGCTATATGATTATTACACTATTTTATTGACAATAAGCAAAATTTAAAAAATTTTAATTTTCGCACAGTACAATGGGAAGCCTTTTGGAATTAAATACCTCCCCCAGACATATAAAACTGTTATTTACATATTTCGTATTTATGAGATTTAAACAAAGCATTTCAAAAAGAATTTCATTAAATCTCAAAGAGTGTTTAAAAGTATTCATCAAAAAGTTTATTAATAAAAATTGTTAATAACAGTTAAACCGACAACGAGCATTCAGACCAAAATATAGTGATCTCCATACATTATAGACTAAATGGACTTATTTGCTTTTGCATATAACTAACACTCGAAAGAACCGTTCAGCCCACTTCGTCGGCTTGGCAAAGTATGAAAAATCCGAAACCAAATAAATCGTATAAGAGAAGCTCTTTCCATTTAGTGAGGCTTTCAGTAAAAAATAAAAAAAAAATTTTACTTGGTAAAAACAAAAAAGAAAATTCCTTCAAATACACCGCATACAATATATTTCAGCTTTTAAACCCCGTATAATCCATAGTTTCTCTGCTCGAAATTACTGTAATTAACTAAATAATAATAATTAATATAAATTAATAATAATAATAATAATAATATTAATAATAATATTATATATATAATATTATTATATATTATTGATATTAATAATAATTAATAATAATAATTAATATTTTATACATTGGTTTTACTGCTGTGGAAATTCAGATTATACATTTATGTCAAAAGATAGTACTAAAGAGCTTAGAAACCAACCTGAAAAAATTTAACATAAAAACTCGTTGCCACTTATCGATTTGCCATGTCAAACCAAGTAGCTAGAATCCCTTCTCGAGTTGCAGCATTGAATCATGTATTGAGTAGAATTCCTTGTGAAGCTCAAGGAGTTACAAGTTCGAACTACAAAAAGAGATGAAATGAGATTTCTGGACATTTCCCGAGAAACAAACGACATTAATTATTCATTATGTCGCTTTTCGATGAGTTTCCAATTGAATTATATGCTTTAATAGTTTATCTGATAAAACAAATCAAGAAATTGGTATTCAACTTTAAAATTTGCTTCCAGAATAAAAATTGAATTTCGAAACCAGTTTACAAGTTATGATAACGGAGTCAATAGAGCAAGTCCGAGTTATGGCCGAATGGGTAGGGCACTTTTTTCGGTACCGGAGTTCCAGTATTCAAATTCCTCTGTTGGTAAACGAAAAATATCTGTGCGGATAAGAAGAGACAAAAAAAATTTTACTTCATCTCCGACATAGATGGTTTTTGATGGTTTCCAAGGGTTCCAAGATGGGACGTTTATCCAATAAGTACTATAAGTATCTCCTTTTTTTCTGTGAAATTTTTTATTTAAATAAAATGCTTGATACTATAGAAAAAGTTTATATTGAAAAATAAAACATTTGGTAGAGGTAAAATGAAATAACACTATTTACAATTGACAAGTTACGGCAAGCGTCATGCTCATTTACAACATTTTACATATGACACTGCCAACCGCGATTACAGTTTTTTTTTTCAGTAAAGTTAGTTGCGGTTTTCTGACAACTGGCATGGATATTCTTAGGCGTTTCGAATGTGCTTTAAGCAGTAGGCCCCTGTTTTATTGGCCCTTGAAACAAAAAGTAGACAGTAGTACTCCAAACTAACCAAAAAAACAGGAACCTATGACAGTATACAAATAATTGTTTTGCTTGAAAATAGCGATTGTACATTCTATGTTCCTGAAAACTAAACTGTAAGTCTTGAAATCAGTGTAATCTAACAAAAATGTAATAAACAATTAAGTGTAACAAATTATATTTTCATACACAATTTGATTTATTTTCATATTCTCAATTGTACTTTAAATATTAAAAGACCTCTAAAACGTTAGTATTATAGGTCCTGCATATTAATTCTAACTTTGCGTAACTGTACGTTATTAAATACCTTTATTAAAAATATTATTAAGAAAAATTATATGGAAAAAACTTTATATGGACAATTTCTGAAAGTGAACATATTATCAAGTTTTCTTTTTCATTCAAAAAACTATACAATTCTTTTAATTTCCTTATTAATTTCTTTCTTAGCTTATTTATTATCTTTTCGAAACTCTATTAGAGTTTAATATCTATCTAAACTCTAATATCTCTCCATCAACGTCTTTGCCTGTAAGAACATTTATTACGATAAATCGTATTGCAGCATTCACTTTTGCTTTAGGGGGATTATCTTATTTGGTTTCATTCGAATATTGTCTAACATTTCGACATTCCTAATTTAATATATTAGTTTTGTGGAAGGATAATTTAATTTGGTCTTAATAGCTTCCAGTTTTAATACCCATTGCTTCAATTATGTCAGTTTAAAAATTGTTATTCAGCAATGTACTTGCTATCAAAAGATCTAATTTAATATCCACAATCTCATGCATATATCGATTGAATGCATACATACACGTATATGTACGTATACATATATATGCATATATACGTTTATATGCATATACATATACATGTATATGCTAACACACATATATGTACACAACACACTCATATAAATCAATATTTTCTCTAGTCATGATAATTATGTAGCTCCTATTATTTCTATTTGCCCTGGCTACTGGATAAGGAGAAAGTTAATCAGCTAACAGTAATAACGATGAAGTCGGGCCATTGAGAGAGACCGGCACAAGTCTAATAAAACTTTATTTTATAGTTGCTAAAATTTACATCTTTACTAACCAACGACAAACAAGAGAAATACACAATAATCCCTCTCCTCGAACAGAGGTGAGTGCACCCAAGACCGAAGACAGGAAAAATTTTCCCAAGGGACAAGAAACTTACTCAGCGAATTTAGTTGTTAAGATGAGATAAACCAGGAACCATTTGCCGGCGACAGCTGAAAAACGTATTGAATAGAGAGAAAATTTATATCTATAGAATAGAAAGTTTTGGGAATTGTGCCGAAAGATTTTTAAGACGAGGACGCAACTTTTATTAAGATATTTAGAGGCTGCACACACCTATACATATACACACAGGTATATAAATGTATATATACATAGTGAGTAGCTTAACTGGTCTTTTGATCCGTACTGTTAATCATGCAGATGTACTTTTAGTTATAACAAATATTTAAATTAAGATAAGTATTCATTTTTTGGTATGTTTAATTTAAAAATTAAGTTTTGCACGATCTAAATTTTTACATGTTTCCCTGTTATTCCATTTTTCTTTCTATCATTATATTTAGAAAAAATTAATTTCGTCCTGGTAATCGTAACACCACGAGTTTCATGTTTTTGTGACAAAAATCAACCGATATATATAAATTCAAAGTGTATAAACTCAAATTTTTTAGATTTTTTCTTTAAAGGGGAATTAGTTAAAATAATAATTTCAGTTACTCAAACTAGAGATCACGTCTTAACTTATCTTTAAAGGCAAAATTAGGGAGGGCATTCAGATCTTAAGTTATTAGAAAGTACAATGTATTTCCACCTTAAATAAACTCTCGTATTTAATCAGGGAGCCTCCGCAGTCATTTACGCTGTGAAAGGTATTGCAACCTGATTTTAATGTCAAATTATTATAATTAATATTTTAAACGATTCCTGAAGTGAAAAGAACAAATCTCGAAATTTCGTATTAAAATATCTTGCTCAATTCTTGTCACAAAGAAATGAAATTTTTAATATTGTGGTTTATATGACAAATTTCAATTTTTATTAGAAATATTATTAGGGTACAAGAAAACGTATAAAAATTTAGATATTTTAATTTTCAAAAAATTAAGTTTTAAATTTAAATTGTCTAGAAAAAGGTCGAAGATTGGTGAAGAACATTATTACTCATTCTATATAGGGCCATAAATCTCTTCATAAACCAAAAGATGTTTAAAACCAAATAATTCGGAAACGAATGGAGGTAAAAAAAAAAGATGCTGTTTGTAAGATTAAAATGAAGTTAGGGTTTTGGAATGAAATAAAAAAAATTGCAGGAGTATTTCTGTTGACAGCTAAAAGGTGGCAATATCCTTTATTTGACTATGAGATGAATTACAAGTTGAATATTGCTTGCCAGTAATAAGTGATCAATGTTCTTTACGTCATCCAGTAGCACAGCTGTGAAGAAGAAGCTGTAACTTAAAAATTTTCAATCATTTTGGTCAAAGCAAAACACACCAATGATTCTTTAGTAGGTCCGCACAACTATATTCTCATATTCTCCTCATATTGAATGTGATTTATATCATTTCAACTTACAAGAACGGATTTTGCTGAAAAAAAAATCAGATACTTAATGTTATTATTGATTTTACATGTGATTTTGGTATTAATATTTTACTATAAATCTTACTAAGAAAAAATATTTGTCACAGATTAATTGGAAATCAAGAATTAATTAGAATTAATTAACTGCAATTCTTTAGGGCAGCTTTCTTAGCCTATTTTTATGCAGCGATAAAAACGAAATGGTGATTATTATTGCAATTTATGACAATAAGTATAACTGAAAAATAAAGTCAGATATTAAATTTCGTTTTGGATTTCAGCTGAGATTTTGGTAATAATATTTTACTATATATCTCACAAGGAAGAAAATTATTTGATACAGATTCTTTCGAAGTCATTTAGGATCTGTAACTATCTAGGCTGTTTCTTTAAACGATTTTTACGCAGAGGTTAAAATGAAGTGTTATTACAATTCTGATTTATAAGAATATTTTTTGGCTGAAGAAACATGTTAAATTTCTTTTCGGATTTCAACTGTAATTTAAATAATAATATTTCTCTCTAAATTTTATTGGGAAGAAATTCATTTGACACAGTTTCATACGAAGTTATTTTGGATTTACTTTATTAATTGAATGGAATTGATTGATTTCATTTCTTTAAAAAGTCAAATGACAATGAAAGAATTATGTGTTATCCTAAAATAACTCCAAATTCTGTATGAAGCACTTACTAAAACACTACATTAAAAAGTATTTCTGATGGTTTGAAATTATTTCTTGCAGATTCATGGACAGGAGGTCATATTTATTATCGAATTTCTCGGATTTCTGTAGAATGGTTAAACTGATGCAAAAGATTAACTTCCTCCCTTACGCGTTTCGAAGATGATTCTTGTGTAGAGGTTGGTTTGAAATCCTACGGTCTCTTTTTTAATACATTAGGGTTAATGAGACCGGGACCTACTTCTTAAAGCCGATTCTAAAAGCCTACGAATATCCATGCCCCCAGCATTCCATTCTTCGAACATCGAAGAGCAGCTCCCTGTCATTCTGCCGCGTTGACATTTGCGTAGAGAGTGAAGTAAAATGCCCTATACCATTTCTACTTTTAAGAATGAATTTCGTAAGAACTGATAGATTTTATTTTAGATTTCAACAGTGCTCTTGATAAGACTGTTTTGTTACAAATCTTTTTCCCCGTTACAGCAAGTGATACAGACATTATCCTAACGCTTTAAGAAGATTGTGAATCTGTTACCCATTTAGCACCACCCTATGAGCGCGTGTAGCTTAAGGTATGCTAAGGACTCGAGTAACATTACCCCCACTGGGTTCTCGTAATTTAGGAACAGGGACAAAGCAGAACACACTCAGGCTTGACCTGCCACCAACGTAGGTATCGTTTGAGAACTTGGAGAACTTTGTGACCACGAACATAGCCCCGAACCCCCAACCTTTTGGTTATGGGATCACTGCATTTACCGACTGAGCTACCGTCGCTCTTTGTTATAAATCTTAATGAAGAAAATTATTTCGCCTTACTTCATGTGCAATTATTTAGAATTTGTATAGAACAAATTTTATGTGTCTAGTAAGAGCCCCCGTATGTATTTGATATTACTTTCTATTCCGCACTCATAAATTTATGCACGAATGAATATATATATATATATATATATATATATATATATATATATATATATATATATATATACATATATACATATGCATATTCGTCCGTAACTATGTATAAATAATTGAATTTATGATCATCGTATAAATATATATTTGAATGTACGAATATGTATATTATATATAAATATCTGTATGGGTATATACATATATAAATTTATGTGTATATAGATATTTCTATCTTTATATTTCACAGTACTAAGAAAACATATTTAATTTAAAGTCTATGGATAAAAATTTTATGTGACAACAGAGCTTTTACTTCTTCCAGTATGGGTATATACATATATGGGTATATGGGTTGTATGGGTATATACATATATACATTTATGTGTATATTGATATTTCTATCTTTATATTTCACAGTACTAAGAAAACAGATTTAATTTAAAGTTGATGGATAAAAATTCTCCTACGTGACAACAGAGCTTTTACTTCTTCCAGTATGGGTATATGGGTTGTATGGGTATATACATATATACATTTATGTGTATATAGATATTTCTATCTTTATATTTCACAGTACTAAGAAAACAGATTTAATTTAAAGCTGATGGATAAAAATTCTAAAATGTGACAAGAGATCTTTTACTTCTTCCAGCAATCCAAATTGAGGAAAATAAGTAACTAAATAAATAAAAATTTTAATAGTCAATTTAAATTTGAAATATCCAATGCAGACAGATATAATTTCTGTAGTGATAAATTTTAATTTTTAATTATTTTAAGCAGAAATAATCTAAAAGATAATCCAAAGCAATAACTTTTGAGGAATATAATATATATATAACTTTTCAGTTTTTCAATTATAATTCATTACAGATTCATACTCTGTACAGTTTTCATCATGAATGTGAAACTTTCCTCATGAATTTGTTTAATATAATTAAACTTAAGAAGAACTTAAAATGAAACTGCTTAGCAACCATAAGTGATGATGACAGTTCAGGCTTAATTTCAAAGAAGAACCACAAACTGTTGCTTAAAAATCCTTGCCCTGATTTCTGTTTTCATAAAAGGAAAGAGGAAATTCTCAAGTTCCACAAAACTCCTCGTTAAAAAACATAAAACTTTTTTTTTGTTTCTTCTTTGTAAAGTTATTAGGAACTTTCAGTTTCTTTCTTTATTCACCTCCACTAAATTATGCTCCTACAGAGTGAAAGTAATGTAAAACATCTTCTCTTGGATAAATGGATGAAAGAAAAGTAGTTTGAAATTTATAGATTAATATTAAAGATAGGAAGCTGAAGAAAAATATTTTCTATACTTGGCTAGACAGTCTACTTAGTCTTCTAATTTTTTGTTATATAAATTTGATACACTTCATGAGACTAAAATAAATTAAAGCGATGACTTCGAGAGATAAACATATTCAGCAGAGTTACTTGCAGTCCATTAAAATATTAATGTCTAAGTGATTCATTTTGTAATTTTTTATTAAAGCTCAATCTTCTAAAGCATACAGGCTTATTTAAAACATTTATATCTCTTTAATCTAGCAAACGAAGTATCATCCTGTTCTTCTATCTATTATATTAGTGGCGTTAGATATTATTTATAGCTATGCTGTTATATGTGTGTGGGTGAATTAAAAAATTAAGAATATAAGCATGTGGGCATATTTAAGGTTTAAAAAACCGAATTAACTTAGAAATAAATCTGAAATGTTTTTCTTAATACATTCATAACTACACATATGTAGGCAGGTACATTTTTAAAAAGGGTTACTACACTTGTGTGTAAGTATATGAATATGTACCAACATCATATTTGAATCTGAACAGTATATGAACACAGAAACAAGTGCTCACATAGAATCACATACAGAAACACACACACACGCACATACGAGTGATTATCCAAAAGCAAATATAAAATATAAAATTGAATAACTCATATACAGATAAAGATGTGGTTTGCATAAATCAGAACGGAAGGAAATCAGATTTTTGAGGAATCTGAAAGAGCACTGACAACGCCATTATATAACTATCCTACTTTTTTTACCTATTAAAATCGTTTCTAGTTTTCTACCCACAAATTATACAAAATAGTTGATCATTTTAAAGAGTGTCTACATGAAATGCAGGTGGCTGAAACTGTATGACTAAAATTTTTATCTTTATTGAAGAACCTCTTCTCAGTTAACCTGTAATTTAAGATTACGACTGGTGCCAGTGCGGTATTACTAATATATATATATATATATATATATATATATATATATATATATATATATATATATATATATATATATATATATATATATATATATATATATATATATATATATATATACATATATATATATATATATATATTTATATATATATATATATATATATATATATATATATATATATATATATATATATATATATATATATATATATATATATATATATCCCCTATATAATAATAACCTAAGTTATCTGTCCGTCTGTCCTCAAATTTATGAAGCGGTTGGACCTGGAAAAGATACAGGCATCCATATTGATTTCTTGATGAGTTAGGATTAGCAAAATTCAAAGTTTATCTTCTCCTAAACTATCGATCCGATTTTAAAATAAATGGGTATAAATATGTTTCACATCACAGAGGAAAATACTGTCATCTTTAAAACGTTCGAAATCCACCCCTTACCCAATTTTCGAACGTTTAATGCCATTATTTTGAGCCCTATTTTCCCCGGTTAAGAGCAGGGGATTCAATTTATCAAGTAATAAATAGGTAAAAATAACATTTTTACCAGCATTGTGACGTCATTCCTTTAATCATCTCATTTAATCATTTCTTATTTTAAATTATTTAAATATCGTCACAAGTATTTTCATATTTTTATCACTGAATTTAGATATGACGTAAATAATTTTAATTTATATTTGTATTAAATAATATATTAGGTACATATGTGTTAATTTTAAATTTAAACATCGATTATTTTTGCTGCAATGAAAATTTTATCACCGTTATTAAAAACATTTAATAAAAGTCTAGGAACCTATTTCACGGACTCGTAAATATCTATCATTTAGGCTATATATCTTTGAAAATGAAAAATTTGTCCCTTTGTGTGTTTGTTTTTCCTACATATCCAAACGGTTCCACTAAATGAATTCAACGTGATTCTAAACTACATTCATAGTATCAGGAGACTTTAGAGGAATATGAAGGTACACAAACTGAGTGTGTACCAGATAATGCTCAGCCAAAAATCAAATCATTTTTTTATCTGCCTCAGAGGGTATTTTACAATTCTGGAAAATTAAAATTTTACTGATCCCGTCATATGACGGGCTATATGCTAGTATATTTATATTATATATATATATATATACATATATCATATATTCAGAATGAAGCCACAAAATATTTCGTGAATTCTTAAAATGTTCTTAGCATGTTAATTTAAATTTGTTTTTCTATTTTTCCTTATTAATACTGAAAAATATTTTAAATAGTTTCGGGATATTAATTTGTTGATAAACTGAATAGCTTACTTAGGAGGGGATTATTTTTTCTTTACAATGAATTCTCATTAAAAAACTGGCAAACTTATAAATATAAATTTAGTTTTAATATCTTTATTAAATTCAGAATTTAAAACGAATACCCGGAATTATATTAAGGCTTATTAGGAGTGTTTGGTAAACATTTTGTAAAAATCTATAACAGGTTTAGAGTTTAAAAACATTTAAAAAAAATAAAAAAATTCATAAAGAATAATTTTTAAACACACTGGATTTTGTGTTAAAAAAAGTTTTTTTCAACTTTTCCTTATTTCTACTTGAGGAAAATTGTCCTCTTTCGGACCCCATTTTCCTCAAGGTGCGGCGCCCCTAAAACTAATGCGCCCGTGGCAAAATCCAACTTTGCCACGCTCTAATTAAGGCCTTGGTTGTTACTCTTAGAATTCATAAAAATTATATTCTATACAAATTCTAAATAATTTCATATGAAGCTGTGAGCAATATTGATTTTCACATTAAGATTTATAGTGAAATATTCTTATCACAAACATTGCCGGAATCTAAAATGAAATTTTACATCGTATTTTTTTTTTAAGCAGACATACATCCGAAACTCTTTACTATAAGTCGAAATGATGTAGGTCATTTCATTCTACCCTCTGCACTAGAAATATCGTAGGAAGACGTTTGGGCGGAAGTTTAGCTCATGCATCAAAACTTTTTACAATTCGACCGAAATCTGAGAATTTTAGCGACAAATATAACCTCCATGTCATGAAACAGGAAGAAAAGGCTTCTCAAACCGCAAGAAATATTTATCTAATCGGCGCGTTTAGCCAGTAGTAAGAGTGCTTCAGAAAACATTTCAGGTCGTTTTCGGAGAACGCATAATTCTCTGGTTGTGGTTTAACGTTTTGAAGAAGTTGTGAAATGAATCAAGTACCTCCATTCATAATTTTTTTCTCCCTCCAGAGGCTAAAGGTCGGTTGAAACTGAAATAGTTACGTTGATTCCGCAAAGGGGAAGCATTCAGAATAAATGCTTGACGTCAGCCCTATTGCAAGAGTGCTGAATTATATCTTCGAGTTTTTGATTCACACTTTTAGGTTTTGATGTTTTCTTTTGTTTAACAACTCTTCAGTTTAGGAATTAATTGTAATAGTCATTTTGGATTTCTCGACTGCAATATTTACATAGAGCAGCGTTATCTAACTTCTCTCAGTTCCCCAGCCATTTCATCTTCTACAAATATTTTGGGAGCCAAAGAAAGATAGTAAATTAAAAGCCAATTATTTCGTTAATAATTATTTTACATTGCGGAAGAACATGATAATAAAACTTTTATAAATTTAATAAAAATGTATGAAAAGTCTCGAAATTCCGTAGGTGCAACAATTAAGAAAAGATTATTATGTTCTTCATATCAATATTTATTGTTGCAAGTCGAATTGTACACTCAAGAGCCAAAACGTTATGACCACCTGTCAATAATGGGTTGGCTCATCTTTAGCAGGCAACACAACTTCAACCCGCCTTGGCATGGATGCCAGAAGTCTTTGGTAGATGGTCGGAGACAGATTGTACCACTCTACTTTGCATAAGTATTAACAACTGTAGATCGTGAACGACCCACGAGTCGTACAGTTTCGGAAATACTTGTTCCGAGCCTTCGAGCCATTACAATCTGCCCTCTATCAAAATCGCTTAGATCCGCAGCTTTTCCCAAACACGCAGAAGTAATGAAAAAATTATTCTTCGGAGTCTCCAGCATTAGTTAAATACCACTTCCACTTGATCACGTGCCTTCTACGTCATCCAGGTGAGTTCATTGCAAAATGTATGGGTGTTCATAACGTTTTGGCTCTTGAGTGTATTTTTTAAAATTTTATACCATTTTTAGGAATTTATATATGTTGATTTAAAACATTACACGGAGTATACACGCTCTCAAATATATACATCTCTAAATATAGATATACTTCATAAAATCTCAAAATAAGATAATCTCTTAAAGTATAACTTGTTCCTACAGCTTACTATGTCATCGGAATCTTATTTGTCTTATCTTGAAAATAGGTATAAGATGAAGTGGGGAAAGTTTGTCTTTTGACAGGCAAGAATAACAAATCAGTTTTTATTATTTTTTTCTTTTCTCATCTTAAACTATATTTTTTTTTAATATTATATTTGTTTTTTTCCGATAGCCTAAAAGTTATTATCCGGTTAACGAAAAAACTGCTGGAAGACCAATTTAAGCACCCGACAAAAACAGGTCAAATGCAAAACCTTCTTCTAAAAAAGTCTGTCTGTGAATGAGTTATTCGACGTGGCTCAGGTGCAGAAAAGGGAAATTCGAAATAAATCATATGCATCTTAAAATTTCGAAACTGAAAAAATAAGTTACAGGAGACTGTGGTGGAAAAGTGTGTGTAGGCATTCCCTTCTCATCATATTTTGGAAGTGTCAATAGATGCAACAAAATAACAGAAAAAAATATGGCTATCTAACGTACTTACCTCTTTTCACTTTATTTTTTTTATTACTCGAGTTTTCGGATATGAGTTTTGCACCGTGCATTTCAGTGAGGTAATTAAAAAAATGTATGAATTTAGTATAGTATCATTATTTTGTTTAGGAAGATTAATTGTCTTTGCAGGGTATCGATTTGCGGGCTGCCAATTGGGCATTGCTTTTCTTTTTGGAGCGCTACGTTAAATTTCTTACAAAACAAAGGGTAATTAGAATGGGACCTGCTGCTTGAGGTCAATAAACATTCAATTCGACGAGGGGTTTGAACTGGTGAGTTCGGAAGGCGAAATCTTCTTTATTCTGTGATCCTTCAAAAAATGATGCAATATTCCCAAAACATGACCACATGATAGGGATAAAAACAACATTTTAAGCAATACCATGAATTTCAACAGTTAAATGAACACGAATTTGAGAAATTCTAT
>CM063504.1:69112091-69119591 GCA_032207245.1 Pardosa pseudoannulata
ATAGAAAGAAACCTAGATATCCATTTTAACTAATGTTAAGTATAATTTATCTAAAACAATATACTATCATTTATATAGAAAGAAACCTAGATATCCATTTTAACTTACGTTAAGTATAATTTATTTAAAACAATATACTATCCTTTATATAGAAAGAAACCTAGATATCCATTTTAACTTACGTTAAGTATAATTTATTTAAAACAATATACTATCATTTATATAGAAAGAAACTTAGATATCCATTTTAACTTACGTTAAATATAATTTATATAAAACTATATACTATCATTTATATAGAAAGAAACCTAGATATCCATTTTAACTTACATTAAGTATAATTTATATAAAACAATATACTATCATTTATATAGAAAGAAACCTAGATATCCATTTTAACTTACGTTAAGTATAATTTATATAAAACAATATGCTATCATTTATATAGAAAGAAACTTGGATATCCATTTTAACTTACGTTAAATATAATTTATCTAAAACAATATACTATCATTTATATAGAAAGAAACCTAGATATCCATTTTAACTTACGCTAGGTATAATTTATATAAAACAATATACTATCATTTATATAGAAAGAAACTTAGATATCCATTTTAACTTACGCTAATTATAATTTATATAAAACAATTATTTTAAACTAGCTGTTTCGCTTTCAACTTTATGTCTGAGTAATTAGGACTCCGACATAGATGTTATATCTACATGAAAAATCAAATTATTTTTATATTTATATTACACTAACAATGTAAGTAATTTCAAAAATAAATCTGTCTACTTATTAAATATATTTTTAAATTTTCATTATGAAAGTAAGAAGTACAACCTAAAGAAATTAAAAATCCTATAATTTATGTAAAAATTTTATATAAAACTACCTACTTTTCTTCAGTCTTTGGTCTGGGTAATTAATGCTACTAAATGAATGTTATATTAATCTGAAAACTCAAATTAGTTAAGATTATATTACATTAACAATAAAAGCAATTTCAAAAATAAAACAACTCGTTTATTTAAAATTACTTCCCATCTAAAAGTAAGACATGTAAATATAAACGGGGCTACTGTTTAATACTAGTATGTACATATACAGTACCGTGATTTGAACAAGCTGATTCTGGTACCTACCATTCGGCCATCTTCCGGCCTACTCTTCGTAAAATACCCCTCTCCTGTAAAAAATTAAATGAATGAATTTCTATTTAATAGTCCGCATTTTAATTTTTACTTGTTTCCTGTAAAATAAATCTTTATAATTTAGAATAATATTATATTTTCATTATTTTTTAAACTAAAAAGGAAAAGTAACCTTTCTTTGATTTTAAGTAGTCGTTGACGTCATATAAATAGCCGAACGATTGCCGATTGGTTAGGGTACTAGCCTTAGGTACCGGAGTTCGTGAGGCCGAATCCCACTGTGGCATGGGTGTACGTAGCAGTTCAGAATCGGCTTTAAGCTGTAGGTCTCCGTCTCATTAGCTATCGTGTTGCAAAAACATAGGCCGTAGCACTCCAAACAAAACCAAACGTCACATAAATAATATAGTTCGTTCTATAGACTCTACAATTTTCATTATCTTTTCACCTTTTTAAGGTTATACGCTAATTAGCCCCTTTGGTCAGTCTAGGTAATTAAGGTTCCTAAATAAAAGGTTGTGTTTATTTTGAAATTTAAATAAATTTATAGAACATATTACACTACTGGTACTAAGAATTTCAAACGAAAAATATTTGTTTTATTTTTAATCAGTACATTTTCATAACAGTACATTTTTTGAGCTTTTATTTAAAAAAATTAAATTAAATATATAAATAAAATACAAGTTTCTATGTCACTAAAGTGTTCGGATTAGTGTAATAAAAACTTCACTAGTTTCAACAATAAATAATTTTATTATTAAATTTTAACTCTAATGGACTTTCAAAGGACTAGTCCACAGTCTGTGATAGAAATGAATTTTAATTTTCGAAATAATCACTCTGTTACCACAATAACGGAATAGATTTTAATTTGAAAAATTTAAAGAAAGAAATTAAAATATTTTTTTGGACGTTTATTTAAAAAAATTAAATTAAATATATAAATAAAATACAAGTTTCTATGTCACTAAAGTGTTCGGATTAGTGTAATAAAAACTTCACTAGTTTCAACAATAAATAATTTTATTATTAAATTTTAACTCTAATGGACTTTCAAATGACTAGTCCATAGTCTGTGATAGAAATGAATTTTAATTTTCGAAATAATCACTCTGTTACCACAATAACGGAATAGATTTTCATTTGAAAAATTTAAAGAAAGAAATTAAAATATTTTTTGGACGTTTATTTAAAAAAATTAAATTAAATATATAAATAAAATACAAGTTTCTATGTCACTAAAGTGTTCGGATTAGTGCAATAAAAACTTCACTAGTTTCAACAATAAATAATTTTATTATTAAATTTTAACTCTAATGGACTTTCAAAGGACTAGTCCACAGTCTGTGATAGAAATGAATTTTAATTTTCGAAATAATCACTCTGTTACCACAATAACGGAATAGATTTTAATTTGAAAAATTTAAAGAAAGAAATTAAAATATTTTTTTGGACGTTTATTTAAAAAAGTTAAATTAAATATATAAATAAAATACAAGTTTCTATGTCACTAAAGTGTTCGGATTAGTGTAATAAAAACTTCACTAGTTTCAACAATAAATAATTTTATTATTAAATTTTAACTCTAATGGACTTTCAAAGGACTAGTCCACAGTCTGTGATAGAAATGAATTTTAATTTTCGAAATAATCACTCTGTTACCACAATAACGGAATAGATTTTCATTTGAAAAATTTAAAGAAAGAAATTAAAATATTTAGAATTAAATATTTTATAAACTAAAACTTCAAAAGGATTGAAAGTCTTATTAATTTAAAAGCATACTTTAAACCCTATTATATGAATTGAATCACTTAAAAGTTAATTAACAATTAGTTATTTTAAGAAATAATTAAAAGAAGTATATATCATGTGGTGGCAAAGTAGATTCATCAAACCCATTTACTATTAATGTAATAAGACTGGCGTCCAAAAATTAGAAAAATAAAAATGGTACAAATGAATTTAATTAAAGAAATATTTTAAATTAAAATTGTTAAAACAAATAATCAAGTATTTTTTGTCAAAAAGCAAGGAAAATTGTATTATATAAAAACCCATTTTAAACGTTGTCTAATGAATTAAAGTATTTAATTATTTTAAAAATAATTATTAAAGGAATAAATATTAAAGGAATTAATTATTTTAGAATGCATTTAAGAATAAAATATATAAAATATGTCCTAATTTCAGAGGATTTTTTCTCAAATTTTTCTCTAGTCTCTGTAATAGTTAGAATACTTTAATGAATGAATTTGTTTAAAATTTTCTATTTTTTAATGTATATTTTTATATGTAAGATACATCTTCATAGAAATAATAATGTAATATTTTCGTTATTTTAAAAAATTAAAACTAAATGTTACTTTTTTCATTTCCCAATGATTTTTAAATAGCTGTCTATTTCACTGTAATGCTATAGATAATTCATTCTACAGATCTCTTCCTCATTTTAACGTGAAATTAAAGTTTATAATACTTCCGTGTACGTAAGTTTAAAAAAACGTTCAAAAAAGGTTTGGTTTGGAGTGCTACGGTCTATGTTTTGCAATATCAGGGTTAATCAGACCAGGACTTGCAGGTTAAAGCCCATTCCAAACGGCTACGAACATCCATGCCAATGTGAGAATCGTACCCACGAACTCCGGTATCGAAGACCAGCACCCTAACCAATCGGCCAAGGTTCAAAAAAGCAAGGTTGGGTTTAATTGAAAATTTCAATTAATTTTTAGAGTATATTATACCAACATTTTTAAGAAATTCAATTCAGTTTCATAAAATGAATAAGACTTTTTACTTAAATTTTCTTCATAAATTTAACACTCTATTAGGCTATTTATAATTCCACTTCGCTGATGGAAAAGTCATTACATTTCTTGAGAGATTAATGAAAGAAAATCAACGTGCATGTACACATGAAAGTATCAAAGGTCGATTTCACTAAAGATAATCATTGATTTTCATAGTAAATAATCGCTGATTAGCTCTAATCGACTTAATATTGGTCCAAAAATCATTCTACACGATTGCTGCTTTATCACATCAATGTAATAAATTTTCTTTTTAAATATGGTACAGTTGAAGTTAAAACAAAAGAAAAAAATTTCTTTCTTTATCTTTTTCTAATGTTTTTCAAATGGTCACTCTTATCATAACAATAGAACAGATTTTCATTTTTCTAAATGACGTAGTTGAAATTAAATAAAAGAAAAGTATTTAAATAATTTATTTTAATACAAAAAGCATTCTACACGATTACTGTCTTACCGCATTAATGGAATAGATATTCATTTTAAAAATGGTACAGTTGAAGTTACAGAAAAGGAAAAAAATACTTCTTTCTTTTTTTTCTTCTAATGTTTTTCAAATAATCACTCTTATTTTCAATAATACCTATATTTTCTAATTTCAAAGCACATTTTAAACATTATCTCATGAAGTGAATCACTTAAAATTTTTAATTCTTTTAACACTTAATTTTAAGAAATGTAGTTCAAATGGGGTCAAAATAGAGCCCCATACCCTATTTCGGATTAATGGACTAAGATTGAAGTCTAAAAATTAGATATATAAAAATGGCGCAACTGAATTTAAAATTAAAAATATATTCCAAATTTAAATTGATAAAATGAAATAAATAAAGCAAATTTGGTTAAAAAGAAAGAAAACCTGTATTATCTGTAAACACATTTTAAATCTAGCAGATAAATTCTGTTACTTAATAGATTTTAATAATTTTATTAGATAGTTAAAAAAATATATATCAAAAGACTTCAAAATAGTGTCACTAAAGCCTAATCGACTCAAATATTGGTCCAAAAAGCATTCTACATGATTACTGTCTTATCTCATCAATGGAATAGATTTTCATTTTAAAAATGGTACAGTTGATGTTAAAGAATAAGAAAAAATACTGCTTTATTTCTTTTTCTTCTAATGTTTTTCAAATGATCACTCTTATCACAACAATAGAATAGATTTTCATTTTAAAAAATGGCGTAGTTGAAATTAAAAAAAAAAGTATTTAAAATAATTTGTTTAGTAAATCTAGTCAAAAATACCTGAATTTTCTAATTTAAAGCACATTTTAAACATTATCTCATGAAGTGAATCACTTAAAAGTTTTAATTCTTTTAACGCTTAACTTTAAGAAATATAGATCAAATGGCATCAAAATAGAGTCTCCAAACCCTATTTCGGATTAGTGGAATAAGATTGAAGTCTAAAAATTAGATATATAAAAATACAACAAATGAAATTAAACTCTTGCCTTAAGAATATAGCGACAAATGTGTGTGCCACTTTCGATGAAAACTTTTCTCAGAAGCAGTTTCGTATATAACTAAATTTTGCACACGTTTATTTACAGGACAAACTACAATGCTATCTTCAGATGTATCCAGATCGGTATCTGTTTCAGTTTCTAAGGTGTAATCAGGACACTTACCAGCATCGTTATTAGTATCAATTTTCTTTTTTGCCATTAGGTTAAATTTTTAGATTTTTTAAAGAATTTTTTAAGCACCAACCGTCAATTATTTATTTCATATAATATAATATTCTACTGCAATTACGCCTAAGAATAAACGACCAACTCTTATATTGCAACTGTAACAAACAACAACGCAAAAACAAAAACTTTATTGCCTAAAACTGTAACATGTCTGATACGTGAGTTTCACTTATGGCCAGAAAGAATCATCACGTATCTGGCACGAACTTTTCATCATGTGTGTGTTACGAGATTCTCTTTTAGGCACAACAGTACGATCACGTCTCCCATATGTTGTTTTAAGGCAAAGATTTAAATTAAAAAAATATTCAAAATAAAATGGATAAAATGAAATAAAATAAAGAAAAATTTGGTTTAAAAGCAAGAAATCTGTATTATCTGTAAACACATTTTAAATCTTTCAGATAAATTATGTTACTTAATAGATATTATTATTTTAGGAGATAATTAAAAGAAAAATATATCAAATGACTTCAAAATAGTGTCACCAAACGCAATTTAGATTTAAATAAGCACGCTATCTCCACACAGGCTTGACCTGTCATTTAACCTTCCCAGTGTTTACATGCACCATTATGCAAATTCCGTCAACATTGGTACTAGAGTATAGACATTTCGAAAGGCAAAGTGAACATACACACATATGCATACATATAAAGGATTTTATAAATAGACATTAGAATTTGAGTTAGTATAGGGATAACGATTGATCTTTTTCAGAAGTTCCTGAAAATGTTACGAAGAAATGCAAATATAAGATCAATTCTATTTATATTAGTATGTTGGATGTCGAAATCAGAAAGGATTATTACCGTATTATTTAGTATTTTAAAACACTAAAAAACTTTTTAATTTTTTTTCATTGCTTAGAAGGCTGTAGGATTAAGATATTTATCATTTATATGTGATATAGGAGTTCTTTAAAGTATAAAAATTTACAAAGATTTAAAGGTACTATTTTAACTTATTTGTCTTAATATTTTTGTTAATATTATACAATTTTCAAGTAATCAACAATAGTTGGTAAAAACGTCAATGCTGTAGCTAAAGAAGAATTTTCGGTGCGGGTGGGGGGATTTAAAACCCATCCGAAATTTTCAGACTTATGTTTTACTATGTGTAGAAAAGATATGTGTGTTGTTTAAAGTAATTGTTTACAATAATGACATTTCTGCCCTAATTAGATTCCTGTAAGTCTTTTTTAACCTGACATCAAATTAATAATATTTCCATTCATATTTCTTTTTGTTTTTATTGAAATAGTGTTTTAAAAATTGATTCAATGAATAAATACTGTTATGTTTATGAGCAACGAAAAAAATATAAATAGACTGTTATATTGTAGACACAATTTATAAAAAAATCATATTTTATGCATTTAATAATATTTCATCCGTAAATAAAATTGCAAACATTATAATTAAAAAAAAATAAAAAGGATGATGAAAACTTAATGAGTGATTATAATGAATTTAATCAAGACATTTTTTATGCTGTTTAATAGCTAAAAAACTCTTGAAAATTTTTAAATGCAGATACATACTACTTTAAAAACACATGTGTCAACCTATATGTGTGCCAAATATGAAATCATATTAAAATCATATATTTTTAAAGTGAAAATACTAATTTTTTACTTCTACTTTCTCTTTAATAATTTCAGTTGGTTTAAACTTTCACTAATTATTAAAATTTTACTGAGAAAATCATTAGATTTATGAGTCGAATAAGAGGTAATATTCTAGTTTAGCTTACTTCTCTGGAAAAATCTTTTACTTTTTAAGGGTTTTATCACATTTATTAAATAGAAAACTTTATTAAATAGC
>CM063504.1:69124591-69127091 GCA_032207245.1 Pardosa pseudoannulata
TTTATACGGGATTTATAAAAATTGAGAGGAGAAAATAGGAGAAAAATTAAAATTTTTGTATGCTGCAGTCTTTACATATGTATATAAATATTTGACACGATATTAAAAATTTCAAAAGAATAAAACTGTACTTTTAAAACAGAAAATATTTCCTGAATTATAATTTTTTTGCATTAAAATACCGGGTGGTCCAAATTAAACTGACAGTGCTCCAAGTGTTCTGTAGCGCGACCTATTTGCGAGAATGACCCCACAATATGTAGGTAGATTAAACAAGACTGGAGACAAAGGATTTAAAAAAAAAAAAAAAAAATTAGTGTCAAAAGTCACTGCTAGGGGAATATTTGGGGCTGTGTAACAGAAAAAAGAGTGTTAACAAAGCAAATCAATATGGAAATTAATTTCTTAATTGTGCCAATGGATGTAACGTGAAATTTGAATAAAGAACTTCTTCTTCTGCTCAATGTACATGATATTGCAGATCACGAGAATTTATCGATGTTTATGTAAATTTTACGCTTTTTTAAAAGTGTTGCCATATTGAGCTTGAACTAAATCAGAAAATGTGCATAATAAAAGGTAATTTTATTCCGTATTAATTTGCAAGTGTTAACACTCTATTTTCTATAACACAGCGCCAAATATGCCCCTAGCGGTGACATTTGAAACTTCTTTTTTTTTTTTTTTTTGAATCTTTCGTCCCCCGTCTTGTTTAATCTTCCTACAAAATGTGGAGTCATTCTCGCAAATACATCGCACTACAGAACTCTGTGAGAACTGTCAGTTTAACTATGGCCACCCTGTATTTTATTTCATATTTTTATGAGAAAGAATAACTATACAGAATTTAGTAATATAGACTGTATATTTTAAAAACTATTTCTGTTATGTGGAAGAATGTATTCACCTAAAGACTTGTTTAAACATATTTACTCTTTTTAAATAGTTAGAAATAAAATCCATTTTATTTAACCTGATACTTCAAATATTTGTTTTTATATAAGCCCTATATAATATCTATCTATTTTTCTGAATGTTTCATACGTCCCATAACTTTTCTTTTGCAGGAATTTTATTTTCGGTTAATAAAAGTTTGTTTTATTAGCCAAAAGCTCTTGGATGTAAAAAAAAAAACACTGCGTTTAAAATTGCACTTCATAAAAAAAATGTACAAAATTAAATCAATAAATCTACATCTTGATTTTTATAAGATATTCAATAATACTAAATTTTTCAGTTTCATCGAGGACTTTGCTTAAAATTTTACATTTGAAAAAAAGCATGCATCTCATGATGTTTATTAAATTTACGACAAAAAAAAATCTGCCAAATCATTGTATTCTTCAATTAAAATAATTTACTTAGCAATAAAAAAAAGGAAAAGATGATTTTACGTGTTTGTAAAAATAAGAATTAAATATTATTTATTAATAAAGCAACTTTCATACGCCGTAAAATTTATTTATTTCAAGAATGTAACTTTAGTCGATTCATCATTTTAAAATTCCTTGCAATTTATTCGAGTTAATTCTTTAAATAAATTTTATAATTTTTTCATAAGAGGAAGGAATGTTGTTTATATTAGTGATATTTACTTAATAAAAATGGGATTAGATTCCACTAAATTAAAAATTGCACTTTGAGCTAAAAAGTTTGAACGGTTAAAATGTGCAGGAAAAATTTGTATTCTAATTTCATCTGGGAATAGAAATTAAAATGAGTCGCACTTACAAACCAGCCAAATTAATTATAATTATCATATTTATTATTTATGTTTATTTATAATTAAAGATAGTTTCCTTTGAAAGAAATAAAATCAGTTATGAGATTTTAGAGAAAAAATTACTTTTATTCTGCAATATAAAAAAAGTAGTGAAAATTAAATTCATTCGGTACTTTTGTTCATAACGAAAAAACATTCAAAACTCATTTTTATGCTTCTATTATTTCCTACATATTTATTTATATATTATGTTATGTACTAAGTTTCTATTTCACATTATAAAAATACCTTTTATATATATATGTGTGTGTGTGTGTGTGTGTGTGTGTGTGTAAGGGAAATTCTCAGGGGTTTTAAAATCTGTTGTCAAGGGCTAAAAATTCACTCGTCCTTTTGCATTCCCCTTTTTAACCCCTAACCTAAATTGACCACTAAGGCTAGAGTTTACAGCCTCAGAAAATGTGTCTGTCCAATTATAACTCTATATAACCCTAGTGAACAATTTAGAAAATTCCCAAACAAAAAGGAGATTCAAGTTGTCGGAGGAAGATTTTTCTAGAGATACTTTCCCACAGATGTTGACCCAGGTGTTGGTCTTGTACATATAACTTCATGTTAGCTGACCCTTCAGTTTGTCCTGTCCCTATAATGAAGTGGGAACCAGTCCTTCAACGTTATCTTAATAAAGGCCTTTAGCTAAAACGGTATCATTTTTATGGCCATGACTGCAACCACCCAACGAGAAGTCCGTCTAATTATGTATATATATATATATAT
>CM063504.1:69129591-69154591 GCA_032207245.1 Pardosa pseudoannulata
TTCTACCAATCTCCCAAAGTCAAGTCTGAAATAATTGCTAGTTTTCTGTGCACTCTCCATATTTTGAGCTGACTCAATGAAACGAATCACATTTCCAACGATCTAAGTTTCTGTCTGAATGTAAATAGCGTTAACTAAGCTGATCTGTCTTGGGATAAGAATTCATCTCATCTCTCGGTGTGGGGCCAATTTTGTAATAGGAAAGTGAATAGGTCATTCCATGCTCTACTGTTGCCAGAGAAACATATATTTTACCTAGCCTCTAATAAACTTCCACGTCGAACTCGCGACTTTGTTGTCATGGTGCCACGACTTATTACTAATTAGACTCACTCATTGCCCAATAATCCCAGACAATTAAAAATAATAGGGACTAAAATTTAATTGTAGCTGGCTGATTAATTTCACCTTGTTACATATTTATACATGTACATATACACACACACACACACACACACACACACACACACATATATATATATATATATATATATATATATATATATATATATATATATATATATATATATATATATATATATATATTCATGCATATATATAACCACTAATTAAATAAATGTATACCTAAAATAATATAATTTTAGTTGTCTAAGGTGAAGTTAAAAATATAATTTGGCAATAAATATTACCTTAATTTAGTGAATTAAATATTATTTTAATTACATTTCTGGAAAAAAGGATAAAAGCTGCAAATACTTAGGGAAATATTACGAAACAAATACAACATTCCATTGCATAGTCCTATGAAAAACAAATAAAAGGGGGAAATGCAAGTAAATTCAATATTATATATGGCGTATAAAACATATAAATACAAAAAAATTGTTAAAGTTATAAAGAAGTCAAAATGAAAGAAAGAAGTCAACTGCAGATCCACTTATTTTATAATAGAAAACACTATCTAAATTGTTATTCTCAATCTATAATATATTTTATTCAAAACCTTAAAAAGATGGGACTATAAATAACGTAGACTATAAATAACGTAGTTAAAGAATAAATTACTTATTTAAAAAAGAATTTCCTTTAGAGAGTAGAAATAATTTATTTTTAAGGAGTGTAAAATTAGGTGATTTGCTGATTTACTATTTTAAATTCTTAGAAGTGAGAGGCTTTAGAGATTCTTAGAAGGAAAGAAAGGGGGGATGACTATAAATAACGCAGTTAAAAGAATCAAAATTTACTTATTTTAAAAAGAATTTCCTTTAGCACGTAGACATAATTTATTTAAAGAGTGTAATATTAGCTGCTTTGCTGATTTACTACTTTAAATTACTAGAAGTGAGAGGCTTTAGAGATTCTTAGAAAGAGGGGATGACTATAAATAACGTAGTTTAAAAAATCAAAAACTACTTATTTAAAAAAGAATTTCCTTTAGCAGGTAGACATAATTTATTTAAAGAGTGTAATATTAGCTGCTTTGCTGATTTACTATTTTAAATTCTCAGAAGTGAGAGGCTTTAGAGATTCTGAGATGGAAAGAAAGGGGGGATGACTATAAATAACGTAGTTAAAAGAATCAAAATATACTTCTTTAAAAAAGAATTTCCTTTAACTCGTAGAAATAATTTATTTAAAGTGTGTAACATTAGCTGATTTGCTGATTTACTATTTTAAATTCTTAAGTGAGAAGCATTTCACCCTTGTAACGGTAACAACCAAAATAATATTACTAACAATAATGAAAATAATAATAATAATAATAATGATAATAATAATAATAATAATAATAACAATAATAAACTTTAATATACTTAGGAATTTTTGCTTTACTTTCCGCGTTATTTTCCTAATGTTTTTAGCGATACTAATTAATAGTAAAATATTCTCAGCACTCTACCTTTGCTGAGTGAATTAAACGACTGCATCAGTTAAGCTTTATTCGTATACTGTAACGAACCGTTACATGTCCCGGAAAAAAAAAGAAAAAACCCAAGGTGGGCCTAAAGGTCCTTCGAAGTGGAAACCTATTGTTACCTTTAAGTAGAAACACGCTGTGATTAAACAGTACGAACAAAGCCCCTTGTGTACCGGTTTTTAGTACACAAACAGAAGCAGGTCGGCTAACGACGACTTAAAGTGTCAGTGAGCCGGAGCAGGGCTGTCTGCCACTTTGTACCAAGAGACTTCGAGGACAATATATAGACCCGAGTGATGGGCACTGTTCATATGGACCAATTTAATGGTGCCGCTAATTTACGAGTAAGTGTCGGTCGATAAACGTAAAATAACTTCGGCCGCTTCTGGAAACGCGTCAGCTGAGTCCAGGCGGGTCTTTTAACCGCAGAAGTACGTCACCCTGTTTTTTTGGAGGGTTCAAGAAAGAATCCCGTCAGGGGAAACCGGGACTCATTTTTAATTATATATATAAAAAATTATATCACAATATTACTTGTGTAATTGTAACCCTTATTAATGTGATATTTAATGTCATATTTTCTTGACCAGCTTATTGACCAGCAATTTTATCTCCAGGTCGATTATTCGTTTGTTACCTATTATGTGTTAATCTTTTCGCCGAAACTCAAGCTTTTTCTCTCTCTTCCCATACCCTTATTTAACTTTTCTGCGTATGTCATGCCAACTCATTTTCATAGTTTTTGCATAACCACTAATAGTTACTCCAGTACTAGAGGGCTTGTCCCAGGGAATACTGTTGTGAATTCTTCATGTGAGATCCTGTGAGGAAAAGAGGAGGGTATTTTCACGAGCTCGAGAAGAGTGACTCCGAAATGCCGGATCTTGCTTTACTTCAGAGACCGCCAACGTCTCTGATTTCAGCTAAAAAGTCGACCCTCGACTTCGGGATCTCATTCCAGCAACGTGTTTTGACTTCGTGTTTCGAAGCAGTTGAGAGTGACCCTTACTCTCACCCAGGATAGTCGAGCTTCCAAGAATTCCCACAGGACGTCTGTGAGATACATACACTAAGAGTTTGTCAGACTTGGAAACTCCGTGTGGAAGAAAACTGTTACGATAATGAGACCGTTAATCATAGTAGCAGAGTCTCGTACCTGCACTACATTGCGAACAGGTTCCTGTACCTGTTAAGGACCCGCTTCACTGTACAAACGTATTTTTATTTTTTAATGCTTATCTCGGCATGAAATTTTATAATTAATTATATTAAATTAATACAGTTGTACATAAATTATTCTCTTAAATAAACTATCTAATCGAGATTAAATAGCATTCAACCTGTATCCTTGACGGCCTCGCCTACCACTTCTCCAGTGCCTCACAATACACAAATTTTATACGGGAAACGCACACGATTCCTTACCTAGACACAGTCTTATCCACTAGGACTGTCATATTTCTTCGCTATTTTTAATTATCTTCTTCACCACTACAACTTACAACAACAATTATATTGCTAGCTTAATTATTACTAATAAATAAGCTAAACATATTCTAAATCAAAAACTTTAGAATTTTATAAGTATTTGACACATTGCAGGTGAATTTCTAAAGGTTACCTTTAAAATTAATAATTTATATTGAACATTAGAGTATAATTCTTAATAGATTAATTACACTTGGTAAATAGTTTCTACACAAATTTTATGCGGGAAACGCACACAGCTCCTTACCTAGACACTGTTTCATCCACTAGGACTGTCATATTTCTTCGTTTTTTCATCTTCTTCACCACTACAACCTACAACAACATTTATATTTCTAGCTTAATTATTACTAATAAATAAGCTAAACATATTCTAAATCAAAAACTTTAGAATTTTATAAGTATTTGACACATTGCAGGTGAATTTCTAAAGGTTACCTTTAAAATTAATAATTTACATTGAACATTAGAGGATAATTCTTAATAGATTAGTTACACAATGGTAAATAGTTGCTACACAAATTTTATGCGGGAAACGCACACGATTCCTTACCTAGACACAGTCTTATCCACTAGGACTGTCATATTTCTTCGCTCTTTTTAATTATCTTCTTCACCACTACAACATTTATATTGCTAGCTTAATTATTACTAATAAATACGTTAACATATTCTAAATCAAAAACTTTAGAATTTTATAAGTATTTGACACATTTCAGGTGAATTTCTAAAGGTTACCTTTAAAATTAATAATTTACATTGAACATTAGAGGATAATTCTTAATAGATTAATTATACTTGGTAAAGAGTTGCAAATTAGTTGTAAATCGCTGTAAAAATTCAATTGGAAGAGTTTCATTTATTATTTCAGATATGTCCTATCACTTTATTAAGCGATCTCTGATAAATACTTTTTAAATAATTTTTATTACCCAAATGCTGATTTCTATTTAATTATTGCTTCCATTTCTCAATAAAACAGTTCGACGTGCTTCAGTATTTTAATTTCCCACAAAATCATACATAATTATAATTTTCACATTTATGACTTCTGCTACATGACAGTTAATTTAAGTTTCTGTCATTCTACTCTATTGTTTCTAGATTTTATTTACATGTAACCTTCTTCTAATTCATATTCATTGAGACTTTTCAATTTTACACCGCAATAAAAAAAAAGATATTATAATAAAGTCAGTTTTAAAAGCTGAGGAAATTTTCTAATAAAGTCTTGTGTAAACAATCATTACTTAAATTTATTCGCTCCCAATCTTACACGTTTATTATTATAGAACTAGCTTATAGCCCGCCATATGAAGGAATCAGTAAAATTTTTAATTTTCCAGAATTGTAAAGTACCCTATGAGGCAGGTAAAAAAAATGTTTTGTTTTTTGACTGAGAATTATCTTGCAGCAAAAAATAATCGATGATTAAATTTTAAATTACCCCATACTTACCTAATCTATTATTTAAGCCAAATATAAAAGAAAATTAATTACGTAACATCTAAATTCAGTGATAAAAAGTATGAAAATAATGCAGACGATATTTAAATAATTTAAAATAAGAAATAATTGCTCTTAACCGGGGAAAATATTGCTTGAAATAATCGCATTAAACTATCGAAAACGGGTGAAGGAGGGAATTTCGAACGTTTTAAATACGACAGTATTTTTCGCTGTGATATGAAGCATATTTACACCAATTTATTTTAGAATCAGATCGATAATTAAGGAGAAGATAAATTTTACTCGCTTTAAACTTAACTCATTAAGAATCCAATAGGGACGCCTATTTCCATTCCAGGTCTAACCGTTTCAAAAATTCGTGGACAGACGGAGAGATAACTTAGGCTATTATTATATAGGGGATATATAAACATTTTTTAGGTGTTTCTTTATACTTTAAACTAAAAAACACGTTTCAAACGTTCCTTACAAGTTAAACATATTTTTCTTATGGAGTGACGGTCTGTCTTTTTTAACATCATTCATGTTTTCAGTAAAGGATAAAACTTAACTGTTAAGATTTTAAGGAAAATTTTGAGATTTTTATTTTGTATTTTCTTTTCAAACAGTAGAAAACAGTGTGAGTAATACATAATAGAGTTTTGCAAGTTATTTTTAATATATTTATTCATTTATATACAGTGTAATTAATTTTCTATAATGTAATGTTACACACGCCTTTATTTACTGATAGATGAATTTGATCCTGACGTTAACAGTAAAAAAAGATTTTTAGTTATAACAAAAAAATAAAATGTTACTCTCTCTTATATTTTCTAATAATTATATATTCTTTTAAATAGATGAATTTTGAATAAAAATATGCATTTACATTTATGTATATATATATATATATATATAATATATATATATATATATATATATATATATAGATATATATATATATATAAAAGATTTATATATATATATATATAAATATGTATGTATATATATAACACATATATATTATAATTATATACATATATATATATATATATATATATATAATATATATATATATATATAAATATAATAATATATATATATATATATATATATATATATATATATAATATCCCAGTAACAAATCCCGTGCATTAATTACTTTTTTGATGACTGTACACATGGAAGCTTCAAGTAATTTTAAAATAATGTTTTACCTTACTTTTTCATCAAAACTGTCTAATTTATTATTTATTTAAACAGCTTTTTTACAGCACTAAAACGGGACAACGTCTTTCGGGTCATCTAGTATATATATATATATATATATATATATATATATATATATATATATATATAGATAGATAGATAGATAGATAGATAGATAGATAGATAGATAGATAGATAGATAGATAAATAGATAAATAGGTATAAATATATATATATATACACTGTCTACCAAGAAGTATTAGGACACCTATGTAAAGAAGATATCTACTGTCCTGAGGTACGTAACGATCTCCGCCGTTATACATCGTGTAGGAAACAGCATCGGCATTAGTCGAATGCAATATGCCGCGCAGTTCGGAGCTCTCTGATTTCGAGAAAGGTATAATTATCGGGTATCACAAATGTGGCCGATACTTAAGGGTCATATCTAACGATCTGAACAACCCAAAATCGACAGTGGCCTATGTGATTAAGAAGTGGAAGGTGAGCGGTGATTGTCGGGATGTGCCCTGAGTCAGCAGACCAACGAAACTAGGAGATAGAGACCGACGAGTGCTGTCCAGAGAAATTCAGAAGAACAGCACCCAACCGATGGCCTTCATCCAAGAGGAGTTTCAACAGGCATCCGAGAGTATTGTTTTAATGAATACCATCCGTAAGGAAGCATATTTGCTTGATTTTCATGGTCGTGCTGGTGCCCATAAGCCTTTGATCACAAAGTCCAACCGCGCTTCTCTCTTAATGTGTTTCAAAGCACATCGAAATTTACCGTAGATCAATGGAAACGGGTTCTTTGGAGCGACGAATCAAGGTTTACCCATTACCGTTCGGATGGTAGGGTCTGGGTCTGGCGTCTGCCTGCAGAACGTCCGGTATGGACTGGGACCCTTAGACCCCATTCATGGTAAGCTCAACGCCGATGCCTACTGAACTATTTTGGATGACAATTTGCTTCCCGCATTGTGGCAGTTTTAAGGGTTGGACCCCTGTTACTTTCCGGACGACAATGCTAGTTGTCATGTTTCGAAGTTAACCAAGGATTGGTATGGTGCCAATGCAGTTCATAGAATGGACTGGCCTGCCGAGAGCGCAGACCTGAACCCTATCGAGAACCTCTGGGACGAGTTGGATCGCCGAATTAAGGGTTGCACAATCGGTCTACTCCAAGCCGAGTGGAAGAGAATACCACCAGCTGCCCCGGAGGGTTCAAGCTGTAATTGCCTCTCGTGGAGGCTCTACCAACTATTGATTTTGAATAAAGTTAGTTCTTCTTTTCTATCACATGTGTCCAAATACTTATTGGTAGACAGAGTATATATATATATATATATATATGTATTTATGTATGTATGTTTATATGCGTATATTTATATATATATATATATATATATATATATATATATATATATAATATATATATATATATATATATATATATATATATATATGTATATATATGTATACATATGTATACATATGTATCTATGCATGTATGTATATATATAATTTGTTGTGATGCGTCTTGTGTGGGTGTAATGAATTCTATACAATAATTAATCTGTCAGAATACAATGAAACAAATGTTTTCATCATAGAAACAAGAAAGTATCCCTATTAATATGAAAGCACTATTATTGATATATAAACACAATTTGAACTGCATGTATGATCTATGATAGTATCTTCTGTTTCGTTAAACACAAACGACTTGTTTGCCGATGGGGGTTGAGGTTTATTCTAGTTGTAGAAAGTAAATATTGGCTGATTATTAATTAAAAATATGCTTTATTCCCTATCTACTTAATATCTTCATTAAATTACATTTCTGGTCCCACCTGTCTGCGATAGAATAAAGAGGGTGTAGTAAATTTCCCAGACAGTAAGTTCTGAAAAAAATATTTATGTAGACTTTTACTAAAAAAAGAGTAAATATAATCTTAGATGTTTGCAACATGCATTACTTTACGCATAAATATTTAATAATTTTTAAAGAGATTAACAATTTTCCGAAACTGCTCTTCTATTAAAATTACAATCGAAAGCATCGTGTAAGTTACTTTGTTTCTGCTTTATTAAATTTTATTCAAAATCCTAAAAGGAAGAATGAATATGCATGATTTGGTGAAAAAAAATTAAGTATTATTTGAGCTATACATTTTAAAAGTGGTTTAAGTCCATTTTTGAGAAACATTCAGTTAATTATAACAGTGAAAGCAATCTGCGGGTGTTTTTAATCTATAAACAGACCAAAATAATTAAATATTGCCAAAATATTTATGTTACCGAAATAAACATTAGAGATTTTTCTTACTTTTGTCAATATAAATTTACGTAGTTATTGAAATACGAATATAACACTTCTAGTATTTCCTCAAAATCAAAGTATTTAATTTAAAAATTATACTACATAATTATACTGTATTCTTTACATTAACACCTCAAAAATTCTTAAATTACAAATTACAAAGTCAAATCATTTTAATAGTTAAAAAACATAAAATGAGCGTAATTATATATACCAATATTTTTCAAAATAAATAATACAAACCCTTAAATAACACCGAATAATATAAAATGAATTTACACCACTTTCGAAAACAACATATGAAGGATGTAAAACAGTAATTCTCCTGTATTAAAGAAATAATTTACTTAAACAGTGTAGCATTAACTGGTTTATTGTTCCGAATTCCAAGAAATAAAATACATTTTATTCGAGATAATTAGTTTGAAATTCCCCCCCCCCCCGAAAGAGCTGAAATCTTCCATTCTCAACTTTATTTATTTTAAAATGTAATTTTTTTTTCAGTAAAAGAATTTAAGCTGCTGAGACTTAAAGGGAACATTTCATTTTCATTTTATTTTAAATACTAGAAAATAAAATGCATTAAAACTTTGAACCCAAATTTTACACATATTTATTCTTTTTAACACACACACACATACACACACACACACACACACACACACACACACACACACACATATATATATATATATATATATATATATATATATATATATGTACACTGTCTACCAATAAGTATTTGGACACCTGTGATAGAAAAAAAAACTCACTTTATTCAAAATCAATAGTTGGTAGAGCCTCCACGAGAGGCAATTACAGCGTGAATCCTCCGGGGCATACTTTCCACAAGTCTTTATATTACAGCTAGTGGTATTGTTTTCCACTCGGCTTGGAGTAGACATAATATAGTCCCTTAATTCGGCGATCAAACTCGTCCCACAGGTTCTCGATAGGATTCAGGTTTGGACTCTGGGCAGGCCAGTCCATTCGATGAACTCCATTGGCACCATGCCAAGCCTTGGTTAACTTCGAAACATCACAATTGGTATTGTCATATTGAAAGTAACAGGGGTCCAACCCGTAAAACTGCCACAACGTAGGAAGCACATTGTCATTCATAATAGTTCAATAGGCATCGGCGTTGAGCTTACCATGAATGGAAACCAAGGGTTCCAGTCCATATCAGGAGAAACACCCCCCAGACTATAATTCCCCCTCTGCCGAACTTGACTGTTGGCACAATGCATACAGGCATGAGACGTTCTCCAGGCAGACACCAGACCAAAACCCTGGCATCCGAATGGTAAAGGGTGCACCTTGATTCCTCTCTCCAAAGAACCCGCTTCCACTGATACTGATCTACGGTCCAGTTTCTATGTGCTTTGCACCACATTAACACAGTAGCGCAGTTGGACTTTGTGATCAAAGGCTTATGGCAGCAGCATGAAAATAAAAACCAAGCAGATGTAATTCCTTATGGATGGTATTCATTGAAACAATACTCTCAGATGCCTGTTGAAACTCCTTACAGATGAGGGTCATTGGTTGGGTACGATTCTTTCGAACTTCTCTGGACAGCACTGGTCGGTCTCTATCTCCGAGTTTCGTTGGTCTGCCGACTCGGGGCACATTCCGACAATCACTGCTCACCTTCCACTTCTAAATCATATAGACCACTGTCGACTTTGGGTACTTCAGATCGCTAGATATGTCCCTTAAAGATCGGCCACATTTGTGATACCCGATAATTATTCCTTTCTCATAATCAGACAGATCCGAACTGAGTGGTATCTTTAATGCGACTAATTCCGATGCTGTTTCCTACACTATGTATACCGGCGGATACCGTCAAGTACCTCAGGACCGCAGATATCGTCAGGTGTCCAAATACTTATTGGTAGACAGTGTATGTATATATGCATATATATATATATATATATATATATATATATATATATATATGTGTGTGTGTGTGTGTGTGTGTTACGGTGAAAGACCGAAATCTGGAGAATGTCGACTTTCACCGGTGAATGTCAACATTCACGTAGTCGTTTGGTGTGTGTCCGAAATATTTGCTAAATACCCTTATTTCTGACTTACACCCGTAAATGTCGACATTCCCCATGTACGAATGGTGAATGTTGAACATGTCGGATATTTATATTTTCTTCTCCTTAATTCAGTCAAATCTATAGTACTAGAACATGTAATTGTTGAACTTAAAACAAACCGAACACTCTTAAAACAGAGAATCAAATCAATAATTACATTAATTATCTGATTGACGTTATACTATCTTATTTGTTGCAACAATTTAAACTGTTATAGCAATTTGAATTGCACAAGAGTGCCTTACATTTACAATGGCTTTTAGTAATATTATGGCTTTTGAGCAGCGGTACCTCAATCTTTAAAGCCAACGCTCTTGTAACTGGAGAGTTGCAGGTTCGGAGTACAAAGCGGCTTAAGGTACGCCATGTTCGTTAAAGGTGACTTTGGTGCTGGCTACACTGTACGTTGGGGTTATTAAAATAATGTTTTATTGTTTTTATGTATTTTTTTATTTATTTGTTTTTTTTTTATTGTATATTATTTTTTTTATTATATTTTTTGGATTTTTTTCCCGCCGTTTTTAGGCAGATATTTTTTTTTTCGATTTTATTATATTAAGATTTGTTATTAAAATATGTTCGTGGTCACAACGTCCTCTAAGTTCTCAATCAATATCTCTGGGGGTGGCAGTCCAAGCCTTTGGGTCTTTTCCTTGGTCCCTGCTTCAAAATTAGAAGGACTCACTTTAGCAAAAGTGATACTTTCACTCTTGAAAAGATCGTTAAAACGACAGCTGCACTCTTTTGCCTTAATACAAGTATGGTATGGTTTAATCGTGTATGGTTTGACCAAGTCGCATGAGAAACAACAACATTTACGCTTCTTTTATATGATGCACACATTCATATTTATATATATATATATATATATATATATATATATATATATATATATATATATATATATATATAAAAACTAAAAATTGGGCTTAAAATCAAAGTACTGTGTAAAATCTAGTTTCTCTAAAACACAAGCAGGTGACCTTCAGAGATTTTTTTCTAGAAGTTATTGGGCTTTGCGTTTGATTCAACATTATGTCACGCTTTAATTATCTTCGACTAATATTGCGAGTTTGGATGCTTACAGTCACAGCACAAATAAACGTCGTGAAGTGTATCTGTGCCTCATCATTCTAAAGTGCCTATTTATGTAATTTCTGAGAAACAAAAATGCTGTTATCTAATTTCTCAGAGCTATTATCGAGTAATTGGGAAGATTAGGATTAGATTTCCGAGAACTCAGTGAAATAATTAATAGAAAAAGAAATGCGGTATATTTTCAAACGTAATTTAGTAATCTCTAAAACTTCTTCAGAACTAATTTTATTTAATAAGTATTAAAAATAAATTAATTAATCATGTACCCATGTACGCAAGGTAAATTTATAGGCTGCATTTTTTATGCTTTAGTTATTAAATGGAATATGATCTAAAAAGACAATTTTTTGTGTAATTAAAACCGAATTGAAATTCATGCATAGCTAAAAATCTTTAATTAAAATTTTCTGCATTTTAATTGTATTATCTGTTAACTTAAATTCTTGGAATACAGTTGTCAAGTTAGAATTTAAAGGAAATCAAGAATATGAAATAGTAAAGAGATTTTCTAGACATATTACTGTTTTTAACTTCTAAAGTATTTCAAAGAATTTTTTATTTTTGTAGATTGCTCCAATCTAAAATGTGATACTGGAAAATGTACAACATATTCATTTATAAATTCTAGAATATCTATAAATGTAAAGAAATGAAAACACCCTATACTTCCATTTCGAAACCCTCAACATGCTTAATCTTTAATTTAAATAGAAAAACTCTCAGGTAGTTACACTATTCTTCTGTCAAGAGAATGACAAAGCTGTAAGTTTGCGTTGATCTTCTTTATATTTTTGCACTTCGAAATTGGTTCTTATTTCATTTGTTTGAGTTAAGTGTATAATCTTAAATTAATGCTTATAGACTAATGAACAAATTTACTGAAGCATTATTATTTTAGAGGTTTATTTAGCTCATTGTAATTTGTTGCATTTTATGTGGTACTTGTTCTTTAATTTATGGACGCTCTCTTGGCGTAAACTCTTATATACGGAAATTGTGGAGGAACGTTCAATTTTTATAAATATTTTCCGTAAATTGCATGATAGTCATTGTTGACGTTGATTTTTATTTAATTTATTAAGGTTATATGCTTGAATTAAAACTCATTAACAATTAAATTTAGCATTAACATTAAATTTAGCTAAAACATACTTTATATTTTTTTTTTGTGCATTGTATTTTGGTGAATTTGAGACGCTGGTTTTTATTTACATTGTTCAAACTATAACTGGATATACCCAGAGCTGCCTTTTGGAACCAGACTTCAAAGGTACTTCATTTTTTTTTTCGCCAAATCTGGTGATTTTCTATCGATTTTATGGGGCAATGTGTGAGTTGGTGTGTTTGCACTGACTTTGGTGGTGGGGTATGGCAGTTCTAATGTTTTCATGCTCCCCATTGATGCACGTGATTTCTGACGTCAGTACCTGGCACTATTACTGAAATTTGCATCTTAGCTGTTCTTTTGGTTTAGAGTCGCTTAGGTCAGGGTTTTTTTTTTTTTTTTTTTTTTTTTTTTGTTCTTATCATTTTCTGGGATTTAGTAAGTAATTTTGTTTTTCTTCTTATCATTTTCTGGGATTTAGTTAATTTAGTTATGAGGGGTGAAGTTATTTCGGTTCTTACTATTTTTGAAATGATTAAAAATTATCAGGATATTCTAAATTATACAAGAGGCTTTGGTTTGGAACATTTTTGTTTTGATCTTATTTTCCGGTATTTAGTTAATTTAGTTATGACGGGTGAAGTTACTTCGGTTCTTACTATTTTTGAAATCGTTAAAAATTATCAGGATATTCTAAATTAAGCAAGATTCTTTGGTTTGGAACATTTTGGTTTTGTTCTTATTTTCTAGTATTTAATTACGACGAGTGAAATTATTTCGGTTCTTACTATTTTTGAAATTGCTTAAAAGTATCAGGATATTCAAAATCAAACAAGATGCTTTGGTTTGGAACATTTTGGTTTTGTTCTTATTTTCTGGGATTTAGTAATTTAATTATGGCGGGTGTAGTTATTTCGGTTCTTACTATTTTTGAAATTGTTAAAAAATGTCAGGATATTCTTAGATGTGAGGTGGGTTTTTGCATTTCATTATAAATGCCAAGTTTGAAGGAACAACGGTATTCCAAATCTGAGTTTTTTTTCTTTTAAATAATCATTTTAAAGTTTTTTTAAGGGAGGTAGGAGTGTTGAAGAATGTATGTGGCGTTACACTTTTGTAATTTACATCTGTTATTAAATTTATTTTGCATTTATTTTATTACAAGGGGGGGGCACATGTTAGATTTTTTATAATATTAGTGCTTATTAAAATGCTATATATTGTTTTTATTCTTTTGGTAGATAACATAAATATTACTAATCTCATTTATTTTTTAAATAACGTAAAAAATGATAATTATTATGCTAATTTTGTTTTAATAGTGCTTTGAATTGTTAATCTGTTCTTTTTCTTTTAAAGTTTAGATTTGTTATTGTTGTGTTTCAAATATGCCATGTGAACGCCGCCTTTTTTGGGGGGGATCTTTCAGAAAACGTGTACCGTTGCCATGTTTTTCTACTTGGCGACTTTTTAAAACACGCGTTTTTCTGTTAGTCGCAAAAAAAAAAAAAAAAAAAATGGCGGATGGGACCGGCGTCTGTAATGCATTTGTTCCGAATTAAACCTCATTAATAATTAAATTTAGCATTAACATTAAATTAGGCTAAAACATACTTTATCTTGTACATTGGTGAATTTCAGACACTGGTTTTTATTTACATTGCTCAAACTATAACTTAATATACCGAGTGCTGCCGTTTGGAACCAGACTTCATGAGTTCGAAAGTGACTGAGTCATAGATAATTGTTGGTCGGCTCTTTGCAGTATGTACCAGATTAACTATCCTTTGTGTTGTAACATGCGAAGCCAAATTTCATTACTTAACATCCAAACTGAATTTTATATATTAAAATTAAATCTTTATACTTAATACTCATATACTCACGACTACTCGCGTCTAAATTTCAAGCCGTCATTCTTAATTTAAAGGACTTTATATTGAAATTTTGCTTTCTCTTCCAATGTCTTAAACAAACCATACACTTTTGTAAGTATTGTTCTTTAGATCATATGAATTTAATATGATTTAGATTTTCAGTTTGTTTTAAAGAGATACTTATAAATTATAGAAACTAACATAGCATAGTTAGAACTTATTAAAAACTGATCCGTACAGGAATTAAGTATTTTAGCATTTTATTACTAAAATTACCTCTTTTGACAATTTTATTCCCTTGAACTTTAAGAGAAAAAAATCGTTATTCAAATTTTATAATTCTTTAAAATCTTTTAATAGCTTATGACATTTACTACTACCACAAGCACTTTTATTTCAGTCGAAAATTTAAAAGCTGACTTGGTCTTTTAAACCTGTTAAGTCGTACGCTTAACTTGATAGCATCTGTAAATGTTTAAAAGAAGGAAACTGTAGAGACATGGATTCAATGGGGAGAAAAGAAAACTATCAGACATGAAAACAAAGTAACAGTTAGGTAATAAAAACGCGACAGACGTCGAAGATCAGTTCTGGGTAAGTATGTACTAAATCAGAATTAAGATGCTAAGATAGAAACAAACATGATTTATTGAATCTAAATACAGAAATAAAGTGTCTGAACTTCAAAATTTTATCCTTAAATAATGAATGTCTTTTATTTTTCTTCTAACTTCGTGTGTGGTATTGTTTGTATTCTGGAAGAGACGGATAAAGATTTAACGATGTCTACAGCAGGAGATATTTAATGGGCTCGTGTGTTCTTACACAGCAATATTTCATTTTCAAACAATTTTTTTCTTTTCAATTTTCCTGTTCAGATTTCTATTTTAATTATACTTTCTACCATATATTGAAACCAAAAAATGGTTTAGAATTTCTAATATGTAATATCTATATTAGTGTAAAAATAATGCTACGTTGGCCTAGTGTTTGAGAAAGAAGAAATTAATGCTCATTAATAAACACATGGATAAATAAGTCTTATTAAAAGAATTTATCTATTAAATAAATGCTTAAGAAATACAACTCTAATCAACTTATGATTTGATCAACTGATATCATTTATAGATATCGCAGATTGCTCACGAGTCGGCGTCGGCCCTAAAAAACAATATGGCGATGATTTTTCTCAAAAGGTCTATCCCGCAAGCAAAAGGATGCCAGCAGCGTTCACCTTCTACTCTCCTCTGGTAACAACCTTGTCCTCTAAAAAAATCAGACTGTTCCGCGGAGAAAAAACAGGGGTCCATTCCCGAACGGAGGGGTCAGAAAATTTTAAAAAATGGACTGTTCTATTGGTTGGGTGAAGTCTAAAGTTTCTTTCTACATTTATTCTAGTTCAAACCTGTCCTGTTCTGGTATATCTTTGATGATGACTCACGGGAAGAGCTAAAATGAGTTGAACCGAATGTAACTTATTGTTACAATTAGAAACTAAATTTTTGTGTCAAATGAAATAACAGTTCTGTTATGCAAACCTAAAACTTTAAAAATATCTCATTTTAAAAATAAAAAATTAAACAGTTGAAGAAAAAGTTAAAATTAAAAATATTTTTATGATGCTATAAAATAAAATGTATTGCGTTTTCAGAATTAAAATCTTTTTATTCAAAATTATTTTTTTCAAGTTCTGTAAGAATGATTTTGTCAATTCAAGTAGCATATTTTTAAAATAATATGAAAATATAGACTAAATGCAAAATCTGATGTGTGCACGTGACTTCCATAGACTCATCTTATATCAGACATTTTTTATTGTTTTTTTTTATGATTTAACATCAGAATCAGCATTCGCACATTGCCTCTAACATTGAAAATTGATTTTGTTTCTCGGGATAACCGTGTTGCAAATAAAGCTCAAGTACAGCTCTCTAGTGCAGACCCGAAGCGTTAATATACATTATATTAAGACATTTATCTCTAAAATTTATTCTCTATAATTAGTAGATTATTATTTGAGGGTTCTAAAAGTGGACATTAAAACGTTTTTTGAACTGATTAAAAAGCATTGTCACAATTGCATATGAATATGATAATATCTTTGAGATACATGGCTGAATATCAGTCTGATAATAGCCATTATAATGGAATTTTTCTTTATATAGAGTGCCAATTGCAGCTTGTTGTTAACATAATTTTATATAAAGATTTCAGCTCCATTCGTTTTTCAAATTTGCTTCACAATGATAACGTGCGTTTTATTGAAAGTTTTCGTTATATGGAAGGCTGATTGAAATTTAAAAAAATGAGGTGCATAATCAGTCGTTACAGAGCTTTCAAATACAAAAATTCAAGGATCTGCTTTGAATCTTTTTTACGTTATGCCCAAATCGTTATTATAAATTTTATTAAAATTCTTCGTTATACAGAATTTATATTGAAAAAAATAGAGGAGAAGCACAATTCGATATTATCACAGTCTTAAACAAAATATTTCGATATTCTACAACTAACAGTTTTTTTAATTATACTTCACAATCCTAATACACATTATATTGAAATTTTTCGTCATATATAATGCTAATTTCAATTAAAAAGAGAGGTGCCCGAGATATTGTAACAGCCCTGAATACGAAATTTTACTATATTAAGACTAATTATTTTTGAATTTGGGCCACTCTTCAAAAAATTTCAATATAGTTTATATTATTGCACGTTATATTAATATTTTTGTTATAATCATTACAATTAAAAGAATAGGAGCAAAGCAAAATGTTATAATAGTCCTAAATAGAAAAATTCCAACATTTTTAAGTCTAATCTTTTTTGACTTATTCCTACACAAATAAGATTTCAATGTACCGCATTATTGCCCTTATATTGAAATTTTCCATTTTATAGTGTTCAAATTGTAATCCAAAGAGCAGGAGTACAACTAATTTAATTTAGCCTTAAATACAAGATTTCGATCTTCTCCATCTAGGAAATTTTTATCATAAATCAGAACGTTTTATTTTATAGTTAATTAAATATACAATATTAAGACCTATTAATTCCCTTTATTATATCCATTTAACGCATTAAATTCCTAACAAATCACTTTTAAGTTTTAAGCCAACAAAATTAAATTTGTTCCAACCAAGCAGGCTTCTTAATAAAATTGACAAAAGAAATCTAATTTAGTTAAAGCGATGATTCAATTTATTCCTCTATTAATTTTCGCTACTTTTAATAATCACTGAATATTTAACAAAATTATTTTATCTAAGGGAAACATGATACCTCTCAAGCCCAAAAGACTCCTTTATAATAGCTTTGTTCTATTCATTATGAAATAAAGAATTTAGATCACTTTCGAATAAAACATTTAAGTGTCATTTCATAAGAGTGTAACTTTTAAAATATTATTCAGCTGCATCACTTCAAGTGATACTTAAAAGAAAAAAACATAAAATTTATACACTAAATGAAAACACTGAGATTTATTAACTCAAGGGATAACTTTTAAAATTGAAATGAAATTGAAACTAAATTTTTATAACATATTTTATCACATCATACTAAATGTATCTTTGTTTTGTAAACCTAAAACACTAAAGCTATTTTTAACATAAAATAAAATTGAATTTAAATTCTATTAAAATTTATTATTCTTCCTAAAATAAAATTTAAAAAAATATATCGCTTGCATTACTATAAATAGGACTCACGGAATAAATTAAATATTTAATTTCAATTTGCGTATGAAAGTGTAGTTTTAATTATATATATCATATATATCACAATTATATTATATATATCTCTCTATCTCTATTTTCTCACTTTTTCCTTTCTCTCTTTCGAACTCCCTTAGTATCTCTCTCTCTATCTTTTCTCTTGCATTTTTATTCTGTCTCTTTCAGACACACACACTGTTTCTTTACACGCTATTTTTTTCTCTCTCTCTCCATATATCTATCTATCTATCTATCTATGTATATATATATATATGCATTTACTTTCATTATTTTAGATTTTTCTTTATCCGGATAAATTAAACAATTTGCACTAATCGCGTGTAAGACTTTTAATTATACATAGATTTTTAGTTTGTCCCTACTGTCTTTTGCTTATAAAGCATATGACATATATGTATGTATGTATATATATATATATATATATATATATATATATATATATATATATATATATATATATATATATATATATATATATATACATACATACATACACACACACACACACACACACATATATATTATATATATATATATATATATATATATATATATACTACACGACTCGACGGACGTTGTCCTGTTTTAACGCTGCATCCAAAAATGTAAAGTGTTTTGAAATGAATTATAAATTGGACCTTTTTGAAAAAAAATTAATGAAAAGAATCATTTTAAAAATGCTTGAGTGCAGTCATCACAAACGTAATTGGATTAAAGTAAAATTCCCACATCGCAATAAGCGCACAATTCTGGATTTTTATTAAAAATACTATCGGATCAAATTGTGAATCTAAATCATTCTTGAATCAACTAATTACATACACAAAATTTCATCAAAATCTGTCCAGCCGTTTAGAAGGAGTTCTATTACGAATACAAGGACAGAAGAATTTTATGTTTAAAGATAATATGTCAAATCTATTACCCCTAACCTAGCTATCCAAAATTTTCTATTACCCCTTTTCATTTCTTAACACTTAATTTCCCGGCCATAAAATATCACGAGGAAGTCCATATTCTTACGAACCCTTCTAGTGTACCTTTTTAGCTCTGGGGAAATTAAATTGTTGAAATTATAAAAAACTCCTTCCTAATAGTTATCCCACTTGCAAGGTTGGATAAAAAGAAACTATTAGAAGAGTAAAAACAGTACAGGACAGGACAGTCATTTACACCCGAATAAAAACCCATCTTTCACTTACAAGAGATTTTCTGTTTGATTAACCACACTTCCATATTTCTTTCTCCTCTTAGATAGAAATCTACAGTAATCTAATAAAATAAACACTTAGCTCATAATGAACTCATCATATATTTTAAAACTATTCGCGAAATACCTGATACTGAACTTTAGAGACTTTCTTCAATTTCGCCGTGAAGTGTTTAGAATTTACACAAACTAAATTGAATAAAATCACTAAACCAACAATGTACGGTCTAGATGATATAGCTGATTAGCTAATATAATTGATACTGAACTTTAGAGACTTTTGTTTAAAATCTCACCTTGCAATGTTAGTTATTGACATTATCTGAATTGAATAAATTTAATTCACTATAATTCATTATTACAAAGAAACCGACCAAATTATAGCCTCTTTTTAAAATATTCAGAAATAAAAAAGATAGAGCTCTTTAAACTAAAAAAAAAACTATTGTTAATGCAACGGTGAAAAGGTATATTCTATAAAAAAAGGGGAAATTTAGGTAGCTATCAGTTTTTTTATTATTTAGCTTAAGCAGAAAAATGTTAATTGAATTTCTAAAAATGCGTAATTTGCTAAACCACCAAACATTAACTGTTATAGCTATTTATAACTATTATAATAATTTATAGATTTTAATAAAAGTTTAACTGTTTTATTTTATTATATTAATAATGCATTAAACTAACACGATTCAATTATATGTACAAATAATTAACGTGAAGCAATAAGGTCAGTGCTTTTCTACGCGAAGAGCGTAACCTACCACTTAAAGTTGATTCCGGTAGGCCACGAATGTTAGCTATGGGATTCAAATCCCCCGATTCCGTGAATTACCTACTGATTATTCAGTTGTATGTACTTTGCGATAAGGTATTAGAAGTTAGGTTGTAAAGTATATTTTTAATATTTTTGTGCGAAATTACTCTATTGCTTGTAACTTATTTTTGCTAGACATAGAATATTTTCATTCTTTTAGTTTACTGTACGCATGAGGACACCATCTCCATTTATGCAAGTATTATGAAAGGTTACGGTGTTACTAGAGCTTTTGGGTTAAAATTTCGCTGTTGGCATGGATATTCGAAACCGTCGGAGTTTAGTAGGTCTTCGTCTCATTATCAAGTAAAACAATAAACCGTAACGTCCCAATATAAATTAAACCTAATCACATCTACCGTTGAAAATTTTCAGACCCGTTGTTTTGTCTTCCTGGATGTAATTAATTTATAACAGTGTTAGGAAATATTACTATAATGGAGAGTACCAAAATAGTGGTAATAGTCGACAAATTTATTGCATGTTGCGAGGATTGATGTTCATCCTCGTCGTAGAACCATCATCGAACATCGATTGGTGTTCCAATTCTGTTTCAGAAGGGCTTCTTTGTTTTACCACTGCTTACGATGAATATAAAACAGTTCTTACGAAAATGACTATAATGGAGCATATCACAATGTTGGTGATAGACCAATGGCTACTTTCTTGTCTCGTACACCACCTTCTTATTTGTTTACATCTGGTCTGTGATAACAAAGAATTTCTTATTGCGAGTTTCGAGAATAAATTTTCGAATAGTCTGACGATATACCTCAGACGGGTTTTTCTTTTATCACTGTATTTGTCAAATATACAGCAGTTACCACGTTAATCCTCTTTTTCAGTTAGTTCTATAAACAAATTAATTGTTCTAAAAATATTTAAATTTTTATAACTTACATTTCTTTTACTGTTCCACTTGACAAAAATAATTCCCCAGGTTACATTCGACATAAAACTATCTCCTATATATCATAGTTTTTGATTATATTGCTATATGTCTTCCACAGCTAAATAGCTTTAAGTATTCTAATTCACTGTTAGACGAAGGACAAGCACCTATGCATTTACAAGATAAAATTTATCACTACACAGAAAATAACTAATGGAGTTGTATTTTGGTCCTACTAAAGTGCAATGGTGTAAAATATACAGATGTGAAATGTCAAAAAATAAGAAAAGAAAGTATGAAAATTCTAATAAAATTACATAAACTTAGGGGAAGAATAATCCTATAAAACCTAAAATAAGTCTCATGGTACACCATGTTCCCCTACACAGTTTTTTTAGTTTATATTTTAACATAATTTTCGGGAACTGGAAAATATTACCAGAAAAAAAATGAGTTCAAAATAAAATTTGCTTCATTGAACATAACATGATAGTTCATCATTTAAAAGATATATAGTTTTAATTTCAAAATTGCATGTTATCATAAGAATAAATTTTTAATTCTGTGTACATTTTGATGAGTAAAATGGCAGAATAAACTTAAAATTTTCATTTTTAAAATCTATTTTGTTAAATTCAGAAAATGTTAGAAGTCACATAGCCCAAGTAAATGCTAGTTTAACAGTTAGTAAAGTATTATTTTTCTTTCTATATATACACTGTGTGTATATGTGTGTGTGCTTAAACCATGATAGGCTGTAAATAAACTTGTTTTACTGGTAGTTAAAAATGGAAGTACAACAGATTATTTTTAAAACCTAAAACGTTCTGCTAAGTTTAGAATAAAATTTGCTTGGGTCATCAATAAGAGCCTAACTATACGAAAATCATTTAGCTGCGTTAATTCAAGTAATACTTTTTATTTTAGAAATTTAAAATACATATAGTAAGCGAAAGATTTGAAATTTACCTACCCTAAAAATAAACTTATAAATATGTAAGTTAGAAACTAAATTGTTTAATCAAGTAGGAGCTAAATATAATATTTTATATAACATTTATATAGCTAATTATAATATTTAATATTTTGTTAATTCAAGGAATACATTTTTTTAGAAATTTAAAATACATATAGTAAGCGAAAGATTTGAAATTTACCTACCCTAAAAATAAACTTATAAATATGTAAGTTAGAAACTAAATTGTTTAATCAAGTAGGAGCTAAATATAATATTTTATATAACATTTATATAGCTAATTATAATATTTAATATTTTGTTAATTCAAGGAATACATTTTTTCAGAAACTTAAAATAAATATACCAAGTGAAAGATTTGAAATTTGCCTACCCTAAAAATACCTTCGTAGTGTACATCAAGGACCATCACACCTTTATAGATATGTAAGTTAGGAATTAAATTATTTAATCAAGCGGAAGTTAATTATAATATTTTATATAACATTTATATAGCTAATTATAATATTTAATATTTTGTTAATTCAAGTAATACATTTTTTTTAGAAACTTAAAATACGTATACCAAGTGAAAGATTTGAAATTTACCTACCCTAAAAATAACTTTATAGTGTACATCAAGGACCATCACACCTTTATAGATATGTAAGTTAGGAATTAAATTATTTAATCAAGCGGAAGTTAATTATAATATTTTATATAACATTTATATAGCTAATTATAATATTTAATATTTTGTTAATTCAAGTAATACATTTTTTTTAGAAACTTAAAATACGTATACCAAGTGAAAGATTTGAAATTTGCCTACCCTAAAAATACCTTCGTAGTGTACATCAAGGACCATCACACCTTTATAGATATGTAAGTTAGGAATTAAATTATTTAATCAAGCGGAAGTTAATTATAATATTTTATATAACATTTATATAGCTAATTATAATATTTAATATTTTGTTAATTCAAGTGATACATTTTTTTAGAAACTTAAAATACGTATACCAAGTGAAAGATTTGAAATTTACCTACCCTAAAAATACCTTTGTAGTGTACATCAAGGACCACCACACCTTTATAGATATGTAAGTTAGAAATTAAATTATTTAATCAAGCAGAAGTTAATTATAATATTTTATATATAACATTTATATAGCTAATTATAATATTTAATATTTTGTTAATTCAAGTGATACATTTTTTTAGAAACTTAAAATACATATACCAAGTGAAAGATTTGAAATTTACTTACCCTAAAAATACCTTTGTAGTGTACATCAAGGACCACCACACCTTTATAGATATGTAAGTTAGAAATTAAATTATTTAATCAAGCAGAAGTTAATTATAATATTTTATATAACATTTATATAGCTAATTATAATATTTAATATTTTGTTAATTCAAGTGATACATTTTTTTAGAAACTTAAAATACATATACCAAGTGAAAGATTTGAAATTTACTTACCCTAAAAATACCTTTGTAGTGTACATCAAGGACCACCACACCTTTATAGATATGTAAGTTAGAAATTAAATTATTTAATCAAGCAGAAGTTAATTATAATATTTTATATAACATTTATATAGCTAATTATAATATTTAATATTTTGTTAATTCAAGTGATACATTTTTTTAGAAACTTAAAATACATATACCAAGTGAAAGATTTGAAATTTACTTACCCTAAAAATACCTTTGTAGTGTACATCAAGGACCACCACACCTTTATAGATATGTAAGTTAGAAATTAAATTATTTAATCAAGCAGAAGTTAATTATAATATTTTATATAACATTTATATAGCTAATTATAATATTTAATATTTTGTTAATTCAAGTGATACATTTTTTCAGAAACTTAAAATAAATATACCAAGTGAAAGATTTGAAATTTGCCTACCCTAAAAATACCTTCGTAGTGTACATCAAGGACCATCACACCTTTATAGATATGTAAGTTAGGAATTAAATTATTTAATCAAGCGGAAGTTAATTATAATATTTTATATAACATTTATATAGCTAATTATAATATTTAATATTTTGTTAATTCAAGTAATACATTTTTTTTAGAAACTTAAAATACGTATACCAAGTGAAAGATTTGAAATTTGCCTACCCTAAAAATACCTTCGTAGTGTACATCAAGGACCATCACACCTTTATAGATATGTAAGTTAGGAATTAAATTATTTAATCAAGCGGAAGTTAATTATAATATTTTATATAACATTTATATAGCTAATTATAATATTTAATATTTTGTTAATTCAAGTAATACATTTTTTTTAGAAACTTAAAATACGTATACCAAGTGAAAGATTTGAAATTTACCTACCCTAAAAATACCTTCGTAGTGTACATCAAGGACCATCACACCTTTATAGATATGTAAGTTAGGAATTAAATTATTTAATCAAGCGGAAGTTAATTATAATATTTTATATAACATTTATATAGCTAATTATAATATTTAATATTTTGTTAATTCAAGTAATACATTTTTTTTAGAAACTTAAAATACGTATACCAAGTGAAAGATTTGAAATTTACCTACCCTAAAAATAACTTTATAGCTATGTAAGTTAGAGACTAAATTGTTTAATCAAGCAGAAGCTAACTACAATATTTTTCTGTAAACTAAAACTACTAGTATGAGCTACGTAACTCATTTTAAGCATAATAAAAAATTTTTAATAATATTTCTTAACTTCATTTGTGTGTCAGTTGGTATTTTAATTAAAATCAATATTTAATTATCTTCCTGTCTAGCTAGAGATATGAAATTTTGCTTATAGGTTCAATTACGGTAAAAATACA
>CM063504.1:69159591-69212091 GCA_032207245.1 Pardosa pseudoannulata
CATATATATATATATATATATATATATATATATATATATATATATATATATACTAGAGGGAGACGATATTAATAAGCAAATATAAAATAGTGTTTGATTAATGCAAAACTTTACAGAAATTGGATTGTATTAACTATACATGATTTTTATATACAATATAACGTTAAAATTGCGTGGTTAGGTTGAACATAGTTAAAATATCTTTGGATAAATCTCTATTTTTGTAAAATATATCTTTTTCCTAGAATTCCTAAATGTTCATCGATTTACGCCTTCACATTTTTGTAATTCGTTTGCAACTCATACTGGTAAACTATATATAGATATAAAAATACTTTTGTTTAGAAATTGTTCAGAATACTGAGAAATGGTGCTATCTACCAATTATTTTTACATCTTGAAACATTGTTGTTTGTAAAAGTTCACCAGTACAGAGAATATCAATAAAAATAAAGAAAAAAGATATTAAATTGTTTATAGAAAAAATAGAAAATCGTGATGAATAAAAACGAACCAAAAAGTACCAACTACATCGAAATTTATGAATATGTTACGTAAAGTAAAGAGTATTGTTGAAGAACAAAGTAACATTAAAAATGCTGTTTTTTACTTTTTGATTGAACTTAGGTATTTTAAAAGGATGTGTAAAGCAAAAGAAATAAACCAAATAAAAATTCCAGATTTTGTTAAATAAAAACTTATTAAGGTTTCGTTTTATATTTAATTAATATTCATTTTCCATGTTCATATAAAACAAAGTAAGTAGGCTCTTAATTATGCTTTAATGAAATTGGCTTCGATTTGAGTATTAGGGTCTACGTACTTGCTACTAGGGCAAATGAGACCCGGACCTGCTGACTAAAGCCAATTCCACACGGTAAGAACATCTATACTAGCAATGCATTCGAACCCACGAACTGCGGTACCGCTTGACCATGTCGAATATTATATTCCTCTTTTTCTTGAAGATATTCAAAAATACCGACTATACTTTATATCAGGCAGGAATTTTGTTAAGGGATCAATGACGTGAAAATCGCATGGAAAGAAATTAGAACTATAAAGCTGTTGTCGTATAATCCAACAACGGCCTGACGTAGTCCTAATAACAGCAGACCTATCCATTTGGACGTCATTCGGCTTTAACAAATCTTTATACTGATAATATTGGATAATTTAAAAAGCTTTGCCTTCCTCTTAAAATTCAAATTAACCAAGTTCTTCTATATACAGTAGGACTTGAAATCTCAAATTTTGTCATGACATCTAGCCATTACATATATATATAATTAAAAATGAATGTTTAAATTTCGGGAAATTTTGACTCATACCGCATGTTTGTACCTTTTACTTAATAGTTATAAAAAAAAGTATGTTCCTTAATTTTCATTGATTATTAAAACGTGACGTAGTCCTAATGACAGCAGACCTAAACATTTGGACGTCATTCGGCTTTAACAATTCTTTATAAGGATAATATTGGATAATTTGAAAAGTTTTGCATTCCTCTTAAAATTCCAATTAACCAAGTTTTCCTATAAACAGTAGAACTTGAAATCTCAAATTTTGTCATTGCATCTAGCCATTACATACATATAATTAAGATTGAATGTTTTAATTTCGGGAAATTTTGACTCATACCGCATGTTTGTACCTTTTACTTAATAGTTCTAAAAAAAGTATGTTCCTTAACTTTCATTAATTATTAAAACATGACGTAGTCTTAATGACAGCAGACCTAAACATTTGGACATCATTCGGCTTTAACGAATCTTTATAATGATAATATTGGATAATTTGAAAAGCTTTGTATTCCTCTTAAAATTCGAATTAACCAAGTTCTCCTATAAACAGTAAAATTTGAAATCTCAAATTTTGTCATGGCATCTAGCCGTTACATATATATAATTCAGATTGAATGTTTTAATTTCGGGAAATTTTGACTCATACCGCATGTTTGTACCTTTTACTTAATAGTTGTAAAAAAGTATGTTCCTTAATTTTCATTAATTATTAAAACGTGACGTAGTCCTAATGACAGCAGACCTAAACATTTGGACGTCATTCGGCTTTAACGAATCTTTAATGATAATATTGGATAATTTGAAAAGCTTTGCATTCCTCTTAAAATTCGAATTAACCAAGTTCTCCTATAAACAGTAGAACTTGAAATCTTAAATTTTGACATGGCATCTAGCCATTACATATATATAATTAAAATTGAATGTTTAATTTCGGGAAATTTTGACTCATACCGCATGTTTATACCTTTTACTTAATAGTTCTAAAAAAAGTATGTTCCTTAACTTTCATTAATTATTAAAACATGACGTAGTCTTAATGACAGCAGACCTAAACATTTGGACATCATTCGGCTTTAACGAATCTTTATAATGATAATATTAGATAATTTGAAAAGCTTTGTATTTCTCTTAAAATTCGAATTAACCAAGTTCTCCTATAAACAGTAGAACTTGAAATCTCAAATTTTGTCATGGCATCTAGCCATTACATATATATAATTAAAATTGAATGTTTTAATTTCGGGAAATTATGACTCATACAGCATGTTTGTACCTTTTACTTAATAGTTATAAAAAAAAGTATGTTTCTTAACTTTCATTGATTATTAAAACATGACGTAGTCCTAATGACAGCAGACCTAAACATTTGGACGTCATTCGGCTTTAACGAATCTTTAATGATAATATTGGATAATTTGAAAAGCTTTGCATTCCTCTTAAAATTCGAATTAACCAAGTTCTATAAACAGTAGAACTTGAAATCTCAAATTTTGTCATTGCATCTAGCCATTACATACATATAATTAAGATTGAATGTTTTAATTTCGGGAAATTTTGACTCATACCGCATGTTTGTACCTTTTACTTCATAGTTCTAAAATGTATGTTCCTTAATATTCATTAATTATTAAAACATGTCGTAGTCCTAATGACAGCAGACCTAAACATTTGTAAGTCATTCGGCTTTAACGGATCTTTATAATGATAATATTGGATAATTTGAAAAGCTTTGCATTCCTCTTAAAATTCGAATTAACTAAGTTCTATAAAGAGTAGAACTTGAAATCTCAAATTTTGTCATTGCAACTAGCCATTACATATATATAATTAAGATTGAATGTTTTAATTTCGGGAAATTTTGACTCATACCGCATGTTTGTACCTTTTACTTCATAGTTCTAAAATGTATGTTCCTTAATATTCATTAATTATTAAAACATGTCGTAGTCCTAATGACAGCAGACCTAAACATTTGTAAGTCATTCGGCTTTAACGGATCTTTATAATGATAATATTGGATAATTTGAAAAGCTTTGCATTCCTCTTAAAATTCGAATTAACCAAGTTCTCCTATATACAGTAGAACTTGAAATCTCAAATTTTGTCACGGCATCTAACCATTACATATATATAACTAAGATTGAATGTTTTAATTTCGGGAAATTTTAACTCATATCGCATGTTTGTACCTTTTACTTCATAGTTCTAAAAAGTATGTTCCTTAAATTTCATTAATAATGACACATGAACTAGCTTTTAATTTCCGGATAAACAACTGAACTTCGAGATAAACTGATTAAACCAGGGAAAATTAAGGACTTCACTGCAATTTTAATTTAACCAATTAGAACTTAATTTAACCAAGGAAATTTTCAGCAAGAGCCGATGTTTGGAAAGAGGGTATTCGATATTTTGCAGCTTAACAGCTTTAACAGGAACGAAATAAAAGGAGCTGTTTTTATTTCCTGAAAGTCGTCTGTTGTTCCGACCTTCCCAAACATTTAATGCAGCAACCATCCACCCTCGAAAGCTATGATAAGAATTTTATCGGGGAACAATGACAGCAGCTTAACAAAGTAAACATTGTTGGTAGAAGGAAACGCAACCTCTCTGTCTCTCTCTCTCTCTTGCCTGTGTTCTCAGAAGTCTCTTCGGAGATTGTGTACAGTTCACTGAATGGGAGTGGGAAAACTTTGAAAGAAAAGAGCTGTTGCGAAACATGAGAGCAGGAGACAGGCGTATTTAAAAATTTCGAATATTTCTTTTCCGGGAATAGAAGGGAGATTTATGTTTAAGGTATAGAGTGCTTTCGGTTTATTTCTCGCACTTTGCTTTTGGTTGTGGCACAAAGCGAAGATTGTGTTGCTCAAAACTGTATTTCAGAGATGAATAAAAAAGGAATTGAATGTTCATCACCCGGTTTTGGGAAAGTATATTAATTTTCGGTATAATATTCGAAATAGAGGTATCTAAAAAGATTTAATCACTAGCAATGGAAATGTAAATGTATAAAAACAAGAATTTTATGCACTATTTCATAATTAAATACACAATAAGTACAAACCTAAAATGAAGTTCTACGAAATGTAGTTAAGTTACATGTTTTTCAAATTAGTACTTTTGTTTCAAATACGGATGAACTACTTACCTTAAACAAATATTTCTACCATATACATTTTGTCAATGTATTAAGTGCACAAATAACCTGAAGAATGAATGGAAACAATAGCTTTAAACAGAAGAAGAGATTTTGAAAAAGCATTTTCTTTCAAAGCTGTTTTCATGGAAATTATTTATGTATCGGAGATAATATAAAAGAAAGAATTAACTTCACATCTCGCGTTCTGTGAAAAGAGATTACTTTATATTATCTTAGCGAAATACAGCTAACTGGAATACAAATTAGTATATAATATATATACATATATATCATGCGAGTAAAAGCTGAATCATTAGAATAAAAAATAAAAGCAATATTATTTAAGTATAATCCCGACTAAAAATGCTATTTGACAAGCTAATTCGGAAAATTAAAGCGTAAAACTCCAAAAAACTTTTATAAAATGAAGTAAAGAAATTAGCTTATCCACATATAAAGAACATTATATCCGCATATATAGAGAAAAACATTTAAATAACATAAAGACAACAAATCATATGGCTATTTCAAAATTTAAAGAACTAATTTCCTAAGAGTAAAACTAAAAAAACTGTTATAAAACTAAAAGAAAATTAGCTCATCCGCATATATAGACAGAAAGTCATTTGTACTTTATGGAAACGATTTTGATACTTAAGTTTTATGCCTTATTTCATACGACGATTTGTTTTAATCTGATACCTATTGTCCTTAAAAACAACTTCAGCTTGAAATTTTTTATGAAATTTAACTTTTTCTGCGTATTAGCATGTCAATTTTATCCCATTCATCTTGAATCGTTTTTCAAATTCAGCTCTTTGCTCTTGGATGCCGTTTTCCTGAAGCTGGTTTAATAAACCATAAAAGTTGGAGAAGAAGCAGGAGAAGCCTGTAAAACCATCTACAGGTATTTCATTAAATGGTACACACTTTATTTTTATATCTAATTCTTTATTTACTATATAAGTGGCAATTGATGTAGAGCCTTTCTCCATATGGAGCTTAACTTTGTCCTTCCCATATAAATCTGATATTTCTTCATCAAATATTGGTTCCTAAATATTCTTCTGATAGTAGAGTGAGTTGATTTTGGCTTCATTCGAGATTCACTTGATTATCGTTGTAGCAAAATCCTGCAACTACCAAGAATCCCTTTGGGAACTTTTCTGTACTTTGACGAACCCATTTTGTATGGTCATTTCATCCAATTGAGCTATAGAAAATTGATCTTTTTCAATTACAGTCACTCATATACACCCATAATTCATCGAATATTACTAAAAATTTCAATTTTTTTGGAACTAAATGTTTTTTATATAATATTTTACAATTAGTTTTTTATTTAGCCATATGCTTTGGCGAGAGAAGATGGAGTTTGAAGTGAGCTCTGTTCTCATAATTATTTTCGCATCTAAATTATATTCCCAAGGAAGCCTTGGTGATTAATAAATATTGGCAATGTTCTGTGTCATTGATAAAAAGAAATTTTTACGGGTTATACTTGCACACGTACAAATATGTATGTGTGTATATACATGTATGAAAATCCATTTATTTTTTTATTTTCCACAATAGCATGAAGAATATTTGTTAATTTCCAATTCTCGTTTTTTATGAAAAATAACAATATCACCTCCTATATATTGATACATACAAATACATACGCACTCTCACACACACACGTATATAAGTACGTAATATATGTACTCAAGAAATATCTCTGCACGTTTTTCTATGCCCTTAACAATCCGCTACATAATAATAGCTTAAGTTATCTGTCCATCTGTTCTCGAATTTATGAAGCGGCTGGACCTGGAATGCATAGAGAATCCATATTGGATTCTTAATGAGTTAGAGTAAACTAAATTCAAAGAGAGTAAAGTTAATCTTCTCCTAAATTATTGATCCGATTCTAAACTAAATTGGTATAAATATGCTTCGGAATACAGCAAGAAATACAGTCGTCCTTCGTTCAAAATCCACTCCTTCTCCACCTTTTCGAGAGTTTAATGTCATTATATCAAACCCCATTTTAAAAACAGGCAATTAAATTTATCAATTTATCACATAATAAATAGGTAAAAATAAAAATTTTTCTAGCAATATGACGCCATTCCTGTAATCATCTCATTTAATCATTTCTTATTTTAAATTATTTAAATATCGTATGCATTATTTTCCCACTTTTAATCAAATTTAGAAATTACATAAATAATAGTCTTTTATATCTGGCTTAACTAATAGATTAGATACATATGTGATAGTTTTAAACTTAATTAATTTAACTTATAGTTTTAATTTGTTACAAGTTAGTTTTGAGCCAAAAAAACCAATCCATTTCTTTAATGCCTCATGGAGTACTATACAATTCTGGAAAATTAAAAATTTTACTGATCCTGTCTTAAGACGGGCTATATGCTAGTAGTGATATATAAACACTGCATATTATATATTCATTTTAAGTGTATATGTTTTTATAGAAAATATATACACCCACACAATGTATATTTACATTTCGTGTGTATATATTTTCATTCATACATATTATTAATTCTCAACGCTATACAGTTGCATTGTATATATATATATATATATATATATATATATATATATATATATATATATATATATATATATATATATATATATATATATATATATATATATATATATATATATATATATATATATATATATATATATATATATATATATATATATATATATATACATATATATATATATATATATATATATATATATATATATATATATATATATATATATATATATATATATTAAATTTATGAATTTATCACCTAATAAAGAGGTAAAAATAACAGTTTTTCTAGAAATATTATATATTCATTTTAAATGTACATGTTTTTATAGTAAACATATACAAACAATGTATATTTGCATTTCATGTGTATATATTTTCATTCATACACATTATTGATTCTCAAAGCTGTACAGATACATTGTGTGTATATATGTTCAACACTGCATTTGGAAATTTTAAACTATAATAGAAGTATAAAAAAACTGTATATTGGCAAAATAATAATTAATAATAAATATATACACACAATGTACATTTCGTGCGTATATATTTTTGTGCATACAAATTATTAATTCTCAACGCTGTACAGTTACATTGTGTGTATATATAGTCAAGATTGCACTTGGAAATCTTAAATTAAAATAGAAGTATAAAAAATTGTATATTGGCAAACTAATAATTAATAATAAATATATACGCACAATGTATATTTACATTTCGTGTGTATATATTTTCGTGTATACAGATTATTGATTCTCAAGGCTGTACAGCTACATTGTGAGTATATATGTTGTAGATTGCATTTGGAAATCTTAAACTAATATAGAAATATAAAAAAATTGTATATTGGCAAAATAATAATTAATAATAAATATAAACACACAATGTATATTTCCATTTTGTGTGTATATATTTTCGTGCATACAGATTATTATTTCTCAAAGCTGTACAGTTACATTGTGTGTATATATGTTCAAGATTGCATTTGGAAATCTTAAACTAAAATAGAAGTGTAAAAAATTGTATATTGGCAAAATAATAATTCATAATAAATATATACACGCAATATATATTTACATTTCGTGTGTATATATTTTCTTGCATACAGATTATTAATTCTCAAAGCTGTACAGTTACATTGTGTGTATATATGTTGTAGATTGCATTTGGAAATCTTAAACTAATATAGAAATATAAAAAAATTGTATATTGGCAAAATAATAATTAATAATAAATATATAAACACAATGTGTATTTACATTTCGTGTGCATATATTTTCGTGCATACAGATTGTTAATTCTCAATGCTGTACAGTTACACTGTGTGTATATATAGTCAAGATTGCATCTGGAAATCTTAAACTAAAATAGAAATATAAAAAAATTGTATATTGGAAAAATAATAATTAATAATATATATATATATATATATATATATATATATATATATATATATATATATATATATATATATATATATATATATATATATATACACAATGTATATTTGCATTTCGTGTGTATATATTTTCGTGCATACAGATTATTAATTCTCAACGCTGTACAGTTACATTGTGTGTATATATGTTCAAGATTGCATTTGGAAATCTTAAACTAAAATAGAAGTATAAAAAAATGCATATTGGCAAAATAATAATTAATAATAAATATATACACACAATGTATAATTACATTTCGTGTGTATATATTTTCGTGCATACAGATTACTAATTCTCAAGGCTGTACAGTTACATTGTGTATATATATGTGCAACACTGCATTTGGAAATCTTAAACTATAATAGAAGTATAAAAAAATTGTATATTGGCAAAATAATAATTAATAATAAATATATACACAATGTATATTTACATTTCATGTGTATATATTTTCGTGCATACAGTTTATTAAATCTCAACGCTGTACAGTTACATTGTGTGTATATATGTTCAAGATTGCATTTGGAAATCTTAAACTAAAATATAAGTATAAAAAAATTGTATATTGGCAAAATAATAATTAATAATATATATATATATATACACACACAATGTATATTTACATTTCGTGTGCATATATTTTCGTGCATACAGATTGTTAATTCTCAATGCTGTACAGTTACATTGTGTGTATATATAGTCAAGATTACACTTGGAAATCTTAAATTAAAATAGAAGTATAAAAAATTGTATATTGGCAAAATAATAATTAATAATAAATATATACGCACAATGTATATTTACATTTCGTGTGTATATATTTTCGTGTATACAGATTATTGATTCTCAAGGCTGTACAACTACATTGTGAGTATATATGTTATAGATTGCATTTGAAAATCTTAAACTAATATAGAAATGTAAAAAAATTGTATATTGGCAAAATAATAATTAATAATAAATGTATATACACAATGTATATTTACATTTCGTGTGTATATATTTTCGAGCATACAGATTGTTAATTCTCAGTGCTGTACAGTTACACTGTCTGTATATATAGTCAAGATTGCATCTGGAAATCTTAAACTAAAATAGAAATATAAAAAAAATTGTATATTGGAAAAATAATAATTAATAATAATATATATATATATATATATATATATATATATATATATATATATATATATATATATATATATATATATATATATATATATATATATATATACACACACAATGTATATTTACATTTCGTGTGTATATATTTTCGTGCATACAGATTATTAATTCTCAACGCTGTACAGTTACATTGTGTGTATATATGTTCAAGATTGCATTTCAAAATCTTAAACTAAAATAGAAGTATAAAAAAAACTGTATATTGGCAAAATAATAATTAATAATAAATATATACATACAATGTATATTCACATTTCGTGTGTATATATTTTCGTGCATACAGTTTATTAATTCTCAACGCTGTATAGTTACATTGTGAGTATATATGTTCAAGATTGCATTTTTAAATCTTAAACTATAATTGAAGTATAAAAAATTTTTCTATATTGGTAAAATAACTCCTCTTATAGAGTTGCATGAAATTTTTCCAAGAATATTTTATCCGGGGATTTGAGTGGCGCTTGCAGCATCACATCCGAGAGCTTTGATGCTCTTTGTCCTTTTCCGGTTATCAACAATATTATATTTATGTTTTCCGAGTAAAGCTGATTAGCGCTCAGAAGAAAGGTTTCCTGAGCTGCCTGAGCTGCGAAACTTTACGAAAACAGTTCCTGGACTTAGAAGAACGCCGATACTTGGAACAAGAGGGATATTTTGGGCATATATATCTTATGATAGCTGACATTGCATTCATCTTATTATGGATTGCATCCGAAATAATTCGAATTAAAGTGTAGATTGATTAAGGTTCTATAAAACAAGAATTTATAAAACAAGAAAGGGAAACTTGTCTTAAAAATAAAACTAATAAAATAGATTGTCATTAAAATAAAAATTTAATACCTTAATGCACAGTTTTTTTTAAAAAAGCGGACCAAAAAAAAAACCTTTTTTTTTAAATTTAGAAAACACAGTTTAGAAAGTTGTCTTGCCAAAAATATGTAATTTATACTTGAATAAGTAAGTGTTATAGCTTATGATCACATGTAAATGATAAATATCAATTAAACGATTCTTTTCTTGATTTCACATTGTTATTTTTAATTTTCGATTGCATTCGAGTGTGAAAAACTATAGCAATATAAAGTACAACACCGCTCAAATTGTCTGGAGTGTGCACAGTTCTGCCAGTTTAGAGTGCTCGAGTTAACTCGAGCGAGCACGTTAAGGGGTTAATAAAGACAATTAAACAGTAGCTATAAAATCAATTTTTTTAAATTTAAAAACACAGTTTAGAACGTTGTCTTGCCAAAAAATATATAATTTATACTTGAATAAGTAAGTGTTATAGCTTATGATCCCATGTAAATGATAAATATCAATAAAACGATTTTTTTTTCTTTCACATTGTTATTTTCAATTTTCGATTGCATTCGAGTGTGAAAAACTATAGCAATATAAAGTACAACGCCGCTCAAATTGTCTCGAGTATGCACAGTTTGGCCAGCTTAGAGTGCTCGAGTTAACTCGAGCGAGCACATTAAGAGGTTCATAAAGACAATTAAACAGTAGCTATGAAATCATTTTTTTTAAATTTAAAAAAGACAGTTTAGAACGTTGTCTTGCAAAAAAAAAAAATATATTTTATACTTGAATAAGTAAGTGTTATAACTTACTATCCCATGTAAATAATAAATATCAATAAAATGATTGTTATTTGTTTTGCTTTCAAATTGTTATCTCCAATTTTAAATTGCATTTCAGTGTGAAAAATTGTTGCAATATAAAGTATAACGCCGCTTAAATTATCTCGAGTGTGTACAGTTTGGCCAGTTTAGAGCGCTCGAGTTAACTCGAGCGTGCACGTTAAGAGGTTAATAAAGACAATTAAACAGTAGCTATAAATCAAATTTAAAAAAACAGTTTAAATTATGTGAAAAAAAAAAATTTTAAATTTTGAATAAAATTTATAATTACTATATGTAAATAAAAAAAATCAATAAAATATTGTTATTTGTTTTGCTTTCAAATTGTTAAAATTTTAAATTGCATTTTTGAAAAATTTATTATAGTATTTAAATTATCTCGAAAATTTATAAAAAATATAAATTTTAATAATAAATTAAACATACTATAAAAGCACTTGCTACGGAAAATAATATAAAATAATGAAAATGACACCAGTAAATTTCAATTGCATTCAGATTTCAATTGCAGAAAAAAGTATTAAATTATTATGACACAACATAACAATTAATTTTTGGAATTTTATTTGTACATTTTTAATACTTGAAAATTTATTATATGTACCAAAATACAAAATTAAATTAAATTAAATTCTTCATACTATCTTCTTTTTCTTTATCACGTATTCAAATGCATTCTGAATGAAAAGAAAAAAATATTAAATTATTATGACACAACATAACAAATTTTGTAATTTTATTTGTACATTTTTAACACTTGAAAATTTACTATATATAACAAAATATGAAAGCAAATAAAATCGTATTCTTCATACTGTCTTCTTTTTCTTTCCAATCTAAAATATTTTATTTTAAATTCTTCCTATTGGTACATTTTTAAGTAACAATGTTATTCATGAAATACAGCCTTATCCGAAACGTATTTATAACTGCTAAATGTAAGTTTATTTCTGGGTAAGTTTATTTCTAGATATACTATTTTAATAATATGAAAAAAACTTTAGATACATAATTTTTGATCTAAAATATGAATGTTTTTGGCTTTTAATCTTCAAGCTTTATATGAGCTGTTATAATGAAGTCAATTTTTAATTAACTGATTATTTTACAGCAATAAAATTTATTTTTCTTGCACTTTCACTTTTCAATATAATTGGTTTTCTCTCGTTTGATGTTTTTTTTAGTATTAAGAGTGACTTTAAAATGTGCCCGGGGGATTACATTTTTCTTATTTCATTCAACATTTTTACGTACTGTATTTAAAACGAATTTTTTTAAAATAAAACTCGGTGTTTGTAAAAATTTTGTTACAAAGTGCTGACTACAGTAAAACAAAGAAAATACTGTGATAGACTGATAACAATTTGAATAAATCCAAATAATTATATATATATATATATATATATATATATATATATATATATATATATATATATATATATATATATATATATATATATATATATATATATATATATATATATATATATATACATATGTATATATATATGCTAAATATACACCAAAATTTTATTCCATCAATTAATAAGCAATAGATATTAGTTAATTTCTTTTTAAGCTTAATAACTCATTATTCTCTAAAGTCCTCCTTTTCAAGGATTTCTAAAAGTAGTTTGACGATGTTTTATGGTATTTCAGAGAGAGTTTCCTTTTTCTTTAATGGCATTTCCAAGTTCTATTTTTCACTACCAGATTTATTGAGACTGAATTTTTGGATAATATTGTGATTTATTTCGACATTTTATAAATTTCTGAGCTCAGAATCTTGCACTTAATCTACTCTTTCTTGAATTATGTGAACTGAAATCTTTAACCACAACTATATATTTTATATATCGTTACATAGACACACACATATATATATACATATATATACACAAATGTAAATACATATATATGTGTAAATGTGCATGTGTAAGTGAGTAATATAACAAAAAATATTGTTTTCAAAATTCTTCCAATTTATATCTTATTTTTTTTCTTATCTTAATTTTCCCAACCATCCTAATTAAACCAAAGACATTCAATCATTGCAACTGCATTTCTTTCACAAAAATCTCTCAAAAACAGAGATTTAATCAATAATTGCTACGCACGGTCTTCTTACTCTTTTTCTAAATCAGTTTTCAAATCTCCCAGGAAAAACTGACCAATCTTTATATCTTTGTGTGCAATTTTCCCATCTCGCGGAGCGAAAGCCGCCGTTTTAAGGTGTCTCTTCAGAGAAATTAATCACGTGATTATACCCGCCCCCTCAAACATGACATTTCCGTCAAGAAATAAATTGTAACTCTTATCTATGTAAGACGCTTCCGCCATTTCTTCTGCTTTATGATTGAAATACAGAAAGTGTATCGATTATAATCCTGTACAGTTATATTTTAATCCTTGGTAGTTATTTAATGTCCTGTAATATACACACAATACAAGAAGTTATTAAGTATATTAAGTTAAGCTTTTATTAAATACAATAAAGTTTTTATTAATTAAAGTTTTCACAGGAATTTTTATTAAGCCTTATCTAAAGTTTCTAAAGTCCTTTTCACAAAATAACATGGAAATGTTATTTTATAATGTTGGTAATGACTTTGCAGATTTCTTGTGCTACAGCGAAAATCTTTCAACCATTTTATTTTATTTCATGTTTAATCGGTTGAAAGCTTTTAATCGGTTGAAAACTTTTCACTATCACTCGATAAATAATGTATAATTCTTTGGGAATAGAAATCCTACATTAAATTTGTTGCTTTTACAGCACATATATGAGATATCTATGAGAAGTCAAAGATCCGATGATATCTTGATAATATCTTTATTCATGACTTTAGTACAGGTTAACAGTCAGACGTCAAACATAGAGTCCACACACCAACATGAACAGAAACTACATTTTGCCAAGTTTCATACAGCAAACCTTTCTGAAGAAGCTCTCTCTCAGTTATTACTCGTCAAGCGCTTTTAAATAGAGTAATTAGTGATTTATGAGCCTGGAATAAAAAATGCGCTGCGTTTTCTGCCTTTAAACTCCTAAATTATAATTTTAGGTTTTCCAACTTGACATATATGTCCACGTGTAATAAGGTCATTGGAGTCTTCGAAGACATGAATGCATAAAGAGTGATATTTGTAAACAAACCCAGTAGATCAAAAGTATGGGCTATATTTTCATGTGTGATCAGTGAATATATACATACATACATATCTGTACAACGCCCATACACATAAATACATACACACACATTTGTATATATACATACATAACTTATATTTATATATTGCTGGGTTTACATATAACACCAATCACGAAGTCGCCGAACGATGGCCGAATGGTTAGGGTGCTGGCTTTCGGTACTGGAGTTCGTTGGTTCTAATACCTTTGTAGCATAGATGTTCGTAGCCATTCGGAAACGGCTTTAAGCAGTAGGTCCAGGTCTCCTTAGCCTTTGTGTTGCGAAAACGTAGACCATATTGCTCCAAATAAAACAAAATCGAACTAATCATAAATTCAGCGATGTTCAAAATAACAGCTGATCACGCAATGAAGTCAGATTGTTATATTTAAAATTGTTCGATTTTCATATTTCTTTTACTCTGTGCAGTTTATAATAAATTAGATTTAAGGTGTTCACCAATTAATATTTGGAGAAAATGACTCCCACATTAATGGGTTAATATAACATGTTTTCATCATTGGATATTTAATTTTTTTTAGAAAATATTTTCTTATTAAACCAAATATTCTTATATTGTAGATGCTAGTGATTTGTGTATTTTATATAATAGCCAATTTTATGTTATAATTACCAACTGATTTTTGAAGTTGAAAATCAAGATTTAACACGTGTGTGGTTACAATTCATGAGGAATTGTACCGGAAGCGGGAGTTTTGAGAGTAAAATTAGTTATTCAGTTAAATCTCAATAGATCGAAAATTATTTAATTTTTTAACCAGCTTTCCGTATTTTATATGGAAATATATAAACAAATATATAAATAGACAAATAAACAAATATATATACATAAATGCAAATACATATATATATATATATATATATATATAATATATAAATATACATATATATATATATATCTTTTACGCAAGGATAAATAAAAAGTTAATTTTAAATCTAAATTGATTTTTTTAATCAACCTTCCCGTTCTGTGGCTCGGCATCGACTGATGTAAAAACTAGTTTTTATTTGTCTAAATTTTCCATAATCTATGTAGTATACAAAAACATTGGGCTTCGTTTTCCTGTATATACCCTTATTTTTGTACCCACAAACAAACCATGTTGTTACACTAACCCGTACTAGTACGCGACCCGCGCTCAAGTGTCAATAGTCAGAAAACGCACTAGTACATGTTCCGCATACAATGTGTTAACATAACATCTTTCTTTAACTGAATTACATTTCTGTAACTACTTTACTTCATTTCTGACATTATTAAGTGGCTGTAATCTATTTTAAACTTATTTTTAACCCGTTTGCTATTTTAGAAGCGTCATTAGTTCGCATTCCATTTACAAGATAAAAATTTTAAGAAGCGTTCGGAAAACAGCAATTTAAACTGCATTGATAACCATATGGTATAATGTAGCATAATAAATTTTCTCACAATTGTTTCTATACATTTATGTGATTTTACGTAATTTTTATGCATTCGTATTAGTCAAGAAATAAATGTATATTATATGTGGTCTTATAACTATTGTCTTTAGTACTAATTATGTTCTTATTGGGAGACTCATTTCGTGACAACTTAGTTTTGTAGCTATCAGGTCAAAACATGTCTGAATTGATAAGGCAAAGTTCTGTGGTATCGGCCAATGTGAAATGTATAATTGTAAAATTTTCATAAAAAAATTATCATTTTGGCAGCATATCATAAAAAAATCGTTTCCATCCCAAAATCCAATCCTTCCCAAAAATCCCATCGTTTGTCTCTAGGTACTGTATCGTACCCTTATCATTTCTTAAACCAGCCTTTTCTCACTCCTTCTCTTCTACCGTTTCTCTGAACTCTCCTCATCCTATTTTCCATCGCCCTCTAATTTTGAGGAAAGGTGGTCATGACATAATATGCAAACATGCCAAGCTGGTGTACATACCAGTTATAAATTACGTTATCTTAACTTTGGTCAGAAAGACAGCACCATTGTATTTCCCCAAAAATGAAAACAGGAAAACAAATTAGGAAATTACGTCGAAATACCACCGATGAAGTCTCACCTGTTAAGCTAGCATGCGTAAAAAAGTTTGCATCTAACCCAGACGAAAGTGGCATTCTCCATAATCGAAGAAATATCGTTAAAATCAATACAACTCTACTCATTTTTGAATTAACACTTGGCATGCGAGTATACTTCACCACCAACTTACGATTCAGCTGGCTTTTTTTTTTTTTTTTTGTGTGTGTGTGTGTGTGTGAACCGCGCTGAAGTTTAGTTATTCAAAAAATTGCAGTAAATTGAAAACTACTTTGTTTTTATAAACGAAACTTTTTTTATTTTACACTTTAATGTATACTGTATGCTAATTTAACAAAAAAACAATATTTTTACGAAATCACAAAAATAAACGATTTTTAACGTTTAAGTCCGATAACCTGTTTTATTTCTTCATCACTATCTGTCACAACTGCTCATTTTATAAATTTTCTATTCAACAATAAAAAAAAACAAGCTTCAAATTGACAAAACACAACTTGTACGTTCTGGAGCTAGGAATTTGATTGAAGACGAAATAACGCAACAAAAAACTGAGTTACTCGACAATTATAACTTGTGGAAAGAAAAAATGCAAAGCGTTACATAGCAACGCAAACAAAGCGCATATAATGTCACACATACATATAATTATACGTATTTAGTGAATCTGTAGTGGTTAGTGGGTATCCACCATAAATATACTAAATACGTATTTTTACGTGACCCGCGTTCCAGTGACAGACTGCAAAAAATGTAAAAATACATTGCCCGCACGCGAAGTGTTAATATCGTGTAAAATTTTGATGTTATTGAAAGGAAATATTTTATCATTTGTGTAATTGTCAACATTGTTGAAAAACTGGAGGATCGTACCTTGCAGCCAAGTCGAACGATAAAGAGTTATGTGCTGCTTTTCGATGCCGGAATTCCTAAGTTCGAATCCTGCTGCAGGTATGAATTTTCGTAGTCGTTTGGAATCGGCTTTAAGTAGTAAATCCTAGTCTTATTAGCTTTTTGACAGTACACTGTAGAGCTTCGAGCCAACAAAACGAATCTCGATGTCAAACAAAATAAGTTTCAATGTAGAGCCGCGGTAACTCAGTCGGCAAAGGCAACGCTCTAGTTCAGGAGGGTTGCGGTTTCGGAGCCCGAGTGGCCTAGGATCCTCCGAGTTCATTAAAGGTGACTGGGGCACATAAAATAATTTCGTGGTCACAATGTCCTCCAAGTTCTCAATCAATACCTTTGGGTCTGGCAGGCCAAGCCTATGGTCTTTTGTTTGATCCCTGCTCCAAAATTAAGAATACCCACATGAACATAAGTCGTACTTTCCCCCTTGTGGTACTCGTTGTAACGACAAGCGCACTCCATTGCCTTAAATCGAGTAGCCTCCAGGTCAATCGTGCTTGGTTTGAACAAGTAGCATGAGAAACAACAATAATTGTGTTTTAGAATACATAATTGTAATGTATTTCAAAAATATGTTTTTAGCTTTTTACTTTCTATTGTCATTGATTAAATACTTCAAAATAAGTATTCTCTATCATACTATATGTTCTCTGGTGGCAACAAGAAAAAATGAATCTACAAATGATAGGAATTTTAGAGTTATATTCTTTCGTAGAATTTATAAATGTTTCATACTTTTAACGTTACATTTATTTGCTAATACCCTCAATGTAGTTTCTTATAGTCATAGATATTTAATTAATTCTTCATATGTCTGATTTTTTTCTCAATAATCAACCAATCTTCTTTTCTTCTTCTTTTCAATCAACATAAGATAACATCAGTTTCAATGAACTGCAGCAAAAAATGTGTTAATTTAATAAGCATAAAAAATCCATTTTGTGTCCTTATCAAATTGTTTTTTAAATTTTCAAATAAGCAAGGAAATGTGTTACTTTTTAAATTAATCTTTGCAGTCAATTTTTAACGATTTTTAAGCTTATTTTTTTTATCTTGATAATTTTTTCACGCATAAATATTAATACTTCTTAACTTTTGATATGAGTTAGTAAACAATCGTATTATTCGTATTAATCCTTTAAAAGTTTACATTAAATTAATTACAACTATATTTTTTCTCAGTTTTTTAAGAAATTAAAGCTCTAAAAATATCCTAGTAATAGTCTTATAGACGGTCACCATAAAATTTATACAGAAAACTGAATTAATCTTTGCCGTCAATTTTTAACAAACTTTACGTTTAATTTTTTATCTTGATAATTTTTTCACACATAACTTTTGATACTTTTTAACATTTGATATGAGTTAGTAAACAGTATTATTCGTATTAATCTTTTAAAAGTTTACATTAAATTAATTACAACTATATTTTTTCTCAGTTTTCTAAGAAATTAAAGCTCTAAAAATATCCTAGTAATAGTTTTATAGACGGCCACCATAAAATTTATACAGAAAACTGAGTTAATCTTTGCCGTCAATTTTTAACAAACTTTATGTTTAATTTTTTATCTTGATAATTTTTTCACACATAACTTTTGATACTTTTTAACATTTGATATGAGTTAGTAAACAGTATTATTTGTATTAATCTTTTAAAAGTTTACATTAAATTAATTACAACTATATTTTTTCTCAGTTTTCTAAGAAATTAAAGCTCTAAAAATATCCTAGTAATAATTTTTTAGACGGCCACCATAAAATTTATACAGAAAACTGAGTTAATCTTTGCCGTCAATTTTTAACAAACTTTATGTTTAATTTTTTATCTTGATAATTTTTTCACACATAACTTTTGATACTTCTTAACATTTGATGTGAGTTAGTAAACAGTCGTATTATTCGTATTAATCCTTTAAAAGTTTACATTAAATTAATTATAACTATATTTTTTCCCAGTTTTCTAAGAAATTAAAACTCTAAAAATATCCTAGTGATAGTCTTATAGACGGCCACCATAAAATTTATACAGAAAACTGAAATAATCTTTGCCGTCAATTTTTAACAAACTTTATGTTTAATTTTTTGTCTTGATAATTTTTTCACACATAACTTTTGATACTCCTTAACATTTGATATGAGTTAGTAAACAGTCGTATTATTCGTATTAATCTTTTAAAAGTTTACATTACATTAATTATAACTATATTTTTTCCCAGTTTTCTAAGAAATTAAAACTCTAAAAATATCTTAGTGATAGTCTTATAGACGGCCACCATAAAATTTATACAGAAAACTGAAATAATCTTTGCCGTCAATTTTTAACAAACTTTATGTTTAATTTTTTGTCTTGATAATTTTTTCACACATAACTTTTGATACTCCTTAACATTTGATATGAGTTAGTAAACAGTCGTATTATTCGTATTAATCTTTTAAAAGTTTACATTACATTAATTACAACTATATTTTTTCTCAGCTTTCTAAGAAATTCCAACTCTAAAAATATCCTAGTAATAGTCTTATAGACGGCCACCGTAAATTTTATACAGAAAACTAAAAGACCTAAAATCGTGGAATATTCTGATACGTTCTATGAAATGCACCTATAGAAAAGTAGTTTGAAAAGACTTTTAAGCTAAAGAAATCTTTTGACTGTATGCAAAGAAAGAAAAGAGATCTTTTTGAAAAGTTTCTATCAAATACTCAGAAAATCCCCCAATTTGGCAAACTTCTCGCAGCTGCTTTCCTCTTAGAAACTCAAATTGGAGTTTGCTAATGCACTTTGAAGGGCTTTTACATGCTTAAAAACATACTTCGCTTCCATATGTATTAACCATAATTACTAGTTTAATAAGAAGAAAACTTCCGCACCCTTTTCCGAATTCGCAAAGTTAGAACAAAAAATACATAATCATTAACTGGGTTTTAAAAAAGATTTTAAATTCTGCCCGTTTCTCTTTTATGCCACAGGCAAATACCATAAAATTACAAAATAATTGGCTTGATGTTTGCGAATAAAGGGTATGTCAGGAGAAGGGGAAAGATTGAATGAGGTTCTTGAGCTTGCATTACCAAGAATTTACATGAAAAAAAATCTAGTTACTAGTAGTTCCGGGAAGAGCTAACTGAATGGTAGGTAATTACTAAAACCTCATTCTTTAGATTATTTAGCTTTTGTATACCCTGTATTATTTTTATTGCCCATAATTAGAAGGAGGATGAAGCATTTAACTTACTTTCACTTGGGATGTGTATAGGGCATGACACTGAAACGCAAATTAGTGTTGCAGTAAACAAACTATTTTCTTTAAAAGGAAATATTTAATGTTTACAAATATTTTCATTACTTAATTAAATATTTAGCTAATTTATTATACGGAAAGGAAATATTTAATATTTACAAATATTTTCATTACTTAATTAAATATTTAGCTAACTTATTATATGGAAATAAACTGTAGAAAATATTTTTTAGCTTTTGTATACCCTATATTATTTTTATTGCCTATAATTAGGAGAAGGATAAAACATTTAACTTACTTTCACTTGGAATGTGTATAGGGCATGACACTGAAAAGCAAATTTGTGTTGCAGTAAACAAGCTATTTTCTTTAAAAGGAAATATTTAATGTTTACAAATATTTTCATTACTTAATTAAATATTTATCTAACTTATTATATGGAAATAAACTGTAGAAAGTATGTATTATCTTTTGTATACCCTATATTATTTTTTATTGTCTATAATTAGATGGAGGATGAAGCATTTAACTTACTTTCACTTGAAATGTGTATAGGGCATTACACACTGAAAAGCAAATTTGTGTTGTAGTAAACAAGCTATTAAAACATTAAATATTTCTCTGAAAGGAAATATTTAATGTTTACAAATATTTTCATTACTTAATTAAATATTTAGCTAATTTATTATATTTAAATAAATTGTAAAAAATATATTTTTTAGCTTTTGTAAACCCTATATTATTTTTTATTGCCTATAATTAGAAGAAGGATGAAGCATTTAACTTACTGTCACTTGGAATGTGTATAGGGCATGATACTGAAAAGGAAATTTGTGTTGCAGTAAACAGGCCATTTTCAGGAAATAGAAATATTTAATGTTTACAAATATTTTCATTACTTAATTAAATATTTAGCTAACTTATTATATGAAAAAAATTGTAGAAAATATTTTTTAATTTTTGTATACCCTATTTTATTTTATATTGTCTATAATTAGAAGGAGGATGAAGAATTTAACTTACTTTCACTTGAAATGTGTATACGGCATGACACTGAAAAGCAAATTTGTGTTGCAGTAAACAGGCTATTTTCAGGAAACGGAAATATTTAATGTTCACAAATATTTTCATTACTTAATAAAATGTTTAGCTAACTAATTATATGGAAATAAATTGTAAAAAATATTTTATAGCTTTTGTATACCCTATATTATTTTTATTCCCTATAATTAGAAGAAGGATGAAGCATTTCAGTTACTTTCACTTGGAATGTGTATAGGGCATGACACTGAAAAACAAATTTGTGTTGCGGTATACACGCTATTTTTTTGAAACGGAAATATTTAATGTTTACAAATATTTTCATTACTTAATAAAATATTTCGTTAATTTATTATATGGAGATAAATTGTAGAAAATATTTTTTATCTTTTGTATACCCTATATTATTTTTTATTGCCTATAATTAGAAGAAGGATGAAGCATTTAACTTACTTTCATTTGAAATGTATATAGGGCATGACACTGAAAAGCAAATTTATGTTGCAGTAAACAAGCTATTAAAACATTAAATATTTCTTTAAAAGGAAATATTTAATGTTTACAAATATTTTCATTACTTAATTAAATATTTAGCTAACTTATTAAATGGAAATTAATTGTAGAAAATATTTTTTAGCTTATGTAAACCCTATATTATTTTTATTGCCTATAATTAGAAGGCGGATGAAGCATTTAACTTACTTTCACTTGAAATGTGTATACGGCATGACACTGAAAAGCAAATTTGTGTTGCAGTAAACAGGCTATTTTCAGGAAACGGAAATATTTAGTGTTTACAAATATTTTTATTACTTAATAAAATATTTAGCTAACTAATTATATAGAAATAAATTGTAAAAACTATTTTCTAGCTTTTGTATACCCTATATTATTTTTATTGCCTATAATTAGAAGGCGGATGAAGCATTTCAGTTACTTTCACTTGGAATGTGTTTGGGCATGACACTGAAAAGCAAATTTGTGTTGCAGTAAACAGGTTATTTTCAGGAAACGGAAACATTTAATATTTATATATATTTTCATTACTTAATAAAATATTTAGCTAACTTATTATATGGAGATAAATTGTAGAAAATATTTTTTATCTTTTGTATACCATATATTATTTTTTATTGCCTGTAATTAGAAGAAGGATGAGACATTTAACTTACCTTCACTTGGAATACGTATAAGGCATGACACTGAAAAGCAAATTTTTGTTGCAGTAAACAAGCTATTTTCAGGAAACGGAAATATTTAATGTTTATGAATACTTTCATTACTTAATTAAATATTTAGATAAATTATTATATGGAAATAAATTATAAAAAATATTTTTTTAGCTTTTGTATACCCTATATTATTTTTATTCCCTATAATTAGAAGAAGGAGGAAGCATTTAACCTACTTTCACTTGGAATGTGTTTAGGTCATGACACTGAAAAGGAAATTTGTGTTGCAGTAAACAAGCTATTTTCATTAAAAGAAAATATTTAATGTTTACAAATATTTTCATTACTTAATTAAATATTTAGCTAATTTATTATATGGAAATAAATTGTAGAAAATGATTTTTATCTTTTGTATACCCTATATTATTTTTTATTGCTTATAATTAGAAGAAGGATGAAGCATTTAATTTACTATGGCTTTGAATGTGTATAGGGCATGACACTGAAAAGCAAATTTGTGTTGCTGTAAACAATTTTCTTTAAAAGGAAATATTTAATGTTTACAAATATTTTCATTACTTAATAAAATATTTAGCTATCTTATTATATGGAAATCAATTGTAAAAAATATTTTTTAGCTCGTGTATACCATATATTTTTGCCTATAATTAGAAGAAGAATGAAGCATTTAACTTACTTTCACTTGGAATGTGTATAGGGCATGACACTGCAAAGCAAATTTGTGTTCCAGCAGACAGGCTATTTTCAGGAAACGGAAATATTTAATCTTTAGAAATATTTTCATTGCTTAATAAAATATTTATCTAACTTATAATATGGAAATACATGTAGAAAATATTTTTGAATTGTTACATTTAAAGCGATATTTCAAATTAAGAATAAAAAAATTCTGATGTGTATACCAAGTGAACTTTAATTTTCCGCCTATTATATTATGCATCTTTTTTTATTTATGATGCTTTATCAGAAATATCATTTATAAATTCTCTATAAGATTCAGCGCTGATTTTATTTTTCAAGGTAATAGCGTTGTCTACTCAGACAATGTCTTGCACCATTAATTGGAGACTGTAACATTCGTTACACTTAGATTTTCATTGTATAGATCTTCACTATAAAGAAAACTTTTTAGGATTACATTACTCTCTTTAGTCCGTAGCAAGAAGTAATTAACAATAAGAAGTCAAATTCATTATCTGGAAGTAGAATATTTTTATATGGATTTCAAAAGCATTGTTTCAACTACCTTAATAGCATTGTTTCGACTACATTTTATACCGATATTTTAGACGGGCCCTGTTTTAGATCTGTAAAGTTAATGGCTGTTATACTAAGAAATTTAATACTATAGAGTGTGGATCGCAATAAAAAATGAAGGTGCACAAATACATAATAATATTCCTCAATACAAAATTGCGACATTTTACTGTTAATAATTTTAAATTAGGCCCAGTTTCTTTAGTGTATACTGCCAGTTTCTTTAGTGTATTTAAAATGTTCGTTATAAAGAGTGTAAATTTCAATATAAAAGAGAGGTTCGTGATTAAATGTTACATTGGATCTAGATGCACAATTCTCATGTTCTTCATCTAATTATTTTTTATTTGTGACATACATAAATAGGTACTTAAACACATCAAGACGAATGAGTTAAAACTGCACTAACGGATAATGAAAAGGAGTATTTAAAGTTCAAAAAATTATACTTTGCATCATTTGAATACTTATATATAGTTATTATACTTATGTTTGTCTTTGTGCAAGATTTTTTGCACTATACTTACAGTTTACCTTTGTATTTTTGCTTTATTTGTTACAATAAATTTTTCTTCTATGTATGTCAACACTAGCTTGTAACTTCAACACTTTATTTTTGAGCTAATTCTATCATTTATTTTATTTTTACATTTTTTCTTCACTCTGTTATTTTTCTTAGGCGTTTTTTTTTATCAATGAATCTATTTGATTCCAAAAATTTACAAAAATACCAACCGTTTTTATCTTTGTATGATTATATTATTGAGAAATGTAACAAAACATTATGCAGAACTGGAAAGGTGGCTGAACTGGATGATATTTCTGTTAATTCAATATTTTTTTTTTGTTAATTATTAGATGTCTTTTACAAAATAACATGTCCATCGTGTGGAAAGTGGCATTAAAAATAGTTCAAACAAAAAAGTAAGCTACACTTACGTCTAAATCTTCACAGGTCGTTAGTAAATAGATGTAACAATGATTGCACTTTTGAAGTTGAACATTTTGATAAATATAAAGTCCGTTAAGTCCTTTGTCAAATTTTATAATACACTGGTGTGCAAAACTTAAGCAACAGGTGGGCTTTTTGCCATAACTCCACGAAAAATGATCTGAGTGACATGAAATTCAGAAATGAGGGAGAGTATTATGTACGTAAAGGAGGACAGGACGAAAACATCGGCCTGAAAAAGGAATACAATGCATGGTATGGAATCAAACAAAAACAAGCTTTATTAAACGTGTAGTATCGTGTAGTATCGTGATAGTATCGTGATTCATGATTGTCTATCCAAGAGGAAGAACAACAAGCAGATGTTCCATAATATGAGATATGGCCTCCCCTAACTGCAATGGTTGCTTCACACCCTCTTCGCATACTCAGAACCAGCTGTTCCAACATTTCTTGTGGTAGGAGTGCCCATTCCGCAATAACATCTGTTTGAGTCGTTATGTGTTCTCATGAGGATGTAAGCGTTATATTTAGTCTATATATATAAAAATGAATTTGTGTGTGTCTGTCTGTCTGTCTGTCTGTACTCAATAGACTCAAAAACCATGAATCCAATCGCCGTGAAAATTTGGGAAATTATTAGGTACATCCGTGGGAAGGTTTTTGTAAATTTTTAACGTTCGAAATCCATTCCTTCCCCCTTTTTCGAGCATTTTATGTCATTATTCCATGCATTATTTTCCCCGGTTAAACGCAAACGATTAACTTTTTCATTTATCGCATCATAACTAAATGAAAGAAGCAATCATTTCTAGCAATGTGACGTCATTCCGTTAATCCCATGTATTTGTTTTAAGCGCAGTTTTCCTCGGTTAAAAGCAGGAGATTAAAATTTTCACATATTCAAAACGATATTTTTTTATCATTATGACGTCATTACTTTAAATATCTCATTTATTCATTTCTTATTTTATAATCGTCTGCGTAGTATCAATTCGATTTGATCTGGAAATTGAGATATAAAGTGATTCACTTTCATTTCTATGTGACGCAAATTATAGCATTTTTATATGAGAACTAATTTTAAATTTAATTCTTGGTTAATTTTTAAGTTGCAATGAAATGTTTATCAACAATATTCTAACAACAAAAAGTACAAATTTCAGTGACTCTCATGGGCAAATAAAAACCTATAATTTTAAATAGTTATCTTCATATTCATATATTTAACAATATGAATGTGTGTTTCTGTTTCATACTAAACTATGTAGTTTGTCATAAAATGCCTTAATTTTAGAAAACATTTATTACTACGAACAAAATTAGCACTTTTGCTGTCAAAACCTCTGCTCCCTATTCTATCACGTAATTTGGCAAGGTATATTAACGTTGCTAATCAACGTACAGTAGCAATGCAGTTTAGGGTTAAACTTATATTTTACTATACAGTTTTGAGCAAATTTAATATAAGACACAAATTTGATGAAGATTTAATCGTTAGCATGTAAACATATATTTTGTTATTTTTATTTATAGATATTAAGAACAGTTTTCATTTTTATGTTTTTTTTAAAAAACAAATCTACCCGATAAGTCATAGAGTAACTTCTTTGGGCAGAAATCCTTGATACCTCCAAATGAACATATTCCACATTAATACATCTTGAATCCCCAGATTAAAATCTGACTGTGAGATCTCGGGATGTTATTTCGCCCATTCGTGTTCCGATATACCAATTAGTTCGAAAGATATTAACGAAAAACTAAACAAAATGGCAGTTTAATTTTGCGACAAAAACGTATCTACGCTATTTAAATTCCAGTGTAAGTATATAAATATATGATGGAATTTATATATATAAGACTATTTTCTTATCTGCTAAACGCTAAACTCACTTTTGTTTATGAAATCACCTTTTTTTTATTTTATTTTCTTGGCGAGATTTTTATTTTCAGTAATTAAAAATTGCCATGTTCTATCAAATTTGTTTTTATTTCGCAGTTGCCATTTATTAAATAAAAACTAACATATGGTTATAGGTTTTGTTATCTAAAACTCAACTACACTAGAGAAAAAAAATTGACAAGTGATATGCAGGGAACAAATAAATTTTCATTTTAGAAATGGCAACTATGAAATTTTGAGATATTGCAACCAATTTTGATTAAAGTTTAAAATGTGATTTCAAATAATATAATTGTTCTCGGTATTTTAGCCTTATATACTTATTTCGTTTTATCAATATTAGTTTGGTATATTTCTTTCATTTTGAATTCAATTGCGCCATTTTTATTTATCCAACTTTAAAACTTCGCTCTGTACTTCACCTATTCTTAAATAACCTTGGCAACTTTCGGTATATTTCTTTTAATTAAGTGTTATAAAAATTTAAATCATTTAAGTAACTTCATTCTCGTGATAACACTTTCAAGTAACATAATTGTTCTCGGCTTTTGACCTTATGTGCTTAGTTCATTTTATCAATATTTGATATTTTTCTTTCATTATAAATTCAATTGCACCATTTTTATTTATAAAATTTTGAGACCACACTAACATCTATTCATAATTAGGCTTGGCAGAATTACTTAAAGAAGTCATTTTGGTCAACGAGTTCAGATATTTTAATTAGTTCGAAATATATTATTTTAAAACCAACAAAAACAATGTTTTAATTATGTAGTACAGTCATTTTAACTGTTGAGTTGGTGTGACAAATAATGACCATATTTTCATTGTTGTCGTCGTTTTCGCCAGATATTTGGTAATAGAATTGACATTAATGCAAAACAACTATCGCCTATCCTGCCAAACCGTTTTTTGTTTGGAAAACTTGAACTGCGGCACATTTTGGTATTTTTGTTAGTGATTTATTATATTCTTGAAGAATTTTTCAAGACCTTACCATTAAAATTCGAGTGTAAATAAATGCATTTATAAACATAAATACATTGGGATGCATTACTTCGCTCAATCTGCTGAATGCTTAAACTCTTTCCACCATTAAAATACCGTAATTACAATCAGTTAAAAGTATATTAATTAATATATGTACTGAGTGGTGCCATTTATTGCCTATAGTTACAACGTTTTGTCATACGCAATAACTTTTTCTCTTTGAAATATCCCAGTTTCAAAATCATTTTATTTTTAATAGCTAAATTTTTTACTTCATCAAAATATGTAAATTTTTATTTTACTTTCTCTTTTATTTTCTTCTTTTATTTTTTTCTGTTATATGTTGGCGTGATTATTTTTATTTTCAATAATTACAAATTCGCCATGTTCTATCAAATTTGTTTTTATTTCACAATTGCCATTTTTTAAAGAAAAAGTTATCATCATAGGTTTTGTTGTTTAAAATTTAATTTTTATATATATAAAACATTAGTACTAAAAGATATCCAATCTCGGAAATGAATTATCCCATTCAGAAGAGTACATATATATTACTCTCCACAGCATTTTGAAATTTGACTCCTACATTAAAAAAGAAGTCGTGGAATTGGGAATTATTATGCAGCTTCTCACGGGCTACACAATGCACTTACTGGACATTCAGCTATTAAAATAAGCTGTTATAATCGTCAACAATCTGAAATATACGAGATTTGTTCAGCATTTATATTAATATGTCTTATTATCTTTAATAGTGGTTCTAAACCTTTTATCAAAATATTTTAAGACCCAGACCGAAGGCTGGGTGCGAAGCAGCTAGTAAAATATAAAATAAAAACATATTTCATATTGATATGAATAATTCAAACCCCAATACATAATTTCATAAGACCAAATACTCTATCAAAAGTCAACATGTAAATGTAGGCAGATCCAGTTCAGAATTCCTATTTCCTATTAAGAATACGAGAATTTCTCTCGTGAGAGTGAAGAATTTTGCAGTAGATTAAAGGTTTTCTAGCAAGTCGAACAAAATTAAAAATGTTGAAAATATTTACCTGCAACACAAGAAATCTGCACATTCTTAAGCAGTAAATGGAATCATAAGCTAACACATTATTGTTAACGTATGATCAGACCGCTAAGATAAGGCCTTGTAAAGTCTGCAGTACTCTTCTTTGTTAAATTTATATATATATATATATATATATATATATATATATATATATATATATATATATATATATATATGAAGTGTACTGATAGAGGTTTGGTTTGGAGTGCTACGGTCTACTGTTTTGCACACGAGGGCTAATGAGACCGGGACCTACTGCTTAAAGCCGATTCCGAAAGGCTACGGACATCCATGCCATAGTGGGATTCGAACCCACGAACTCCGGTACCGACGGTCAGCGCTCTAACCAATCGGCCAGCGTTCGGCGTGTACTGATAGAGAAAAATATGTTATTGAAAGGATATAAGAAGTTGTACATGATAAAATGTGTTGAATTCGTAATAATTACTAATATAGTTAGATCTAAAATTTGTTTTGTTTATATTTCAGCCCCAGAGAAGTATGCATACTACGTTATATTTTCTATCATTGTGTGAAAAAACCATTTTGAATGGCATGCAAACCTTTAAAATATTTTTCAGGGAAGATAAGGTTGACTTCCTCAGAGGTGACATGATAAGAGAGTCAACACATTTTATCATGTCCTCAGAAGTCAAACATGATAAAATGTGTTGAAACTTTCTATAATTACTACTATATTTACATTAAAGTTTGTTTTGTTTATATTTAAGCCTCAGAGAATTATCCATAGTACATTGTATTTTCTATCACTGAGTGACAAACCGTTTTGAATGGCATGCAAACCTTTAAGATATTTTTCAGGGGAGATAGGGTTTACTTCCTCAGAGGTGACATGATAACAGTTTCAACACATTTTATCCTGTCCTCAGACGTCAGACATGATAAAATGTGTTGAAATTGTATATAATTACTAATATATTTACAGTTAAAATTTATTTTGTTTATATTTAAGCCTCAGAGAAGTGTGCATAGTACATTGTATTTTCTATCATTGTATGACAGACCATTTTGAATGGCATGCAAACCTGTAAGATATTTTTGAGGGAAGATATGGTTGACTTCCTCAGAGGTTCTGCGGAATTTGCCCCCTTTGCAGAGGTTTTGTGGCAGTGATTAAGGCACTTCATTTATCCTAGCCTCTCGGCAGTTATAAATCTTTAGATTGGCTATGGGCATGAGGATTTCTTGATTTCCTGTATTAAAGTTATTCGTCAACACACTGTGGTGAGTCGATTTAGATCATTAATATAATTGATATAATTAATATAATTGATTAATTAATATAATTGATATAAATAAAACGAGAAATGAAATGCTTGGGATCTAAATCGACCTCATTTCACCTTTTATAAAGGAGAGAGGACCTATAAAAATTAATTGAACCGATTTTTTTTTTGTCGTGTGCTTCATTATCGGTCGAGGTTCTGATCCCAGTACCAGATTAGAATCACGTCTCTGTACATGACACTAAATAAGAAAATACCTTTGTGGAGTCATTTATGAGTCCCTAAGCGACAGTACCTAATTTGAAGGGATAAGGTTTTCTCCATGTTTGTGGTTTCAAGGCGGAGAAAAGAAGACCAATAGTTATATACAGCTTTGCTGATTGTACGAAGAGAAGTAAGAAAGGACAGAGAGGAAAATAATATAAGATAAAGAAAAGTCAAGAAGGAGTCAGAGTTCGGGAGTCGAGGAGTGGAGTTCGACAGTCAGAGTTCGGCGGTCGAGGAGCAGATTTCGAGAGTAGGGGTTCAGGACTCGAGGGCAGAGTTCGGGGACCAAAGGAAGAGTTGAGTCCAAGAGAGAAAAACTAACGACTCCAACATCTCACAACGACCAGAAGTATTTCAGCGCACCCGCATTTCAGAATCACCCCAATTCTTTGTTCTTTGAAAAAAATTTAATAGCATTAAAAATATAAAAGTCTTAAGAAAAAGTATAATTAAAAAGGGATTAAAGTTTATAGCGGATTTAAAACCGTTGTGGCTTTACACACATACACACTCACACATATACTTATATATATAGTTCATCATATTTTATCAGATAGCTCATTAGAAAGTTAATTAACTTTTGTTCCATTTAGAGACTGTAATTAACATTTTTCAAATATGCAATTCTGAAAAATCTTTAAGCAAAAATGCAATTAATTAAGAACACAGATAATAACTCGTTTCAAATTCATTGAAGCATCTGAACAGCTTGTTGCATTTATGTATCACAGACGATTTTTCTTATTTCTGAAAATTTGGATTTTTCTATCGATTTAGAGTAATGCATGCATGTACGTTTGTGATATGTTCACTGAAAAAAAATTTGGATCATATCTTTCTACTTTCTTTTGATATTTTCAGGTTCGAAACTTTTACAATCAATACCCTATAATTCTGTTCTTGCATTATGTTTCTTAGAAAATAATTTCAGAGTTGATATAAATAGAAAAAAAAACAGAAGAATGAATGTTTAGTTTGGAATAATATACTTAATTTGTAACTACATGAGTACTAATTATATCAAGATAAAATTCTTAAAACCAGTTTAGAACGACTACGAGCATCCAAGACTGCAAGGGGATTCATACCTACGGGCTCCGGGACCGAAGGAGATTCTAATGGTAATTAGGAAGGAACTAGCTTATGTGATAAGTGTGTGTCGTGTAGCTCTCATTAAATTTAACCTATGATCAAATATTTACCTCTGATTAAATTTACAGTGGTTATTAGTTTATTAGTCACAAAGACTAAATTAATATTTGGGTTGCGTTTTGTAGATTAATTATGTTCTCAATTTTAACCAAGGTTCAGAGAGATTACAAGCTGAAACTTAAAAAAATTAATCAGCTAAATTAAGAGTTATTAAATTCAATCATTACACTAAAATAAACACATACAAGGTTGATAGTTTAAAATGAAATTAAGCAAATTTATTATTATGCTATATATATATATATATATATATATATATATATATATATATATATATATATGTCTGCACTACTTTTACTTTTACTACTTTTACTTTTACTAGGTGGTACATTATAATAGATTTAACATTAATAATATCCTAACATTTAGGTAAAAAAAATAAAGAAAAGGGAGGACCTATTCTCAAATTCAAATCTTTATAATAAGTACCTTTGTGGATCTATTTGGTGTGTAATTAGGTTGGACGTTCTTGGTGAATAGATGTAGACACTTTGCGTATATTCTCGACTGGTGGGATGACAATGTTGAATCTAGTCTCACCACTGGTCTGGTATAGTTTTTTAGTAATTTTAATGAGAATTATTGAATAAATTGCTCAAAAGGTAGATAAAGTTTTATCAGTTTGAATATTTAAATATAAAGAAGATAAAGAAATGAAAATCAAGGAATAAAAAAATTATTAATATTTAAATGTTGTATCTAATTTCACTAATAAATTGATTTTTCATTTTTATTCAAATTTAATTTATTGTTCTACGTTAATAAGTATTAGGAAGAATAAATTTCATACTTTGTACCAAACAAAATTTGAATGAATTAATATTTCATTTCTAGGTAAAATAGATCAATTAAAAATTGCGAGATTTCATGATTTTATCAATTATTAATTTACCAAGAGAGGATTTCTAAATTTTTTCGAACAGCAAAATTAGCTAAGAGAGTTGAATTAAAAGGAAATATAAGTAATTATTGAATATGTTACTGAATCATGGCACTAGTTGAATAAAGTGAATTGATTTTTTCTAATTAATAAAACAAATACATGATTTGTATTTTCAGAATAAATGTAAGGAATTTATATAACAATGAATATGATTAAGCAGTTTAGAAAACCTGATTTCTTCCCTTTTAACTAAGGCTTTAGGGTTAGGTGATATAAATATTCTTTAAGAAACGGATAATTTAGAAATTGTCGAAATTTCTTTTTATCAAGCACACAATACTTGCGTTTGAAGGAATACTAAACATCAAGCATTGCTTTATAATTCCTGAATATAATTTTCTTTTACCTCATATTACATTCCTTAAAATATTTCTAGTTTGCCTACTTGCTAGAATATAATACGGGATACATGAATTTTAACTCAGCAATCCACCGAAATATATCTCTGTATAAGTGGAGATATAAATATGAGCAGTACAACATAAGTGAAACGTATAAGCGGAGATAATGCAGTATAAATTTGTGGGTCATAATGATTTTACCAAAATTAACAACAGATCAGCGGGATATCATGGATCGAGAAAAATTCTCCTGACTAACTCAGTAAAATGCATATATATATATATATATATATATATATATATATATATATATATATATATATATATATATATATATATATATATATATATATATATATATATATATGTATGTATGTATGTATATGTATATATGTATATGTATATACATGTATATATATATATATATATATATATATATATGTATGTATGTATGTATATGTATATATGTATATGTATATACATGTATATATATATATATATATATATATATATATATATGAATGCGTGTGTGTGTGTTTGTGTGTTTAATATTAAAATTCCTTATTTACATGTTTTAATATTAATTTAATAACTTTTGTCCTTAAAGTACGTTGGGGTTTGCTCGGTAACTCTGATTTTTCCCTCCAGACACGCTATAGACTTCATTCAGCCTCTGTCTGTACTACTTTAGCCAATAGTTACCGCGTTCTCTTTAAATATGGGTATTTTTTATCACTTGATTAATTCTGCTTAGGGATTATTCGTAGTCTTTCTACCTGAGAAATCCCTACTTGAAAAGTGTGTTTGTGCAGGATCACATTGTCTGGGTGCACGAGGTTGTAAAAGTGTTTGCCTGTTGTATGGATTTCATGTATCTCACCAGAAATAAAATGTGTTGTGCTTTAGAATAAGTCTCGCCCATATTACACACACACACACACACACACATATATATATATATATGCATGTACAATATATGTATATATATATGCATATATTATGCATAATATACGTATATATATGCATATATATACATATATATACATATATTATGCATGCATAATATATGTATATATATATATGTATATATATATATGTATATATATATATATATATATATATATATATACATATATATATACATATATATATATATATATATATATATTATAGATAGAGAGAGAGAGAAAGACTGAAAGAGAGAGAAAATATGTGTGTGTGAGAGTGTATTCCTAATTATTACCCCTAACATAGTTATACTAAACTCTCCTTTTTCCCTATATAACTTTTCAGCCATAAAATGTTAGCTAAAGCAGTGTTCTCCTACTAAATGTCTTATTACTCGTCTATCAAAATTAACGCTGGGGTAAATGATAATTTTCTGTCCACTAGCTAAAAGAAAACCATTTAAATTCTTGAATAACTAAATCGTAAAACTATTTATTTTATATATTTATTTATTTATTGACTAAATTAAATGATCAAAGTTCATTCTTGTCACTCAAAAGTTGCTGAACAAATTGCTGACTCAAAATTATGTGATTCACTAGTTCTGGAACCGATATTGCAGACAAAGTGTATATTCTTGGACATTCTCTTCTGAGCTCTTGCCTTGTAATGATAGTCAGTTAGATAGATGTTTTTTGATCTTTAAAAAATGTAAAATTCACCATACTGAACTTGTGATTTCGGATGGCGTAATGACTGCCTCTTGATTAGTTCTTTTTGCGCAGCAAGCTCCGGCAAACTGAATAATATGATCTAATTAGTAAACATCCGATTAAGGCCGATTTAAGGCTGATTCCAAACGGCTATAAATATCCATGTTGTTAGAGGGATTCGAATCCCGTCGGAAGATGTCTGATTAGGTAAAGTGCAGTTCTTTGTAATGCAGTTCGTAGTTTCGAATCCCACTGCTAAGGTGGTTATTAGTCGCCTTCAGAATCGACTTTAAGCAGTAGATCCCAGTCTCCATAACCTCGTGTAGCAAAGAAGTAAGCCATAGCGTTCCCAGCCAACTAACCAACCGCAACCGCTGACTCCGGCAACAAAAAGTTTCCCCTCTTCCCATTTGGCCTGGCCTGTATATAAACAGTACAAATAGCTGTGTAATTCAATTAAATGTCTCGTGAAAGAAAGAATGTTCTGTTGATTTAATATTATCTTTATCAAATCTAGTCTATATATTTATTTTTCTGTATTCAATATTTCTTCCAATGGTCTTTTAACACTAGATTTACGGACCGAGCCAATTTGAGTCATTAAAAATTTGATCACTATATATATATATATATATATATATATATATATATATATATATATATATATATATATATATATATATATATATGTATGTATGTATAAAACTTTAATATTACGTTTCAAAAACATACGTTGATTTTTAGTTAAGTAATGAAATGTATGTAAACTTTCATTCCTCTTCCCCGCAGACCCCTTCATTTCACACTATCAAATGGGGTATACCTATTTTTACGGTTGTGAGCCAATATGACTGATAGAATGTAAATAAATAAATATAAATGAATGAAAACAAAAATATATAGTAATAAATATAGTATAAAGTAAATATAAAGTATAAATTACATAAAGTATAAAGTAAATATAGAGAAAAAGTGAAGAACATTTCCATTCCAGTGACAGAAATTCATGCTACTGTCGCACGGAAGAATTGTCAATCATGCAAAAGAAACAGATGTAGAAACGTGCTAAATGTAATAGAAATGTTTGTGGAAAATGTGTTTCAAAAACAGATATTATATGTAAAAAATGTATTCCATGAATTTTTTATAGTAATCATTTTATTTAAATTAATTTGGAAATATTTTCTTTGGAAAAAACTCCAATTTTCTTGTATGAGTCAAATTTGCTCACTTCAGTAAAAATAGGTATAGGATCAACCTCCGAAAATCTAGTGTTAAAACCTTCCTATGGCTTATCTAAGAAATGTCTTCCTATGTCTAATAAAATATCCCCCCAAAAAATGGCATTCTAATTATTATAGAAGGCAGTACTTAAGTATCAGGAGAATTAGAGTATAAACTAATTTTGCGTCTCTTTGAATATACAAGTCAATTTGAGGAAATAAAAGCATTTCATTTGAACGGATATTCAACTCTTAGTGAGTATAGTATCGCAGAAATAAACAAATTGTACTTTACAACCTTTTTAATTAAACTCTGTCAAGCAAGAGTTACTAACCATTAATTTTGACAACAGTTAATGAATGGTTCGTGAGAAAACATTAGGCTAATTATGGAAAACTATAAAATAAATACATTAACAGCTGCTGAACAAATAAAACACTAATTAAATTTAAGCTGAAAATATATACCTTTGAAACAATTTTCATAAAATACCTATTAGTTAAATTCAGGGTTATAAATGTGATAATACTTAAAAACAAGGATAAAAAGGGATTTAAACATTTGCTATATAAACACTAACTACACCGTAATGTTTAATTATTATTAAAACTGTTTATTAACGTTTATGTTGTTACGTTGTTATTACTGTTTATTTATCATTAAAAATATAATCAGGATTGAAATACAATTTTCATTTGTTGTTCTTAATCAGGCATCACACGCAACGAAAAACAAACGAGATTACATGCGCAGAGTATCTCATACCCCTGGATGTTTCTTCCTATTTTAACCATAAAATCATTACACTAAAGACAAAAAACGGAAAAAGGGAGTAAATTTGTTTTAAAACGTGTAAAAATGCTATTTGTATTGATTTTTTACATTTTCTTTATACGTATGTCATGCGTTCCTTATTTTTTGTTACGCTTTTCACAAACATAGATTTTCTCTTCTTCTTTTTTAGGCATCATCATATTCTTTATATACACATTAATATTGTAACGATCCGTTACATGGCTCGAGAAAAAGAAGAATGTAAGGTGACCTTTCGGAACGAAACATTATGGTTAGCGGTAAGTAGACACGTTTGTGTACTAAAGAAGGCCGTTTGTGTAGTAACTTTTCAGGCCCAATACCGATGCAGTCACTTAAGCGGCGGTACATTAAGAACTGTAAGTACGCCAGAGCCAGTGTGTCTGCGCCTTTGTGATGTCTGCTACTGTCAAAGGACTCGAGTAATAATTATTAATCGAGCGATGCTGTAGTGTAGATCTGGGACCCGTTACCGGTGCCGCAAAGGAATTTAAGTTGTTTTGGTCGGTTGCCTTAAAGACGACCTTTCGGCCACACCTGGGAACGGATCAGCTGATCCAGGCGGGGAGTTGACAGCAAGATTGCATCACCCTGGGTCTGGAAGGTTCCGGAAGAATCACGTTAAGTGAACCGGGACCCCTATAAAAGGAGATTGGCTGAGCCAAGAAGGGGGCTTTTTCTTGAGGCTTTGTTGCTTTCTTGTTGCTTTGGGGCTGTTTTGTGGAGCTCGAGAGGAGTCTACTCGTCTCTCTGATTGCCGGAGCTTACTTTGCTTCAGAGACCGCCAGCATCTCTGCTTTTACTAAGAATTCGACTTTCGACTTTGGGATCTCATTCCCGTTATCTTAATATATTTTCTACTTCGTGCATAGAAGTAGGTCGCTGAGAGTGACACTTACTCTCATTTTGGATCGCCTTGTATCCTGAGTTTCCTCAACGAACTCCAGCGTGATACGCACTCTGAGCTTTTGAACCTCAGAGTGGAAGCCGACTGTACTGATCTTCAGCCTGGAAGTTATAATGTCAGCGCTTCGTACCGGCACTAATTAGCGAACTGTTCCAGTGTTCGAGAAGAACTAGCTTCACTGTACCCACGCATTGTAATTATGTTAACGTCATCTCAGCACGAGATCTCAGAATATTTAGAATCTACTGAAACCTGTACATAGCTGAACATAATTATTCACTCGAATAAAGTATTTAATCCAGAGTAAACGGTTGTCCAGCCTGTATCATTGACGACTTAGCCTACCCCTAATTCAGTATGTCACAGTATACAAGCATATCTCTTTCAAAAGAAACATTTTTCGATTGCGTTTATAAGAATGGTGGTTTATTTCTCTCATCACTATACGTTTTTCTAGTGTATCATTTCAAAAAATGAAAAATGGCTGAATGGTTACGGTGCTTACCATCGGTACTGGAGTTCGTGGGTTTGAATCCCGCTGTGGCATGGATGTTCGTAACCGTTCGGGATCAGCTTTAAACAGTAGGTCCCGGTCTCATTAGGCCTAGAGTTGCAAATGAGTAAACCGTAGCTCTCCAAACCAAAACATTTCAGAAAATATCAATAAATTTAAGTTTTTAAATTAGAAGTAGAGAATTTTGAAACGCATGTATTTCCAGAAAACTTCGTAACAAAATTTTGCACCAAAATCCTAAGATTAGAAATGGATTTTTCTTTAATCCGTTTTATCATAGTGTCCCTTCCTAAAACTAATCATTTTTATTTAGATAAGCATTTTCCATTCTTTCATGATGTTCAATTTCAGCTGAATATTCATTATTACTCAGATTTTTCTCCTCATTTGGTTCTTTATCTATTCGTTGAAAATATTATATTTAAAAACGTGTTCCCTTCTGATCGTTCTGAGTTTGACACGTCCGCTCCAGGCTTTTCCAAAATACATATTTATAGAATTTCTCAACTGATCCTCTATATCCGAGATGGTCAAGCTCCTTAAAAGTCCCATCAATTTTTCAAAATTTGAAATTTTTCTCTAGCCGCAATTAAATAAATATTTAAAATATGCAAAATAAAGCATGCAAAATAGGTATTAAAATTTTTTTACAGGAATTATATTTATTGAATGTCATTTGAAAGTTCGTCGTCCTTCAATTTTTCAAGGAGAAATTTTGAATTGTCGATGATTTTTTGCATTGGTGCAAATGTAGTTTACAATGTATTACACTGTTTTCATAACATCAAGATATTTTAAATAATTTGTAACCAGATGTTCTTGATAATTATTTAAAATATAATAACACAAAAATTAAAAGGGAACTAGAATACATTTATCGAGAGCCACAAATAATCCTTCAAAGAGCCGCATGCTGTCACGAGCCGCACGTTGTCCGCACCCTGGCCAGCAATCTATTCCAGAGCCTGCATGCGTACAATAGGCACGCCAGCATAGACATTCAGCAAAATAAAGGCCTCTACTCCATTACCGATTTCCAGCCTGTTGACAGCCGCAGCCTGGTCCCCTGTAATTACTGGGGGTAAACTTACTTAATAATATTCATAATTATTACCTGAGTCTCATAATCTTTTGATAAGGAATAATATTTCAAGAGTATTTGATGAATGGCAAAACCAAATAATTGATGGTCGTGTTAAATATTAATCAAGTGATGTATTAATTTGTAAATATTGTACATAATAAATGTTTTAGTTTAAAAATTAGGTTTTTTTTCCTTTAATTCCATAGCGTATATTTTATTGTGTTTTCCCTTTGAGAACGAACACTGGTGTTTATGTTGTAAGTACATAGCAACAGGGGGGGATTTAAGGAAAACTTTTTGTGTTTCCTGAGGAGAAATATTTCTGTCTAATAACTAAAAATTGATATGTCATAGATACAATTAAAATTTCTAAATGCAGATTAAATAACATTGTTAATCAGAAAAGGAAAAATCGCCAATCATTAGTTCAACATGGAAAGGAGACTGCAACCGAAAACAAATATGTACTGTTCCAAATGTTGCTAATGTGAGTAAAGAATAATATGCTGAAGAAGAAATGATCTTCAAAGTCCTTAAATGCCTCTGTAGCAACAATAAGTTAGTAATAATGATTTTAAACTTAAACTACTTTCAAAACATAATATATATCCGTTTTTGAATACCAGGTGGCTCAGTGCAAAACAATTTGTAGAAACGTGTATGAAAATTGTTTTGCAAGAGATAAAAGAAAAATAATCATGACGTTTGTTAAAGCAAAGACTAATGGGAAGCTTGTTGAAGAACGGTCTTATCTAAATGTCTGCATGTAACAGTAAGTTGCATTCGATTCAGCTTTTTTTTACCTCTTCCCGTGAGTCATCATCAAAGACATAACAGAACAAGACCGATTAGAAGTAGAAAGGAACATTGGACTTCTCCCAACCAATAGAAGGTTACGTGGGTTTGGGTGATTCTGACCCCCACCGTTCTGGAGTGGACCCCTGTTTTTTCTCCACGAGGCAATCTGATTTCTTTTTAGAGGACAAGGTTGAGACCAGAGAAGAGTAGAAGATAAACGCTACTGGTATCCGAGGCTTGAGGGATAGACATTTTGAGAAACATCATCGCCATATTGTTTTTTAGGACCGGCACTGACTCGAGAGCAGTCTTCCATAACTACAAATGATAAGTTGATTACAGTTGTATTCCTTAGGCATTTATTTAATTGTATAAATTCATTTAATCAAGATATATTTGTCCACGTGTTTTTAATGAGCTTAAATTTCTTCTTTCTCAAACACTAGTCCAACGTAACATTATTTTTACACTGCAATAAAGAAGTCTGTTAATCATCGAAATTGAAGAGATAAAACTATAAAAACCTGGTTCCATCAGCGTAAGAAAAGTTCCAGCAAGGGCTTTATAATTGAATCAGTGTTCTCTCACAATGTAAAATGTAAAACCCAAGAAGAATAGACAAAAATGTTAGAATTAACACGTTGTACGACGAAGAGAAAAATTAACGTCTGATGTTTAGATAAGTAATTCTATTTCTTCAGTGATTTTCAAATAGTAATAAAACCAAAACAGGTACAAAAAAATTCCCTGTTTAACGATGGCCGAATGGTTAGGACACTGATCTACTGTACCACCGTTTGAAGATTCGTATCCCACAATCACATGGATATTTGTAGCCGTTTGGATTCGGATTTAAGCAATAGGTTTGAGTATCATTATCCTTATGTTGCAAAATTTGACCGCAGCGCTCCAAACCAAAGCCAAAAAAAACCAAAATACCACCGCATTTTTCGTAAAATAAACAGAAAAATTCTATGCATACGGTTAGAGCATGTTCATGCAATGCAATGTGCCTAGACATTTCACTTAAATACTGTTATTTTGCTAGTATCATGGCTCTTTCAAAACACTCTTTATAAATGCAAACTCTCAGAAATGTATAGATATGAAAGAATAGAAAAAAATCAGTTTCCCTAGAGAAAATACTAAAAAGGCCTTTATTTAGGGAAATCTCGAAGTGTTATAGTTCAAATATTTCGCTGCCTGATCAAATACTTCACTTTTTTTACAGCTTACACGTTTATTAAACAGCTTATACAATCAGTCTAAAACTGAGTAAATATCCTCTGTATCGCTCGTATAGCTAAACAATGACCATACCATTGCAAACCAATGAATCTGATGCTATTAATAGACGATTCAGCTGCTATCGTTTTCATTTGTATACACAACTTCTGTTATTTCTAATCGATATTCTCAGGAGAAATTTAATGAAAAAATCCCAATATTTATGTGAGACTAATGATATAAACACTGTTATTTCCCGTTTACAATGTTAAATTAATGAAACAATGAGCTTTCATCCACTAATAATTAACAGAAAACCAATGAAAACCTATTTTAGTTGTGTAAAACCTTTCACAACCAAATTCAACGCTAGTACTTTACTTTTCACAATTTAAAATTTGTGTTTTGGACGAATTTTCAGAGGGAGGTAATTCTTACATAACCCAGCTTTCTTACCGTCGAGATGAAGCTGATTCCTCTCTGATACTTTCCTAGCAACTTAGCCACAAAATGAAGAGAAACCTTCTCTTCTTAGACTCTGATCGTCTAACAATCAGAACTTGGCTCACAACACGAAATCCGTAAAAACTAAGTATCCTAGAGACTCACACGAAAACTTTTATCTGTGTAGAGGAGTGTACACGTCGCTCTCTTAGTGATCCCTTTTCCAAAAACTCTTGGCAAGAAAATTTCAAGAATACAAAAATAATCAAATTTTTTATTGCAATTTTGGATTTTGATAACATTGCAAAAAATAGTTGAATATTGTAATATTACACGCACATCGGTTTTTTCATCCTTCTTTTCGAATTCCCTTTTTAGAATAAACATTATTATCAGTAAAAATACTTATTTGTAGTTTTAATCATAAATAATAACAATACTAGTATTTATAAATTCAATCAAAATTTTCTTTTGTGTGATATATTTCGAAACAAGGTACAACGCATAGCCTAACATTGCAACTACTACACATGTAACGACTCTCTTATCTTTTCCTTTTTCCTTTGCGATCTCTTTTAGCACAACACACAGCGCAATATCTACAAAAGTACAACGCCGCTCGAATTATCTAGAGTGTGCACAGTTTGACCGGTTTAGCGCGCTCGAGTTAACTCGAGCTTGCACGTTAAGGGGTTAAAGCTCACATGACGTCGAATGAGCATAGCATCACTTATTTTACGTTGCCTTCGTGGGCTGGGCAGTTTAGGTGGGTTATCGATATGCCTCGATATTAATTTGTATCGGTGAGCTATTAGGGGCAAGACTCACAGCGTAATAAACCTAGACTTCATGCCTCCACATTATTGTTACACCACTACACTTGCTTGAGAAAAAAAAAGTGAAAACAGCTACTTCAGCTGCCGGATAACAAGCCAGCCATTATAATTAGAGAGATCTGAGTTTGGAACACCACAACAGTTACTAATAACGGGAAACAAAGACTGAGGGCTTTATCAGAGGAACAAATAAGTCTGCCTAAGCTAAAATTGATAAAATAAATGTAGTCCAATCAACGTCAATCCAACTACATCATTAACTTGAATTAACCCTGAAACAGCAGTATTAAAAATTGCTGTAGACTCTTATTAGAAAGCGAATTTCAAAACTAACAATCACAGTTGCAATTAAATGCGCAATCATATTTAGAACAACCCGATATCAATTAAAATGCAAGCAAGCCAAGGAGGAAAGCATATTTGTGTCCCACGCGCTTTAAATATTTGATTCAATAGTAATTTCTTTGAATTTCTTTCGCATCAAAATTTTGATACATTTCTGAGAAATTTAGAGAAATGTTACATTAAATTTAAAGGGCTAGTGATAAAAGCAATGTTATTCCCTACTTTGGAAACAAATTCTTTTAATGAGACTTTCTCCTAACAGTTTGGATTCCAATTAATGCCTCTTTAATTTTCTATTACCTTATGTGATACATATATGCATACCTTCCCTCGAAAGAAAACAAGCAGTTTAAATGAATTCTTAGAACGTTCTTTAAAATAGAAAATATTCTATTTGTTACGATGAAAGACTATTAATTTCCAAGAAAAATTTTTTATATAGAAAGAGATTTGGTTTAAATTCAGCAAGTTATTATGCTCATTAAAATACTTATAATTTAATATTTTCTAAGCGTTTTTAAAATTAATATTTAAATAATTAGAAAAAATTAATTTCTAATTATAATGTTTAACATTCCTGATTCTTATACATATTATCTACACCAGGGATCTGGTTCACGACGCCCAATCGATTGAGATTGGAATGATCGGTTCAAATATCTACTAACAGCCTGTTCAAAATGAGTAGGTGCCCCATTATGTTGGAAACACATATTGAGCATCATACTTGGTAGAACATCGTCAAGCAAGTCGGGAAGAACCTGCTCCATAATAATCAAATAATTCCAGTCATTCAAGATCAAATGTATTGCCCCATTAAGCAGTTGCCGACCAAAACACCTACACACTATTTTTAAAGTAATGTACAGCATGATGCCGTACACTATGGGGTGTTTCTTGCGCCCACGAATGCTGATTGTACACATTGAATACGCCATCCCTATTGAAATTGGATCAGGAAGCAACCCTTAATGCTGGGAAATTCTGCATTTTTTCAGAAACCACTGTGCTAAACACACACATCTAGGATGGTCGTAACTGAACCCTTCGTAAACAAAAGGCTTGTAAAGAGTCGGAGTTCAAAACACACTGGACACTTCTACAAAACATTCTTATTGGGGAGGCAATAATAGGTATACTGGTCATTTGATTTATATCTACTGCATCTTACGTACCTTATTCCCTGACGACCGAATATTTCGATCGTGGCCTGCCCTCTCTTGTGCTTCTCCTTCTGAATGACCCTAATTTAGACAAATTTTAATATAGAGCTTTAAAAAAAGCTTTGATGTCATTAACATCTGTCTGAGAAGCGCTCTCGATAAATGCTAGTGTCAGCTTGTAAATTGCCCTCATCTGTTCCAGACACAAAGTACATGGCAGCAAGTTCGCCATTCCTATACGATCTCATGCTTTTTGTTTGCTGACTTTCACTCTAATAAGAAAATCCTCCTTGTCCGCTTCAGCAGTCTCATACAAAAAACCAACTGCTGGCGTACAAAGAGCATGAAAATGTTTACGAACAATGAACTTGCAGACATGCACTTTTTCATCCTTATGATTTGCCCTGCCACACTTAGACATTTGTTTCACCACTTACGGGACACCATGTATATGTGTGTGTTTTTGAGAGAGAGAGAGAAAGAATAAGATTGCATGAATAAGCATTATATATATATATATATATATATATATATATATATATATATATATATGTATGTATGTGTGTATGTATATATATACATAAAACTATGTATATATAATTTATATTCATATATGTATGTGGGAGGTTTATTCCCACGGTGAAAAGATGCTCCAAAACTTAACAAACACTAACTTATTTAATTAAAACTATTTACAACTTATGTACAAATTATATGGTGTCTAGGGTGCCCGTCTGGCATAACATAAGCGCCCGTCTTGGCGATCAGTCGGTAGTGCCGTCTGCACTCGGTACTGTCCAGCTTAAGTCTGTCGATCTCGGCGTTCCACTCGGGAGGGTTGTTGCCATACCATAGAAGTGTAAAAGTTCGTTTGCTCTAAGCGCGCATCAAATCTGGTGTTCGATGTCATCCAGGCTCCCACAACTCGGCCTCCTGACTCTGGTCTGCGCCCTCGCAGCCATCGTCGTCTGTTTGTTGGAAAATGCGCTGGAAAAAAAAAGAAAGGAAAACACAAAAAGAGAAAGAAAGGAACAAAACATAAAGTTGACAAACTATATACAGATAAGATGAAAAAAAATAAAGTCGTTAGTCCTTGCAAAGTCAAAATCAAAAAGAGTCATTGTCCGGGGAAATGTCGTAATTAGGAAGAGTCAATTGTGTTGGCCCACGGCTTGATGTAGTCGGCTGCTGAACTGGTCATGTTAGGACCTTCGTGGCTGCCAATCTTTTCAACATCGTAACGATCGTTGTTCTTGATCTTGGTGATCTTGTAAGGTCCGAGAAATTTTGGTTTCAGCTTGAGACCCGTACCGAATTGTGTTCTTTGAATAGCGACCATATCTCCGACTTTGTACTTTCTTGCCGTTTTTCTGCGACGATTGTACTGCGTGCGGTTTTCTTCTTGTATTTTGGCTATGTTCTTCTTTGCTTCGTCTCTCATCCGTTCTCTGTCTTCCTGTAGGTTCTTCATGTATTCTTCTTCGAGCAAGTTCTTAATTCGTAGGTCTTCAGGGTTTCTCATCTTCACACCAGTCATTAATTCAAAGGGTGTAAATTTGGTGCTACGGCTGGTGGTACTATTAATCATCCTTTGGACGTCGGGGACAAATTTGTACCATTTAGTAGGCTCATTTATTGCTAATTTAGCCAAAACTGGTATTATGGTGTTGTGTAGACGTTCGATCTGACCATTGCTTCGCGGTATTCCAGTTGTAATTTTGATATGTTCGATATGTTGTTCTTCACAATACTGTTCAAAATCTTTACTTGTAAAAGCGGATCCTCGGTCTGAGACAATGCGAGCTGGGTTTCCAAAAATATTTTGCTGAAATTGTAGTTTTGAAATAGCTTCTTGTGTCGAAGTAGTTTTTACAGGATATATCCAAGTAAATTTTGTGAATGCGTCAATGATAGTAAATAAATGTTGGTACTTTTTATTGGTTGATGTTAACGGTCCTAAAAAATCAATATGATAGGTGGAAAGAGGTATCGATTCTTTGGGAATTGGATTTAGAAATCCTTCTCCTTTTCCTCGTTTTCTATTACAAAGTATGCAGTCGATGCAATTATTAATTACTTTCTCAATTTTCTGTCGGGCTTTAGGGATGAAATAATTTAAATTTAAGACTTCTTCGGTTTTTGAAACAGAAAAATGCCCTTTTTTGTGTATCTCTTTAATGATATCGAATTGCATTGCTTCTGGGATAACTAAAAGTTCTCGACCGTCTTTAAATTTGTACAGTACACCTTGTTTAACTAAATAATCACTATCTTGATTTTTGTCAATCATGTCTTTAATTGCTTGAAGGTGTTCATCATCGTTTTGTGCAGCAACAATTTTTTGTGTGATCGAATCGTCTGATCGTGTTGTAACTAATGCTACGTTTCTACTAAGCGCGTCTACGTGTTTCATTTTCGTTCCTGATCTATGTTCTATTGTGTAATCAAAGTCTTCGAGGAACATGGCCCATCTAGCAATCTTTGGAGTTAGGTCTTTTTTATCTAAAGTTTTTTGGAATGCACTACAATCGGTTACAATTTTGAATTTAGAGCCTAACAGATAATGCCTGAATTTTTTAACTGCTTCTATAACAGCAAGAGCCTCTAATTCGTAACTGCACAGTTTTTCCTGCTGCAACGTTGTTTTTTTGCTCATGTACTCGACAGGATAATATTTACCGTCGTGTGACAACTGAAGTAATACAGCCCCGAATCCTTTACTGCTTGCGTCAGTGTGCAACTCTAAAGGATATCCTTGTTTAAATGTACGTAAAAGTGGGTTGTTAGAGAGAATTTCTTTTAATCTACAAAATGCTTCTCGTTGTTCTAATCCAAATTTAAATTCTGTATCGTTCCGGAGTAAGTCACTAAGGGGTTTAGCAATTTCGGCATATCCAGGGATAAACTTTCGAAAATATCCCATGAGTCCTAGGAAACTCTGTACTTGTTTGCAATTATTTGGCTGGGGAAAATTTCGAACTGCTTTGGTCTTAGAAGGAGATGGTTGAATTGTTCCGTTTTCTAAAACATGTCCTAAAAATTCAATCTTACGTTTTAAGAACTGACACTTTTTAAAATTAATCTGTAATCCATACTCCGAAGCTCTAGTAAATACTTTATGTAATTTTTCTAAACATTCGTTCTCATCTTTTGCGGGTATTATCAAATCGTCCATGTAAATAAGTAAAGTTCCATCTTTTAATAATTCTCGAAAGACGGTGTATATGTATCTTTGGAACATACTTGGACTGTTGCATAAGCCAAAAGGTACTTTCAGAAATTCATAAATACCATTATGCGTCTCGAACGCTGTGTACTTAGTGCTATTCTCATCTATGTCTACGTGGAAAAACCCATTTTTGAGATCTAATGTACTGAACACTTTAGCGTGTTCCAAACGGTCTAGAATATCAGATATCAGTGGCAGAGGGAATTTATCTTTTACAATTTTCTTATTTAATTTTCTATAATCAATACAAAGCCTGTAGGAGTTATCTTTCTTTTTACACAACACTACCGGAGCAGCATAATCCGAACTACTCTCTTTAATTATACCATCATTGAGCCATTGTTCAATCTGAGCGTCAATGATTTTCTGTTCCTTAAAAGCGAATCTACGCGGATTTTGAGAGATTGGTATATCGTCATTCAACACTATTTTCATTTTTAAATCAAGTGTTTTGGTTTTAACTGCCTTATATCCCTTAATCAAATCGAATAATTTATTCTTTATCATAGTGTCAGCAACATGTGATAAATCTAACTCATCTATATTTATTGCATTCGCTAAACAAAACAAGAATTCATTTCCTCCTCTTGCTGACGCCAGCACAAGCTCAGAATCCAGACATAGCGGAGCAGGTGTTTCCGTTATTTTTTCGTTAGTTGAAACTCTGTGGTTAATCTTAGTGTAACTGACAAAAAATGAATTCCTTTTTCCCAGGACTTCAACGCCTTTTTCATTAATTGAAATATTTAGTTTATTAATCACATCCGTCCCAATAATTACTTCATGACATAATTTTCTGAGAACATAAATATCAGTCTCAATTACACATTTATCAAAGGATATTTCGGAATGAAAGAACCCAATAGGTGAAACTTCTTCACTTCCGATTCCCGTCAAAAATATATTACTGAAAGTTAACTTAGGTGATCCAATTTTAACATAGAAATCGTAACTCATTAATGAAAGTTCTGATCCTGAATCACACAGTACACTTACATTTACACCTTGAACTTCAGCTTTCATTTCGATTCTGTTACAGCCATTTATTGTTTTTGAAATTAAAGATTCTTTCTTTTCGTCACACATATTAGAGGTATGTCCAAATTTTGAACATTTAAAACATTTGGGACCCTCTTTTTTATTTACACAATCTGAAGATTTATGACCAAATAAATTACAATTATAACAGCGCATCTTTGGCTTATCATTTCTTGAACCATTACTATAATTAAATTTCATTCTTGACTTAAAATTATTATTCCGAGCACGGATAATTGATGCTGATTTCCCGGAATCTTTATTCAGTAATTCCTTATTAATATTTTCAGCTGTATGTACGTTTACATTGGTTCCCTTTCTGAAATTATGTCTCGCGGTTTCGTATTCATCTAGTTTATTAACTAATTCATCGATATTTTTAATCTTGGACAAGTCATCTAAAAAATGTTCACGAGCATCAGGAGGTATTCTTTGTTTTATTTGATCTGTGACTAAAAGTTCCTTTAAATTTTCAAAAGTTTCGACTTCTAAACCAATAATCCATTCTTCGAAATAATTTTTGAGCTCAAAAGCGAAATCGCGCCATGAGGCGGACGATTGTTTCTTGTGATGAACAAATTTTTGTCTAAATTGTTCAGGGGTCAACTTAAAGCGTTTCAAAAGCAACTTTTTAATGTGATCATACTCATTAGCCGACGGATCGGGTTCTCGGGCAATAATGCTTACAATTTCTAATGGAAGCAACGGGAGTAAATGCGTAACCCAATCTTCTTTAGGAATTTCGATTCGACTGATTTGCCTTTTAAATAATTTCAAATAAACACTTATGTCACCGGACATATCATAACGTGTCATTAGTTTCAACAAATTCTGTTTTTTTAAACCGGGAGGCGAAACCGAAACATCGCTAATTTTTTTAGTATTTAACTCCAATTCAAGTTTTTTGAGTTCAAATTTACGATTTGCTTCTGCTTCCTCTTTTCTTAATTTTTCTTGTCTTTCAACAGTAATAACATCTAATCGATCTTTACAAAAGTTCTCATCATAAGTTTTGGAACCGGTAATGATTTTAATTAAATCAGCGACTTTAGCATCATCTGCAGCATCTAGTCCTAGCTCATCAATTAAAGTTAGCAAATCAATTTTACGTGCTCTCGACAAAAATGCCATCTCTATTTACTTATTCTAAAACGAAAGCAAAATGTTTTGTACTCACAGAACTGCCGGTCTTCTTTCAAGACGCAAAATCCACTTCATGGAACATCCATATCAAGCAAAATTCCACATTACATAACATCCATATCAAGCAAGATCCACATCCAGGACGAACCCCCAAAATTGTGGGAGGTTTATTCCCACGGTGAAAAGATGCTCCAAAACTTAACAAACACTAACTTATTTAATTAAAACTATTTACAACTTATGTACAAATTATATGGTGTCTAGGGTGCCCGTCTGGCATAACATAAGCGCCCGTCTTGGCGATCAGTCGGTAGTGCCGTCTGCACTCGGTACTGTCCAGCTTAAGTCTGTCGATCTCGGCGTTCCACTCGGGAGGGTTGTTGCCATACCATAGAAGTGTAAAAGTTCGTTTGCTCTAAGCGCGCATCAAATCTGGTGTTCGATGTCATCCAGGCTCCCACATGTATATATATGAACATACATACAATTAATATATACATGAACCTTCTGTGTCTGTTTCCGTGTGTGTAAGTATGGGTAAGTGTTTATGTATATACTCATGTTTGTGTATGTATTATATAGATAAGTATATATCTATATCTATATTTATATCTATATCTATCTATCTATCTATCTATCTATCTATCTATCTATATATATATATATATATATATATATATATATATATATATATATATATATATATATATATATATATATATACATATGTATATATATGCATATATATATATGTGTGTGTGTATCTATTAATGCTCTTATTAAAATCAATAAAATTCGATAATGGAATAAAGAGAGTTTTGTATTAAGTTCTATTCTTGATTGATATAGATCGATTAATGACAATTTTTTTTATTTTTCTTTCTCTATATTTTTTCATTTTTTACACTTTTGCAACATGTTAGTGCTTTTAAGTGCACTAACATTTCGCAAATCACAAAATAATTTTTTTTTAAGTTTCTGTTAAAAATTAATAATATGTGAAACAGTTGTGAGCTATTTACCATGACGCAGACAAAATATTCTCTTTCTCAAAACCAATTGCACATCAGGGTTTTCCGAAATAAATCCATTCAATTTCCGCAATCTTGTAAAAGAAGAGACAAACTTTAATCGATTGTAAAACAATAGCTTTAAAATAGATTGAAATCGATACTTACAGGAATTCAGAGAGAGACAAAAATTCTCTTTTATTGGAAATTACATTGAGTTAAACGTGACTAAAATTAAGAACCCACAGGCTGTAGAGACAGTTGCAGTAAGGATAGTACATTTCATGACTTAAAATCTTTGTTATATCAGCTTTTTATCATTTTTACATAAAATAAAATGTTCTGCTTCACTTAGAATGGTATTTTTACTAGTCCTTTAATAACGTTCTAGCTTTGCATAAAATATTTAGTTTTGTCATTTCAAGTCTTACACTCTTAAATAACATAAAATGAATGCACGAATTAAAAAAATGAAATCGATTTACCCAGAAAATGTCTTATGGAATGCTTTAGTAGAAACTAAATTTTTATATGAAGTTGAAGTAAAATATCTGTTAACAAAATTCTGTAAACAAAACCTTAAAGGAATCTGACTCTTTAAAAGTTGAAAACAAAAGTATTAAAAAATTTTAATATAAAATTAAAAACAGCATATAATGCTGTAAGATTATATATATATATATATATATATATATATATATATATATATTATATATATATATATATATATATATATATATATATATATATATATGTAATGAGACTGACTTCTCGATGGGGGGTTGCAGTCATGGCCATAAAAATGATACCGTTTCAGCTATAGACCTTTATTAAGACAACTTTGAAGGACGGGTTCCCACTTCATCATAGGGACAAACTGAAGGGTCAGCTAGCATAAAGTTCTATTTACAAGACCATTAACACCTGGGTCAACATCTGTGGGAAAATAACTCTAGAAAAAACTGTCTCCTAGCGTGTATCTCCTTTTTATTTGGAAATTTCCTAAATTGTCCGCTAGGGCCATGTAGGTTTATAATTGGCCAGGCCCCTTCTCTGAGGGCGTAACCTGTAGCCCCAGTGGTCAATTTAGGTTAGGGGTTAAAAAAGGGAATGGAAAATGACGCGGGAATTTTTACCCTTGATTCAAGTTTTGAAAACCCCTGAGAATTTTCCTTACAATACCCCTGAGAATTTTCCTTACATATATATATATATATATATATATATATATATATATATATATATATATATATATATATATATATATATATATATATATATATATTAAAAACAAAAGTGTTAAAAAGTTTTAATATAAAATTAAAATAATATATAATGCTGTAAGATAATATATATACTAGCATATAGTCCGTCATATGACGGGATTAATAAAATTTTAACTTTTCCAGAATTGTAAAGTACCTTATGAAGCAGGTAAAAAAAATGGTTTGTTTTTTGGATGATAATTATCTGGTAAACGCTCAATAATTTTTTTATCTATAAAAGAAAAACACACAAACGTACAAACTTCTTAATTTCAAAGATATATAACTTAAACGCTAGATTTATTAGTTGGTGAAATAGACCCTTAGACTTTTATGAAAAAAATTTTTGGTTAATACCAGAGATAAAATCTTCATTTCAACAAAAAGTAATCGATGATTAAATTTAAAATTATTACATGTGTACCATTACATATATTTGGATTAAATAAGCCAAATATAAAAGAAAATTATTTACGTCATATCTAAGTTCAGTGATAAAACGTATGAAAATAATGCAGACGACATTTAGATAATTTAAAATAAGAAATGATTAAATGAGATGGTTAAAGAAATGACGTCGTAATGCTAGAAAAATGTTATTTTTATATATTTATTATATGATGAATTGAGACATTTAATCGCCTACTTTTAACCGAGGAAAATAGGGCTTGATATAATGGCATTAAACGCTGGAAAAGGGGGGGAAAGGGTG
>CM063504.1:69217091-69272091 GCA_032207245.1 Pardosa pseudoannulata
CTTTGGGAAAAGTTCCTGCACAGTTTATCCCAACGGAATCTCATATAACCCATCTTATACAACTATGATAATTTGGTTGATTGTTTATGACCCCCAGTTACGTCTTGAATAAAGAGGCGAGACTGAATTTTCCAACTTTTAAATATTCGAAATCGAAAAATTCTGAGAACTTAGTGAGATATTTCGTCTTGAAAATAGAAAAACTTCTAAATGAAATCTAAACATTAATGATAAAAAGACGACTGCTGTCAATTTGGCGGTTTCAGATATGATAATTAAGCGCTACATTTTTATTTATTTTATGTTTCAAAATACTTTTAAAACTAATGCCTTTCTATTTTTACTATATAATTAATTATACATGTAGTTTACTCACGCATTTGCTAAGCTATATTCAGTTTTAAAGAGGACAAGAAAATGCGTTGTTAGCCTATTAATATTGAAAACTCGACATTTTACCTGCAATATGGAATATGGAAAACTAACAAAAGTAGTAAATAAATCATGCAAAATCGCATTAAATGAGGAATTTTTACTTTTTCTAATTTATTTTTAAACAATAGAAGGCAAAAAATTAAGCAGGATATTATCTTTTATTCATTTCATTCGGGGCCATAATTATGGATTTCTAATGGGTCTTATATCGGACTCTTTAACGCCTCTTGAAAAACGCTACTTTTCCTCTGCCTTTTTTGTGACGTCACAGTTCATGAAAACACCAGTAGGCTATGTTGTTTACATTGGAGAAGGTGACTTTTTAGTTTGTTTCTGTTCAAAGAATCGCATAAATAATATTTTTTTATGTCTGACAAAAGTTATATTCTGAATTCTGTATTGAGTCACTCTGTACGAATAGAACAACTAATTGTAATGAAAAGATATTTTTCAACTTTCCAAAGATCCCAGTATACGAAAATGAAATGCTATGAAAACAGATGAAAAATTAAACCCCAAATTATCATAAATATCATCTCTATTTTGTGAAGATCGTTTTACTATAATTAAACTACTATAATTAACATTACGTTAAAAGTGCTGTTGTTTAACCAATACTGTTTTTACTTTGACATTTTGGAGTATTTTTACAAAGCTTAGATAGTTTATAATGAGTTTATAAAGAAGGATATAAATTGCAACAATTATTTAATACATAACTTAAAAAAATATGTATTCTGAAGTAATTTAAAAATTTTCTTGAGAGATACCTACTTTCTTGAATATAGAGGTTCACACTGTAACATCTTTCAATTAAATTGGTAACTTATTTCATAAAAAGTATATTTTTTAAATACTCTACTGATATTACTTAAAAAATATAAATTTAATTCCAGAAACTATATACATTTCTTATTTAACATTTATATTAGGCAATAAAAATGTATTAATATTTAACATATAAATCAAAAGTAATACACTCTCTAAGCATAAAAAAGTGCTATGAAGAATCTGAACAGTGCATACATTTCAAAAAGTAATTTGTGATTTTTTTAATAAGCAGTAGAATGAATATATATTGATAATTAAAGTACAAACACACAATATCGCTTTCATATTCCAACAAAAACAAATAAAATCTGAGTATTCATTTTTATGACATTCATACATCCTTATTTCCATATACCATCAAAAAAAGGTTATATCTACATAAAATATGCCAACGTATATTTTCTCTTTTCCTATTAAGTTCCTATTAAGTACTTGTTTGTTTAAATTTTTGGCCCAAGTTATTTGTGAATTCTATGCTACTCCTAAAATTAACATTAAATCAAAAGTGCACAGATCATACTGTCATATGTAGATAGCAATTTATGCTACTATGATTTTATAAAAATTCTTTATTCATTTCTATAATTTATTTGATAAAGAAATGTTAATGCAAGATAGCCACGATTGTTTTAATTAAAAATAATTCATGAGAGGAATCTTTTGTGAATGTAAATATGAAATAATTGGTATTTTTCATATAAAAAAGTAAACCTTTAGGAAAAATAATAAATGGGTATTTTTACAATGGTGATCTTTATAATCATACATGAAGGAGATTTAAATACATAATCTAAGTGTTTTGATTCAAGATGGCTTTTTAATATATTTCCAACACCATTATTAAAATACTTTTCAGATATGTTTTATTTTAACTGATTAAATTATCATTCATGCATAACTTACAAATAAGCAATATAAATTATAAATACCTTCTTTAATTTTTATTTAAACATTACTTCTATCTCTGTATATAAAACGTGAACTGCAACATCAAATGTGTATGTGTCCATAAATATATAAATATGTTTGATGTATTGCCAGTGTCTACATACAAAATAGATGTGGTTAGTATAAATAGAGCTGCTATATATTTGAATTAAATTAAAATAAATTGAAGAATATGAAAAATTATTTTACATATCTTTAGATTTTGATGTTTGATGTATTGTCAGTGTCTACATACAAAATAGATGTGGTTAGTATAAATAGAGCCGCTATATATTTGAATTAAATTAAGATAAATTAAAAAATATGAAAAATTATTTTACATATCTTTAGATTTTAATTCTTCGTATTTCCGCTCCCATTAAATTCGAATTATTTACAAAAGCGAAAATATTGATATGCTGTAAATTTTCGCTAGATTGTCAGACTGTTCTTTGGTAAGAGAGACATTTTAAACAAATGTAGATATATATATTATCGAGATTGATAAAATTATCATAAAGGTCGGAGTAGAAATAATTGTTCAAAACTAAAAATTTTTTAAATACGAGCAAAGCATAATCCGGAACAGAAAGCACTTGCTAACAAAAATGTCAACATTGAATATCATGAATTGTGACGTCACAACCAATCACGGAGCGTTTTCAAGTCAAGTGGTTTTCTCTTAACTTAAAATTAATTTTAAAAATGATGTATCCATTTTTTTTTTACATTTTTGAGAACATTTTTGGAATTAACGAGTCTGGAATTACTAGAAAAATATGAAGCTGTTCCATTCTCCCACATGTGCAAATTCCTCATTCTCAAGAATCATAATAATAGGAAATAATAATAAAAGAACAACATTGGGCATCTGTTACTTATGTAGACAAATACGTCTGTGTCTCTTCTTTACAACAACTCAGTATTTATATAGTTCAGTATATAAACTACTGCATTCAGTATATAAACTATTGTATAAACTACTCTATGTGTCAAATTTATAATATCGTATACAATATCTAGTTACAGAGCGTAACGAAAATTGACTGCATATTCATGAATGTACAAGGCATTCCAAAATGCCCTTGGGATTTCAAAATGCTATAGTATTAAAACTAAGATCAATATAATAAAATCAAAACTTTCTTTAATTACAAAAGCAATTCAAGTTTTTATAGTAGTATTTGGCAGTAGATGAAGGTAGATTTGTATTGGGCGAGCTTTCGATGCTGACGTACCTCTCTTTTTTACTCTAAAGTAAACAAGTATTTAAAAATATTATTAGTCTTTGAATTTATTAAAATTAAAATTTCAATATGCTTAAATGTTTGAATTAAAAATTTCTTTAACAAATTTAAAAACTTTCAGAAATGGTTTTTAAAGTAATTTCTATATAAGTATATATTTTAAGGAAATAAATTGAAATGAGATTTTCTTAAATAAAATAATTTGAATTTGGCATCCCGCACATTAAAATATGTGGCTTCTTGGTCTGTCAACAATCTTTGTATAACATATTAATATTTTGAATAGGTTAAATGATAAAAGAATATTTCGAGTATTTTTCCCTATACCAGATTCTATGGCTTCAACTCACGTTGTAGACATGAACGTATGTATCTGTTTGGAATCTACTTTAAAGAGAAGATTCCAATCTAGGTAGCTCTTGGGGTACACATTAAAAAAATTACCATAGCGTATTAAACCCACTTTAAACTATATGTGAGTATTTCAATATAGTTTATCTTTATTCAACTCAATGATAATGTATTACAACCTGCTGGGTAGTTATGGATATTCAATACACTGTTATTCCAATGCCAATGACATATGCAGAAGGATAACAGACAAAAATTAAAAAATGACAGGACCGTTATCCTAAAAAAGGTTTCTTCGCAAAGTTGATCGAAACATCTGTGGCATTCTTTGAGAAAATGTTATAATGGGATACGCAGAAGCAAATCGTATAAGGAATTCCAGTCACGTGCCCTAGCCAGGTAATTTTCCTGATTTCAAGAAAAAAAAATTCTACGAATATAATTTGAAACAATTTAAAACAACCTACGCATTTATTGCACATAGCTTATTGAGTAGTCTTTTGTTTAGACAGCCTTAAATGTTTAGAGTACAGTCCCTCCGCAAAGTTGAAATCAACCGTACTGTCAGAATAAGCAATTTGAATTATTAAACTCTATCAGCCACTTCAACTGTTCATGGGCTATATATAGTGTTTCTTTGGGATGATTGCCGTATTTTTACCAGATGTATTTCATCTACGATACGTTGCCTATGGCTACAGGATAATGGAGCACGGGTTGATTACTAATTACATGTAGGATACACGATGCCGATGTGACACCTATTATATTTTTGTGTTGTTAATTTAAAGAAATTAGTATATCAAACTTCATTTACTAAAGATAGTGACTTTTTTCCGTTTTGTCTTCAAGCTGCAATTAGCCATTATACGGATATCTGACTTAATATTGAAAGAGATCATTTTAGGCAGCTATCTTAATAAATATCATATCCTACGTAAGTACTGTCCTACCTCATTATAATACAGCTGATTATTGTACACCTAGTGTGGTGTCATACTTTTCATTTTGAACTTTATTGAAAATCATGTATCTGTACACAGATAGGGTTTTTTGGACAATTTTTATGTACTCAAATCGAGGATTCTCACACTCCATAGTTTATCAGGGAGTGATTTAACACGATCTGTGTGTATACTTACTTACATACGTACATACATACGTATATAAGTAATGTATCGAAATTATTTCACTTTAATATTTCCTTAACCCCTTAAAGCACGAATTTTTTTCGGAAAAACTGATAAAAAATGATACATTTTATGACTGAAAAAAATATATAGGTATAGAATAAATTATTTTTTGCAATTTTAGATCTGGGGGAGGGGGTGACTACAGTGGAAAAAGAGTTAAAAGTTATTAAAAAAATTGTTACTCAAACAAAGTGTAAATAATGTGATTGCATGTTTATTTTGAATTTTGCCCGTGTCAGACACGGGCAAATGCTTTAAGGGGTTAAAAACATCCTATCTCCTATTCTAATACCTTAAAATCTATTTTCCCAACCTCAAAATGTTTTGATCAAAGGAGTGTCCTCGGCTTAAAATTCTTCCAATACAAATCTTTCTGTGCAATAGATACAAATTTTCTGTCCATTCAACACGTTTTCCAGGCAAATAGTTCAGCTTTTCTCATGATCTTAACAGTTAAATTCGCTGATTAAGTTTCTTGTCCCTTCGGAAAATTTTATCTGCCTTCGCTCTTGGGTACACCTTTATTCTAATAAAGTGTTCTTCGTGTCATTTTCTTGTCTGTCGTTGACTGGTAAAGATCTGTTTTACCAGGTAATGAATAAAGTTTAAGTGTCCCTACGAACTGTGCTTGTTCATTTTACCAAAATGACTCGTCTGCAATTTACTTAAATAATCTAGTTGCTGAGGCTTCTACTTGTCCAGTAGCCCGGGCAAGTAAAAATAATAGGGGTTATAATTTCAAATGTGTCCAACATCTCTATAATTCCTGGATTACACACACACACATATGTATATATATATATATATATATATATATATATATATATATATATATATATATATATATATATCTATATATATATATATATATATATATATAATATATATATATATATATATATATATATATATATATATATATATATATATATCTTTATATATATATATATATATATATATATTTACAGTATAGTCTTGGTAATTCAAGAAGGATGACCGGTTCTAGCTCGAATTATTGAAAACTCGAACTATCAAAAAGGATTAATTTAATAAAATAGAATTATAAGCCCAATTTTTAAATTTTAAATATATTTCAGTAAGAAATGTAGTTACATAACAATATTACACTACCTGAAGATAAATGATTTAAATTTTAAAATAACTGTCAATTGTTTTTTGTTTAAGTTCCCAACTCTTTTTACGCGAGGCAATATTCTCTCATCTTCTGAGCATCGTATTGTTGGCTGGAGTAAACTTAGGTTGTTCTTCTACACTCATGTCCATAAATTAAAGATAATGAAGTTCAGGCAATGAAAGAGACAACAGCAAAAAAAATTGACTTATTAGTAAAGTCTATTTATTAAACGAAAGGTAAAGAGCAAAAAAGATGTTATATGTTTGACATAATTAATAAAAATTGCAATTTTTACTCCCTGGAGCAAATTTCAAAAAAGAACCTATTTACAGAAAACAGTATAACATGGTTAGTATGATGGTTAATACGGAGTATGTCTCCCGGACGATGCAATACAAGCGTTACAACGCCTACGCATGCTGAGTATCAGATTATCAATCTGATCTTGGGGAAAATTACACCATTCATCAAGCAATGCCCTCCGAAGTTCCGATAGACAGTTGGGAGGGGTTTGACGGGCTGCAATTCGTCGGCCAAGCATGTCCCACACATGCTCTATTGGATTCAAGTCCGGTAAGTATGCTGGCCAATCCATACGGGTGATATCCTCCGATTGAAGGCATTCGTCTACAATGTTTGCACGGTGAGGTCGGGCGTTGTCATCGATATACAGAAATTCAGGACCCATGGCGCCCCGAAACAAACGTACATGTTGTTCCAGAATGACATCCCGATAGATGTGGCCTGTCATCGTTATACTCTGAACATGCAGGTCAGTTCTGGAACCAAGAATAATTCCTCCCCAAACGAGCCATCCTGCACCACCGTAACGGTGTCGTTCAATGGTGTTCTCTTGGTGGTAACGGGTACCTGGCGCTCTCCATATGAAAGTCCGGCGAGAATCAGAATGTAAACTGAACCTGGACTTGTCGGAAAACATCACACAAGACCACTGTTGCGGTGTCCACAATGCATGCTCTCTAGCCCAGCATAATCGCAGGCGACAGTGAGTTGCGGTAAAGGGAACACATCTGACAGGCCTACGAGCATATAGACCAATGTTCCCTAAGCGTCTGTACACGGTCTGCCTTGAAACTGTCGTACCGGTAGCTGAAGAGAGCTGACGAGACAGGTCTGATGCTGTGCTCCGTCTGTTTCTTTTGGCAGTAACTGCCAAATACCGTTCATCATTCGGCGTAGTAACTCGGGGGCGACCTGTGCTGTAACATCTACTCAGATTACCATCATGTTTGAATCGTTGCCAAAGCCTGGAGATGACACTCTGGGCGATTCCAAGTTCCTCGGATACTTCCAGCTGGGTACGTCCACATTCCAGTCGTCCAATAATTCTACCACGTAAAAAATCATCCAAATGCTTCCTTTGTGCCATAACTATGCGGTTATTGCACTGAAAGGCTTTTAAAGCGCTTGTGAACAATTTTACTTCTTTGCTACCATTCCTTATATACCCCTTTCATACACTCTCGTCATTGTGACGTACTATCCGCGCCATCTGGTGGTTTCCTGCAATTTGCATATTCTTCTTCAAGATGTGTGGGATAATTCTACAGGTGAAATTTTTATTTTAGAGCTCATTTTCTGTGTGATTCTGAATTATCCTTAATTTATGGACATGAGTGTAAGTACCTCATGGTATCTTCTAGCTCAGCAATACTCTCACTGTGACTCATAAGAGGTGTAGAATCATTTGTTAGGTCCTCCTCCTCACTGCCATCAGGTTATAACATATTAATCGTATCAACTTTAGCTGCATCCGTAAAATCTAGTTGTTCCTCATTATTTTGCCATGCTTCCACATCAGGAATATTTATTTTTTTCACGTTATGGTATCTACACAACTAAACTAATTTTAGAATGTGGGAAAGTGCTTTTTGAAGTAGAGAGAAAAGGTGAATAGGTAATTTGAAACAGCACTGCCCCCTCACCCCCCCCCTCAATACAGACACCCTAAGAAGAATACAAAACCCATTTTTTTTTGGTGGGAAGACTTCTACTGATAGCTTCGGCATACTCGGTGAACACGAGGCCTATCAAACTACAATAAAAAACAGATGTAGTTATTTTTTTCCTGTGTGTCATTTTTGGGAAAATATATTAATGTTTTATTTTTTTATTTAGTAAGTCAAATTTAGTTCGAATTTATGGGAAACTCAAACAACTAAGACTCGAGTTATAGAGACTGTAATGTACGTGTAATGATACATACATATATATATATATATATATATATATATATATATTGTTTATATGCGTAAGATTAACCAACCTTTGAAGCAGAGAATAAAGAAGAGTGTAGATGTAAATAATACATGTTTTAAAGTTTTTGTTTGCAAGAAAAAATTTTAGGAAATTCATATCGAAATGTAATTTAAAATAAATAACACGTACGATTATATGATTTCGTAAGTTTAAGAAATTTCCTTTGTCAGACAACATTGCATTTCAAACAATTATAATTTTCCCTTTCTATTGAATGCGGAAGGAGGTTTTTATATCTATCCATTCCCATAGCTCAGTATGATCTGTTCCGTTCTGTTCCACGAAGACTAATAGATAATTATTTAAAACTCCTAATTAATTATTCAAGTTTGAATGATTCGATAAAAGAAATCCTCTATCATCATTTAACTGTTATTCTTCTACTCGCCTCCGCACTCCTTAGTAACGCCGTGAAGATTATTTTGCCCTTTGTAACCCAAATCCTAATTGCATTTCTAGGGTGATTGTTCTTTGAATCTACCCACAAGCTTATGCTACCAAGAATCCATGCTCTAATATCGAATGGAAGTGCTGAACTGTGTTTGGAATCATTATAGATTAGTCTTGAATGCCAAAGGCAGTATTTATATTAAAGCTAAAAGTTAGGTCCATTTTATTTCGAGATTATGGGTGAAAAAATGTCAATTTTTTATGTGCTTATTTTCACACATACATAGCTTTTAAAAATAATAGCATCATTCGTATACAAAATTTCCGAAAAATTAATGTAAAAAAATCTATTTAAATAAATGAGTAATTTACCTGTATAGCTGGCTTTATGTGGGTCAAAAATCATTAGACTTTGGAATCAATTCACACTAACTATAAATATAAAGCTTAGAATACTTAGCTTTTATCTTGAATTAAATTTTATTTATATCCTTTGTATTTACACGAATGGTTATGAAATTATTAATCAAAATGTGATCGTGTATGATACAATCGGAAACACGGTACTGCACTGAGTCCAACATTGCAATCTCGACAGTAGAACCTTGTTTCTCTCTTTACCTTCTTCCCTCTGCTGTCTCTTTTTGAGCAGCAAATAATCTAGTAGCCAGAAAAGTAAAAAAAAGCATTCGAAACCATAAAAAACCCAAGTGAGATAATTCGGGAAAGACTGATACCAAAATGTAAAATTTCCTAGTGCCCGAACTACACTCGGGATGAACCAGGATGGTACATTTCGCCTGCCCGAGTTCAGCTCGGGCAAAACCGGGCAGGGGTTAAGCATAAGGCTACATTTTTAAACGTGTAACGTATATAAGTTATTTTTAGTTCGACAGGCATTTTGTTTTAATTAATTAACTATTCCATTAATTTCGTTTTTAAATAGCTCAAGTAATAATAGATTGACTTTCTATAAATTATTTCTCATTTCAACAAAGTCTTCTTTTTGTTGTCAATTTATGTTCCTTTCTCTTGTTAATTTTCAATGTACATGTTTTTCAAGATGTTTGTAATGCTCATTGGTACAATAGCACAAATTCAAATATCTGTACAGACAAGTGTTTGTTTTTTATCACTTCCGAGGCTGGACCCATGCTTGGAGATCCCCCTCTCTAAGTTAAATTATGTAAAAGCATCTTGTTCCTAATATTATCTTGTAACCCATTTAACATCATCTAACTAGGGCTTCGTTCTAGTTTTGGTTTAATTTTAAATCTTCTTTCGCTAGTTTTAACCTTTTTTTTTCTTACTGTAACATTAACGGCAAGCATAATGCTACTTTCTTCCAGGGTTTCGTTTTAGTTATTTAAACTATGGACTTTTTTAAATGATAACTCACGACTATATTCTCTTATTATTTTTTTTTCTACTATTGCGGAGTGAACTGTTTCGTGGTAAACATTTGAAAGCCTAATCCTTAGGGAAGGCTGTTTGCCACAGAGGGTTAAAAAAAAATTTCTATAATCAGGAATGTTTACTACCTCTTTTCGCAACTGAGATTGTGAGACAAAAAGGAACTGAGAAATTAACAATTTATCACCACCACTTATTTTTCTTTTTTTTTTCACAGGGAGTCAATGGTAATTGCACCCGATCAGAGGAAGTGTTGTCTCCATCAAGGTGTTTTACATATGGATACTAAGCTTACATTCATGTTGTAGCCAAGGAAAAACCAAAAATAATTAAAAGCCGAAAAACCCACGCAGTATCAGTGACCGATTTGATCAGAAATGAAACTAGCAAAATTAACTCTAGTTACGTATAGCAAAACCTTAATAACCTTCTGTATTGATACTATATTTAGTTTGATTTAAATGCAGCAAATTATCCATTAATTCATAGGGTCTCTATTTAGGGACCGTTAAAAAAAGTTTACATTATTTTTATATGTTCTCGGAACGAGTTTTCTTTTTTAGAGGAATCGGATAGCAATTATCTAAACACCCACATCCTCCATAATTTTGAGTATCTGATATTATTTATAAATTTGTCATTTGAACCGACATTTTATGATTTTCCGAGTCTCACACATAAATTTACATTTTCTGCAGTACATCAAACGGAATTATGTCAAATAGCTTTATCAGTTATAAAGCTTCACTTTACGGTACTGCGTTTATATGTAACACCAATTAAATCTCTTACCATGAAAGTTTTCTCTTCTTTTTTTTTACAAAGGACATCTAAGATTAATCAGATGTCAGTTGTCAGTAATTATAGACTGTAATATTAAAAATTGCTTAACCCTTAATTTGGCTAAGTCTGTCCGCTACACCGGACATGTATATTTATAACTACTATATAACATAATTGTCAATGTTCACCACAGCGGACATTAATTATCTCAAAAATGGAAAATGATATTTTTTTTGTTTATTTTACAGAGATCCTAATGTCTATATAGACATGGGAAAATAACAGAAATTAAAAAATATTTGAAAAAACATCTTGCCAAAATAAGGGTTAAGTTTCATGTATGTTTTACTATCGGGAGTTCCTAACTAAAATTTAAAATATAGATAAATATATATTCTGCAGGAATAAAAATTTGAAAATCTTAAAATCATTGTTGACCAACAATTCTGAAGGGTCAACTACTCCATAGTTTCATTATTTCTAAATTGTTTTTAAAAAAACCATTGTAGTCCCCTATCCAGGGACAAGAAATAACATGGATATAGGGTCATTTTTTAATCACCATAGTCATTCAGAGCGACTCTAAATTGTTTTTAAAAATAAGAGGAATGGTAGTTCCCATCCAGACAAACAAGAAATAACATGGATCATATGGTCACATTCTACTCCATAGTCATTCAGAGAGATTCCAAATTGTTTTTAAAAATAAGAGAAATGGTAGTCCCCATCCAGACAAACAAGAAATAACATGGATCATAGGGTCACATTCTACTCCATAGTCATTCAGAGAGTTTCTAAATTGTTTTTAAAAATAAGAGGAATAGTAGTCCCCATCCAGACAAACAAGAAATAACATGGATCATAGGGTCATATTCTACTCCATAGTCATTCAGAGAGACTCTAAATTGTTTTTAAAAATAAGAGGAATGGTAGTCCCCATCCAGACAAACAAGAAATAACATGGATCATATAGTCATGGATAACATGGATCATATAGTATACATAGGGTCACATTCTACTCCATAGTCATTCAGAGAGACTCTAAATTGTTTTTAAAAATAAGAGGAATGGTAGTCCCCATCCAGACAAACAAAAATTAACATGCAACATAGGGTCACATTCTACTTCAAGAGGAAGAAAATATTTAAATTACAATTCAGATTTGAACCAATAGTGTTGGGAAGGCGGATGAATGATACTAAAAGTTGCACAAGATGATTTATTGTTCTGAGAAGACTCACAGCAAGTCTTCAAAGGCGCGAGCTTGCGTGTTGTATAGTTCATACAGACGAATGGGCGATTGGCGCACACTCTCGATGACTTTTAGTAATTAGTTAAATATGTCTGAAGCAACAACGGCTGTTCTAAGGAAAACCGATGTAAGAGACTATTACATAATCTTCAAGGATACCAGTCAGATGTCCAAGAAAACATTCTGCTGGTGTTTAGAATATATTGTACAGTAAAGTTTGTTGTTAGACTAAGTATGTTGACTCCGTAAATTGAAAATACACTCTCTACTGAATGTTATCTCATCACTAAATAATACTAATGGAATAAATCAGGAATCGCTATTTCCTATTCCAAACAACCACTCCATAAAATTTTCCCAGTGAGGATAATCATCTCTGTAGAAACACTGCACCTTTTGCTTATAGTAGGAGTGAATCATCCCTATTGTAAAATACAACATACTTTTCTTAGAGGCACCCATTCCATAGACCACCGCTCACGTATTTATAGAAGGAGTTGCTACAATTCCCGCTAAACCTTGCTATCTTATTTATGACAATCATGATTTTATCAAATATTCTGAGTTTCTATTTCAGTTGGCAAATGTACCGATTATTTTCAAGTATCGGTCAACACAGTGAAAGTAGGATAATTTAGAATACGACACATTGAAAATCGTAATATCTTCTTTTTTCACGTCCAAGTATGAGACTTGCAATTCTTCCAATACCTCATATATGTTCTCCGCCAATGTCTTCCTGAAATGTTTTGGAAGTTGTGATCAATGTAATATTTTAAAATATTGATGTTCCGCTTTTAAAAGACAACATTTAACCCGAGTGTCTTTCTTTTGTCCTACAAGGAGCAAATATGCTAAATCTTCTCACAGTAAATTTGCTTAGTGTAAATGCTTAATAGTCTTACTTAGGAGATATGGTACGTAGGCAGGTACAAAATGACATCAAATTAATGACTTATTCATCCTCTACGCATTTCAAAATGCCATTTTTATGCTTCTCAAAGTAAAATACTTATCTATGCATTCTCTGAAAGACGTTTGACATTCGGTAAAAGTTCTTTTTGCATTACCTTTAGAGATATTGTTTATATTAGGTGTTCAAGCGTTCTTCGTGCAAAATTATTTCACCCCACTTTTTGTTAAATACCCATTTCATATGTTAGAGCTCGCGTACTTGTCACATTAGTTGCTGTAATACTTGCTGAAGTTCGATTTTCTATTTCTGGTGTTTGTTCATTTCACAAGCATCTTGCATTGCTGTTTGAGATTAGAAAAGATCCTGTTTCTTAATGCTGTAAATCAACACTGGCGAAGATAGAATTGTTTAGTATACAACGTGTTGGAAAGTCATTATTATGCATTTAAAGAAGGAATCGCCAATGGCTGCAGCTTAAGTTACGGCATGAAGTGTCAATTTCTTGTCTGTATACATTTAAAATGTCAAAGTGCTAATCCAAATGAGATGACTGTCAGTACTTTCCCTTATGCTAAGTCTGGTGCATATAATCATTGCAGCTTGTCTGCAATATAATCTTTCTTGTACAAATGTCGGAGGTTTCAAGTATCCCTTGCGCTCTAGACCAGAATAAGTCGAGAGTACACACTCCAGACTAAATCTGAACTCTTTAATGAACAGCATTTGAATCCATACTACCATTGAGTCCATTCTCGATGTTCAACAATGCAACGTCTTCGGATTCCACGATGTCTTGAGATCAAAGAAATATAGTGGTTAGAGGCTACCTTGGCGACGCTTTTTGTGGACTGTTTGGCTTGACATCCTCTGCCCTGTTGCTAAAAAACTTCCCTTTCCAGCTAAGTAGCTTTTCCTAGAATTATATGTTCTCTTCTGCCTAGATGTTAGTATGAGAAATCGGTCATCAGTTGTTGTGGTAGCACTTTGTGATGATAATCTATAAGACGTTCCTTGACGATTTCCCCATTTTATAGTTTGGTTTGGTTCACTACGATCTATTTACGATCGAACACGAAAGCTAATGAGACCGGTATCTACTGCTTATATCCAATTCCGAACGGCTACGAACATCCATGCTCCAGTGGGATTCGAACCCACGAACTCCGGTACCGAAGATAAGTTTTTTTATAATAAATTTTAAAGCCTCAAAGGGATTCTACTTTTTACTCCATTGTATTCCTCTGCACTCCTTTTCGTTTGACCAGATTCCAGTCTCCCGACACAATTTGTAAAAAAAAAAAAAAAAAAAAAAAAAAAAAAAAAAAAAAAAAAAAAAAAAAAAAAATAAAAAAAAAAAAAAAAAAAAAAAAAAAAAACACAGAAAAAAAAAAAAAAAAAAAAAAAAAAACAAACACAAAAAAAAAAAATCCATAATATATTATGCTCCAATCACTCTTTACGAAGAAAAGAGTGATTCTTCAATATGCTTTCACAAATGTGACTGAAACAAGAAACTGTTTTCAGTATTTCAAACTATTGACGTGTCTTTTATAAAGTACACGTCTATTCTGATTGGCTTTTTACGGAATCAACTGAGCTCAAATATGTCGCTTCTTTTTATTAGATTTTTGCATTCAGTAAATTCTTAAAAGCCTTGCTTAGAACATATTTAGACGGGTACAAAATGACGCCAGAGAGGAGGGCTGATTCATACTCGGCGCTTTTCGACTTTACATTTTTCTGACAATCAGAGTGTGTTTTTATATTATATGGTAATTATTGTTCAACTGGACAGGTATTATCACTTGCTACTTCCAGAAGATGGTAACTCTAATATGTTTACTCAAATGCAATGGAAAATAAAAATGGCTCTAGATGACAACAAAAACAACCACAGTCTAAAAGCATTAATTTTATTAACATAAGACATAAACTCAGATATTAAATTTAGAAAACATAAGTATAAGGAAATGAAACAATTAGCGTATTTAAAGGTCAACAAAACTTAAATCAACTTAAAAATAACGAATTAGACATGAGACAAAAGTAATACTATCTCTATGATAGGCAAACGAACAAGCCACCTACTCTGCTAAGCAGACAAAACACTGTATTTAAACAAACTAAGAATGTACTGAAATGACGCTTCGGGGAGAGATACTGCAAGAGATAAGATTTAACCATAAGGTCTAACATCACTCCCCTTATTTTTTTTAAAAATAGTTTAGAATCACTCTGTATATACTTTCCAATTAAGTAAAATAATATCCATTAATACATAAATAAATTATTTTTTGATAACTTATGGCAACTTATATATATAAAAGAAAGAGAGAAGTTTAAATTTTAAAGTCATTCGAAAAATAATATACAAAATCAGATTGCGGAAAATATACCAAGATCTTAGTATGTCTTGCCTCGACGAGATAAGAGCTTTCTGTAAGGAGAGGATTACTTCAATTTAAGTTTGAATATTACCTTACTATTCCAGTTCCCACCTAGTGAAATGCTATATATTTCCAATGAAAAGTAAAAAAGAAATCCCAAACAGCTAAAGTAAATATGAATAAGTAAATGGCTGTTTTGCTAACAGACTGCTGCATGCTGCCGTCTTGTCTGCTAACGAATGCAATCTGATCCCCTCATTTATCTCGATATTTGTTTTTGCATCGTGGGTGTCCAAGGAAATGTGATGCTATTCTAATAGGAGGGTATGATCGCTTTCCTTCGCATAACTACACATCTCTCATTCTTTCTTATTTTCTTCCATTCAGGTCTCCCATTATATAGTTTTACTTGAATAACAATCCCTACAGGCATAATTCATATATGATATTGCTCTCCAGATATAAAATTATTTTCAGTGTTTTACTATAATATGAAATAAGCATTCTTGTTAACATGTCACGATTTCTTTAAAACAAATAACATGCTTTATAAAACAGCATTGTAAAACATCCCTTGTATTAGACGTACCAGCTTGTTTGTTTCTTTCAAATGCTTCTTTAAAGAAGCCAATTTTCGTCTCAAAGTATCTATAGAATTCTCTATATACAATTTTCAATCCTTTAAAGATAGAGAAGATACATTTTTCAGAATACTCTAAATATACATTAATTTTCTTTTTCTGAGATTGATATCTTTTTTCATGATTACCAATAATTTCAGAAAAAAAATTTAGCCTCGTCACTGGGCATTTTAAGAACAAAATTGCAGAGAAAATAGAATCGATATTGTTGTCAAAGAAATAATTAAATATTGGATATAAAACAAGCTTCGATCTTTTGCCTTATATATAACTCGATATAATCAATATAAACTTATGCTCAGTTCTAAAATGTATCCTAAAAGTAAAAAATGTGATGTGAATATCATCTTATGTAGACAAGTGTTCCTTGTACTCCTAGTAAATTAAACACATTTGTTATTGTATGCTTCTTCAGAATTATAGTTCCTCAATTATTTAGTGATTCAAAATAAGCTTCATTTCTTTAGGTAATAAAGATGTCAAAAGAGAGTTCATTCAGAAATGCCTAATAGCGTTAATATGCGTTGAGATATTTTCATTACATAGATACTTCTTCATATACCAAATTATTATGAGATTACGATGTACTCATTTACTTTGTTCTAAAAAGTTCTGAAACAGTAAAATTCAAAATTGATTCATGAAAACTACAAATTTTTATTTTATATTTTTAAGAATAGGTCTAAAAAGTATGGTTTCGACTGCTTTTCATTCATTATTTCGACTATGCATATGAATACGTCGATATTTTTATGTTGTATAATTGTGGAATTAAAGCACTGCCATTTTTATTGTAATATCTATCAAATAAAAGTTTTTCATTCATAGAACTCGGATTGTCAACAAAATGGGTGACGCACAACTAAATAATGCAACAGTCATAAAACTAAATTTCAACATTCTATAGATAATTATTTTAAGTTATACCTACCCTCCAACGTTAGTATCTGCTATATTGACGTTCTCTCTTTATATATATATATATATATATATATATATATATATATATATATATATTATATATATATATATATATATATATATATATATATACATAAAATACATATATACATATATATACATATATACATATATATTACATATATACATATAATACATATATATATATACATATATAACATATATATATATATATATATTATATATATATAATAATATATATACATATATACATATATATACATATATACATACATACATATACACATATATATATATACATATATACATACATATATATACATACAAAATACATATACATATATATATATATATATATATATATATATATATATATAATATATATATATATATATATATATATATATATATGGTGAGATTACAATAAAAATATGTGCTTAACTAGATATTACAAAAGTCCGGAACATAAAGTTTCAACAGTTTACGACTAATAATTTTTGAGATACGCACGAATGTACATACATACCTAAAGATGTCACGCTGAAAATAGTCAAAATGAATTCAGGAATGATCAAAATAAATATTTGAGTTCAAATTTTAACATCGAATCTACTCCTGATTTCAATTCTTCTTAGCTTCGTACAAGATGTAAAAATAAAATCTTCTTGCAGTCAATAACTAATAAAAACGAAATGAGTAGTTGGTGATGTGTATCGTGTTCTAAATTTTTAATGACAATGAACGTATTAAAAGTGTGGGAATAAACCTTACTAGGATTGGTTTTGAGTGCTATGGTCTATTTTTTGCAACACGAGGGATAATGAGACCGGGGCCTACAGCTTATAGTCGATTCCGAACGGCTACGAACATCTATGCCACTGGGGGATTCGAACCCACGAACTCCGGTACCGATCTTAAAGGAGACATTTAGATGGTCCTACCTTCGTGTTCGTTCTTGAAAATATTCTGCGTGTCTTCAGAAATCCACTTCTTCAATTGCCTTACAGTTTGTCATTTTTATGATCCGACTTAGCCCTAATGCCACCCGAGAACGACCTATTTAAATTTCACGAACGAAAAGGAATAAAATGGGACTCTAGTCTAGTAAAGTAGGGAGTGTGATCTATCATTGTTGTTACCTTCTTACCGGTAACGCAGAATGCAATTATATAGATAGCAATGGAATTGATGTCTGTGACTGGTTCAGTATAAAAATATGATAAGTCCGAAAGGATTCGTTTAAAAATCTATTTATTATTCAAACAGAAACATTATGTTATTTACAAATTAAAGTAAAGCACTGCTGTAAGCAACACTTGCTACAGCTAACCAAAACAAACAATCACTGTGCTTACATTCGATCAACCGCCTGAAAGCCATGCTTTTTATACGGCGGTGATACTCCGCAGTGAACTAAAAATTTGCATTGAAATCTATTTGCATAAACAGTATTTCTTTTGCTGCGTTTCAAATAAAATAAAGTCGAATGCACAATTTAATGGAAAGAATAAAATAAAAATAGGGCCAGGCACTTCATATTGATAACAATTGCGATCGAATTACGGGTTGGAAATGAGCCGTTAATTACAACTAAATGTGCAGGCACAATGTCAGGATGCTGCAGCCATTCATCTCCACCGCACAGATGTTCTGTTAAAATCGTGTACCCATATGATTTTCTTAAATTAAAATGATCAATAATTACCTACACAGTTAATCGACCACAGGAAATCACAAAATGGTTCAATGGTTTCATCAACACAGGAAGCCGTTTGTTGTCCTGGCTTTACATCATTTTTGCTGTCTTCCCAACCCTCACTGAAACGTTTAATCCTTTTTACAACAGCTGTTTTATTCAATGCGTTTTTTCATAAACAGTTCTCAAAATTTTATAAATTACCTGAACGTTTTTTCCAAGTGTCATCAAAAATTTTATGTTGAGTTGTTGTTCTATCTGTTCCTCAATATTTGTTGTCGACGAGCGAAATATGTCACAAAAAAAGTCTTGCCTATAGCTGTACACTGAACTTAATAGTCTGGCCTATACTGCCGCACCAGGGGGGTTATCTGCCTAGTAGTTAGTATGCATGGCCAAACTTCAACTCAGGTTGACCCTAGTAGCTCAGTAGTATCACTTTGATAGACTACAAATTATTTCAAACCATCTACAAAAGTTACATTAATGTTTACATAACTACTTAAATATTGGCCATTACTATGGATTATAAAAGGAAACTATTTATAAAAATACCGAATCGGTTGAGCATTAACGAAGTCCACGGGCTAGAATCCTGCTGGAGATATTCATGATCATAATCATTTAGAGTCTGTTTAAACAGTACGTTTCAGTTTATAATGGCGTGGCAGCAAACTGGATTATAGTTATCCAAACAAAACTCATTTATGTCGGCTATCAGTATTTCTACTGTTTCATCCCAAATACATAATTTAAAATTATTCATCCTTAAGGTATTAGAATTATTAATGTATCAAGCCATTTTTTTTTTGTTGCAAAACAGATGCAGTTCTTATTTATAAGCATTACTGTACTCCATTATAAGAAATAATTACGCTGAAGTTACATGTTGAAACTTTTATAAAATGAATTATAGATTGAAAACAAGAAGCTTCTAAGAAACGATGATGAAAAGCCCTGATGTTTTTATATTGGGAAACGAGTGTAAAAACAGAGAGATACAGAGAAATTGGTTAGAAATTTTATAAGCGTTCTAAAAAATAATTGGGCTGAAAATTCTCGGATGGTTGATCCCATTGTTTATCTTGCTTTCTTATCATTAAGATATTTTAAAATCAATTATTTTGCATCATTAGCAAGAAATAATCCTTTAAATAATAATAAATAATACCTACATATAGGTTTTCTTGGTAAACAAATTTAAATTTTTTTCCTATGAAAAATAACTCTGCCCACATTCTTCAAATCAATTCATAGGAGTAGAATTTTATTTTCCTTGTGTTAAAGCATGTTAAGAGGAATGTGGATAAAAAACGTTATAAATAGGAAGGTTTGCTTGCTTTTTATTAATTAAAAGGACGGTAAAGGAATTTATATTAAATCTTTTCATGTGAGAAAAAAGGGGTATGTGTAAAGGTAAAGAGGGAAATATGCACTTATTTGCCAATTAAACACATTTTTTTAATTAAATTGTCCCATTTCATACAGTCATAATACGACCAAATTAAAAAAATGCGTACAAAGAAGTTATGTGGTGTTAACTTGATATTTCTTCGTAGGATATTTTGGAAGATAGGAATAAAATGTTGACGTAGAATGATCAACCGTTCTAAATGTAAATATATGGGGTACCTTATAGGCACTCTAACAGGATTAGTAAACTTATCATAGGATTAGAATAAATAATGTGTACCTGTACACATCTATTATGCTCTATGTTGAGGTTTTGTGACGACTTCAATGATCTCGAGTGAAGAGGTAGCTTGAAGAAGGATCACAGTCTCTATAAAATTGGAAATTACTTTTATTCTTTCTGGAGTAAATACTGTTAAATATACAACACAAGTCTTATTCTCCCCAAAACAAGTACAAATGTAGAGGATTTTTGGCTGGCACTGAATTGCCACGAAGATTACACTCGAGAAAATAATAGATTAAATAATCTCACAAATGGTTAGGCTCTTCCAGGGTGCAATGCAACCCAATCTATCTCCTATTCGGTATCCGAGACCCTGCCGCTCCTTATATGAGCGGACTTCACGAGTCTCCCGAATGCAATCACTAAACGTCTGGCTCAGGTGAAAAGACGCGAAAGCCTCCACGAGGTCAAAGCACCTACGTAAAAAAATGTCGAAAAGCCCCGAGTCACAAAATTCTAAGCTTTTTATATCTGAGGGTCAGTTAAGCTCCAGCCAGCCGTTTTTCACCGTATTCCAGTTACCTGAGAACTCCAGCTAAAGTTGCAGCTAGTTTTTTAGTTGAATTCTCATTCGCCAGCTGTTCCGACTCTGGAATTTCCGAGGAATCATTAACTTGACCGATCAGGGGCATAGCGCCTATTCAATCTAACTGTCAACATTCCAGACTCTACGACGCCACGCTATTGTAAACAAGTCAACAGGTGGGATTTCCGATCAACTGATTTAGCGCGTGCTCTGAAGAAAGTGGAGTATTCACTGTATGAAGAAAATATTTTTAGGATGGATACTTATTTAAAAAACTGCACTAACTGAAATAAAATTTCTCGAGCAATATATTTTAAATTAAGTTTCCTAAATATTTATATTTGCATTAAAAAGATAATTCGCCATTGTTTCCAAAATTGTTAAACATATATTAATTAAATCAGACATGACCCTATTGAATTTCCATTTTGTTACACCGCAAAGTCTTTCTAAAAGAATCCTTAATCATCTATCAATAGAAATATTTTTCCTGGCTTTAGCATTGAACTAGAAAAATTGAATATGGCCATTAACCATCCACCTTAACACACATCTTGCATACGTAGCATCACATATGAGAAACATTACGAGTGCAGATTTCGTTGCTGATCGATGAGAAGGGTGTTTATTTGGATGTTCCTCAGTTCGTAAATAAAAAATAATTTTGAAGTTATGGCTATTTTTATGTTCAAAGTTAGGCGATGCATACGTGATGCTCACAATAAATCTTGTTTCTTTGGCAGAGAGCTAGGCACTTGCCTTTCCAAACCCTGTGTAGATCCCATAATTTATAATGAGAGCAGTGTATAGGACGATATCATTCCTCTCTATCTGAGAAGAGCAACACTCCTTTCATGTCTTCTATTGTTCTCATAGCATGTTACGATTAACGTTCACGTTTCTTTCTAAAATCAGCAGGGTACATAAATAAAAAAGGTCATTTTATACGAGTGAAAGGGCACATTTCATTAAGAAAAAGGGCACTTTCTAAAACATTGCCTATTTTTGATTTTTGGAATAAAATTTGATTTTTGTAAATTAACTATAGGAAATTCTGTCACAAATAATAGTTTAAAATCCATACCAGTGAAATTATGAAGTACTTTCATGCAGAAAATATCTATAAATTTAACCAATACCTGATTTCTTTTAAAGAATTATAAATTTTAAATGTGTATGTCATACTGGGATTATTTGTCAGTAAAGCATATGAGTAAAATGCTAATTTTTGAAGTTGAAGAAATCCATTTTAAATTGAGAAAGATTACAAAGAGATGAACTACGATGAAATCATTAATTTATTCGCTCATGCTATATCTAGAAAACTGGTAACTATCACAAATAATAGTTACCAGTAAAATTATGAAGTACTTTCATGCAGAAAATATCTATAAATATAACCAATACCTGATTTCTTTCAAAGAATTATAAATTTTAAATGTGTATGTCATACTGGGATTATTTGTCAGTAAAGTATATGTGTAAAACGCTAATTTTTTATATAATTTTAATTTTTAGTTGAAGAAATCCGTTTTAAATCTAGAAAGACTACAAACAGATGAACTACGATGAAATCATTAATTTATTCGCTCATGCTATGTCTAGAAAACTGGTAACTATCACAAATAATAGTTACTAGTAAAATTATGAAGTACTTTCATACAGAAAATAACTATAACTATAACCAATACCTGATTTTTTTTAAAAGAATTATAAATTTTAAATGCGTACGTCATACTGGGATTATTTGTCAGTAAAGTATATGAGTAAAACGCTAATTTTTAAAGTTGAAGAAATCCGTTTTAAATCTAGAAAGACTGCAAACAGATGAACTAAGATGAAATCATTAATTTATTCGCTCATGCTATATCTAGAAAACTGGTAACTATCACAAATAATAGTTACCAGTGAAATTATGAAGTACTTTCATACAGAAAATAACTATAACTATAACCAATATCTGATTTCTTTAAAAGAATTAAAAAATTTTAAACGTCACACTGGGATTATTTGTCAGTAAAGTATATGTGTAAAACGCTAATTTTTAAAGTTGAAGAAATCCGTTTTAAATTGAGAAAGACTACAAACAGATGAACTACGATAAAATCATTAATTTATTCGCGCATGCTATATCTAGAAAACTGGTAACTATCACAAATAATAGTTACCAGTGAAATTATGAAGTACTTTCATACAGAAAATAACTATAACTATAACCAATATCTGATTTCTTTAAAAGAATTAAAAAATTTTAAATGTGTATGTCATACTGGAATTATTTGTCAGTAAAGTATATGAGTAAAGAGCTAATTTTTAAAGTGGAAGAAATCCGTTTTAAATTGAGAAAGACTACAAACAGATGAACTACGATGAAATCATTAATTTATTTGCTCGTGCTATATCTAGAAAACTGGTAACTATCACAAATAATAGTTACCAGTGAAATTATAAAGTACTTTCATGAAGAAAATATCTATAAATATAAACAATACCTGATTTCTTTCAAAGAATTATAAATTTTAAATGTGTACGTCATACTGGGATTATTTGTCAGTAAAGTATATGTGTAAAACGCTAATTTTTAAAGTTGAAGAAATCCGTTTTAAATTGAGAAAAACTACAAACAAATGAACTAAGATGAAATCATTATATTTATTCGCACGTGTTATATCTAGAAAAATAATGTTATAAATAACTTTTCTTTTTATATGACGTAAAAATATAACGTTATTTTGTCGATTCATTGTAAATATATGATTTAGAAAGAAAACATGTTTATATATTTTCCCACTGCATTTGGTGGTAAAGGAGCAAGCCAGTCTTTTGCCACTGGCGCCAAAGGACCTAGTTAATCCTCTAGCTGCTCATCCCGCTATTTCCACGGGCAACTCAAATGTAGCAAAATTTGCTTATCCCGCGATTTTCGCTGGCATTTGCTTTTCTTCCTTTTCTGAGTAGCACATCCCACTTTTTCACAGTTTAAACAGTGTAATAAATTATATACAGTATTAGACGTTTAATTATGTAATAAATAGAATTATATGAATAGAATTATAGTTATATTAGATAATATAATAATTTTATATATTATAATTATAATAATATATTTATATAATTTATATAATATTATGTATTTATTACATAATATAATTATAATATATAATTATATATTATTATATATTATTATATATTAAAATTATATTATGTAATATATATAAATTAACTGTAATTCACCTGAAATTTATTTTAAAAAATTTCTTTCTCTTGATAACATCTAAAATTATTTTTCTGACCGTATAAAACTCACTATAAAAATCTATAAAAAATCTTTTCTAGAGAGAAAAAGTACATATTTCAATTCTTCAATATATATATATATATATATATATATATATATATATATATATATATATATATATATATATATATATAGAGAGAGAGAGAGAGAGAGAGAGAGAGAGAGAGAGAGAGATTTAAAATGTACAAAAATAAATGTACAATTTTTGAACCGATTTTGGTCAGCAAATTGAGCAGTTAGAGGGTTAAGGCTCTGACATTATATAAGAGTATAAATGTACAGTACATTCTACTAAATATATGGGGAAATGCATATATGACAAAAATACAATTATCGCTGTATAACTATAAAACATTTCTCTTCTTGCGCGTGACCACCAAACATCTAAAGGTAAAATTAGAAACACGGTTATTCTATTAAAGTAACAATTGAATGAATTGCTACAGAAAATGTATCAATTCTGGCCGTGGGCTTTTCATAATTTCGAAAGCAATCAGACTTTTTTCCCTTTGAGATTTCGTTCTGTAAACAAATAACATGTTGTTATTCCAAACATCGAAATTCATTATCCAACCATTTCAAAAAAAAATTTCTAAATCAACTCTACATTTTACAGGGCATCGAATTCCTTCCAAGCGTATATTTTTTGTGAGTATGTTTCCACGAATATGTATATCTTTAAAGGATTAATTTAAATTTTTCTTTCCTGCTGTTGACAAACATCTACTCCAATTTCCAATCATTGATTTTTAAAGGTTTGTGATAAGCAAAAGAACTTATTTCTAAATTTCAATTTAAAAACATTTTTTTTATAAATCTCCAGCGCTTCATTTTCTGTCCTCATGCTCTTTAGTTTTCTAAGTGCGTTTCGAAGAAGTAAAATTTCTTTTGTTTAATTTGGGTGAAATTTCATTCAATGTTCCATATTTTCAACTCTTTTAACCCTTTATATCCTGAATTAATTTACCATCAACTTTCTTGCTGAATTTTTGCATCATTAGATAAGTTTTAATGGAGAATAATCATAGAAAAAAGGAAATCAATTTTTACTGTATTTTAGTAGTTAATTTTTCAGCTGGTACTTTCTAGTACCAACATATATTTTTGACTCTATGATAGAAAATAAAACATTAAGTTATAAATAAAACAAATGAAATGCTTACCTGCGAAGTATAGAAATCTCTAAAAAATAATAGTACCAAATAACTGGTAATAAACCACTAAATTTACTCAATTTAACAACACGTGTATCAACTCTACCACAAAATGAACTTCGAATGCAGCACTCCAATTATAAAATCCCTACTATGAGAATAAAAAGGATTCCTGAATGGTGCTGTCATTTCTTTCCTGCTGTAGAAACTGCATCGTTCATGTCCTTGTGAGTACCGTCAGGAAAAACGACTTAATTAGGAATATATAGGTGTTTGATTGAATCTGTACTTATAAGTACCATCAGGATAAAAAGGGTTAAATGTGAAGCCAAAAAATTAACCAAAGGGATAGTGTTGCACTTCGGTTTAGTAGTTTTTGGGTTTCAATCTCACTGCTGTTGTTGTCATAGTTATAGCCAATCAGAATACGATACAGGTGATTTATGGTAACTAAAATAGATTTCTAAAATTTTCCTTTTCCTCCTTTAATTTTTTTAATACCTAATTTCTCAGCTATAAAAATGTCAGATAAAAGAATGATCTCTGACTTAAATTTTTAATACTTACCTCTAAAAGTAATTTTTGAGATTTTGAATATTTTGGGTTTCAATCTCACTGCTGGAGTGGATGGTCGTAGGCAATTGGAATTGACTTTAAGCAGATAACAATCTTTTTAGAACTTTCAGTGAGTAACAGAAGGACCGAGAACGTTATGAAGCCACGCATAGAACAGTATCCTATCAACCTGGTGATCTAGTATGGATTTTTACACCTATACATAAAGTGAGGGTTTCCGAAAAGCTCCTGAGACGTTATTTTGGCCCATATAAGGTCCTGAAACGACTATCTGACGTAACGTACGAAGTTGAAGATTTTGACCCCATGTCGAAACGGAGAAAACATAGGGATACCATTCACGTCCTTCGGATGAAACCTTATTGTGACCCCGAAAATCAAGGCATTGACGACACCTCTAACGATGATCCTCATTGATCAGACACCGAACCTGATGGATCAGCGATACCCGAAAAAAAACCCTCGTAAATGACCGAAAGAGCAAATATCCCTGTGACTCGGTCTAAAACTAGGGCTGAAGCAGTCGAACGACAGCGGGACGCTGTCGTCTAAGTTAGGAGTATAATGCCACATTTCAAGCGAAATCTGCGGAGCTGCATGGTACAATGGTTAAAGCCATGGGCTACAAACCGAAAGGTCTCCTGTTTGATCCTGAGTCAGGACAAGTATGCTTTCGTAATTTTATGTTCGATTTAGGAAGTAGTCAAGAAGACTTCTAAATTATGTAAATTTTCTGTTCCATTAAAAAGCATCTAGAATGTTCTGTTACGATATAAAATCCTCTGTTAAAACTGCGAGCGGCACTTGTTGTTTGAGTACGAGCCAGGTAGCTTGGCATTTAATAAACGGTGTTATTTCTTAAAATTGACTGTTGTCTTCATTTTGTGCCACCAGTACTTCTCCAGCATCCACGTTACTTTTAAAGAATTTCTACTTGATATGACAAATCTGTTAATTAAAAAAATTATAGAACTGCTTATAAAAAATATAATAAAATTTGTTATGTTATTTCTTCACATAACAAATTCAATTTTTAAAATTTTCAATATCTTAAAAGCTTTTATTTTTTCATTTTAAAATATTGAATAACTTTAAGACTTGGTTTACAGACTAAAAAATACATTTTACTTATATTTGAAGTAAAAATTTAATTTTTAACACAATTTATGCAAGCAAGTTTTCTTTTTTTATTTGAAGCTTATTTTCCATGTTACTTTTAAAAATGTTCTACTTGAAATGACAAAACAAAGTTTTTTAAATTAAAAAAGTTGTAAAGAAAAACTCATTCTGAAAGGTGTTGTTTATTTTATTTTATGATGAATTTAAGATATCTGATGTAGACACAGGACTTCATTTCACACCTATTAAATTATACAGATTTTTTGCACTTCATTTTAACTTATTTTATTTTAATAGGAAATACGATCCTGTAATTCTTTGATAAAGTGGACAGTTAAATTGTTGATAAAATTCTGCCTTTTCAATAACATAAAAATTACAATCAATATACATTAATTCAACATAGAGTATTGCTGAAGTGCTACTATTTGATGGAAACCAGTGCAACGTCACGAAATACTCGGGTAGCGTGTGGGTGTCGAAGTGGTTGTGACACGACGTACAGCTTAAGACAATAACAACGTTTATTCTTGATTAAATAAAAGTTATGTACAAATTTTCAGAATGGAAATCACAGATTTCAAGTGAGCTGGTGCGGCCCTAAAAGTCCCAGGTTCAAGGTGAACCTAAAAATAATCTGCTGTCAGGTACCAACAGATACCGTTATACAGGGGTACAACTAGTCATAGAGACTCTCCGGTGAAAAACTCGCGCCGTCTGACGTTACCTTTCGCCTCTACCCATTGACTTTTCCTCCCCGCTTAGCTGTCCTGCTAGCCTCCAATTAGTCCATTGTTTGAAGCCTTACAGTCTCACATTTCGGCTTAGCGTCCGACCTCCCAATCACCTAGGACATCTCAAGGCATGTCGAAGTAAAAACCCTTTGTAGTATAGTATCAAAAACCCAGACAAAAAGTCTCCTTGACCTGGGATTTAACAAAACCTCTTTGTGAAGCCAATGGGGTGTAGCGACGTCACCCCAGTAGTGCAGATATCCGTTATATTGAAATTTTCATTTAAATAGAGTGCACATTGAAAGCCAAAAATGGAAGTATGCAAGCAGATATTATAAAAGACCTAAATACAAAATTTCAATGTTTTAAAATATCTAATCGTTTTCTGTTATGACATACAGCGTTAGCACAGGTTATTTTTAAATTTTTCGTTATATTGAATGCAGATTCCAATCAAAAAAGAGAGGCAGAACAAGATGTTATAACAGTCCTAAATAAACACAGATCGAATACTTTAAAAGAATACATAAAAATCGCAATCACATTAAAAAGTTAAAGGAAATCTATAATATATTAAATTCAAACTACTCTTTTATAGAAATTAAATTTTGAAATGAATGAAAATATTAAATAAAAACAGTGATAATAAAAAAAGTTATTAAATTTTAAGTCAATAATTCAGTGTATAATTTTAAAATAAATAATGTCGAAAAGTTCCCCACCCGCTTAGGCGTTCGCAACCATAAATCCTTGAGTTAGATGTGGGTGTTGGTCATCTGTTTAAGTGGGTGTGGGTTATCTGTCATCAAGTCCTAAATAAAATTAATTTTCGACTTTGTATACGCCAAATTGTTTTTCAGTTTTTAAAACTGCATGCGTACGTACTTACAAAAGTCACGACAAAATTAGCTAGCATGCGATCAGGGATTGTTAAATCGAATGTTTAAACTTTCAAATTGTAAATTTCACCGGATGTACATACAGACGTAACACTGTAAATTGTAAAAATTAATTCAGGCATAGTCAAAAAGAGTACTCTCGAATAAATGCGAACTTTTACAATACATCCTTTACTTTGTACAGGGAATTAAAACGGTTCGTTATAATGAAAATTTTTAGTCTTGGTACTAGGTCCCATCAAAAAACTCTTATCTTCTTCACCCTTTTACATAGCCAGACAACACGTAGATTATACAGTAGAGACGAAAAGATAATTATGTTTGAGGGAGAAAAACAGGGAAGAGAAACGAAACAGTGAAGGCAAAAAATAAAGAAATAAATAAAAGGATAGCTGAGCAACCCTTCTTTCATTAATAATATTGTCGCTGAAACTTCTCTACCGGCCGAAAACCCAGAATACTCCCTGCCTTGCATGATGGGATATCTGGAAACAGCTAGTTGGTGACTTCTCATCTTTTCTTTTTTTCTCCCTCTCTTTTACTTGTGTTCACTTTTTGCTTTCCCCACCCTCATATAATGGTTTACGGTCAGTGAACTTATCTGACCAGGTAAGGCGGCAGCTAATCAAAGATTGTAATCATCTAGTTGCTTGAATAAGGTTGTATTGTATTTTTGAATGCTCAACGATCTCTCATTTTTTATTGCGTAAGTATATTAGTATGGAGAAAATAACTCTCTAGCTGAAAAGATATTAATGATTCTGAGCTTAGGGTTGATCTACTATTATTTTGAGGATTGATAAATATATTCTGAGAATTCCATATTTAACATTCTGCCCTATCCATCTTTTATTTACACCCGTTGTTTCATTTACATTTGAATGAATCTTTTCTCTGCAGCCTGTATAAATTAATGCAGTTGTCTCTGTTTAGTTTCATACATATAACGCACACACACACACACACACACACACATATATATGTTATTAGTATAGTTTTAAACGCAAACACATGTATATGCATATATGTGCATGCATAAATAAACATATGTATACATACATGCATATAGATATACAGATATATATATATATATATATATATATATATATATATATATATACATACATATATATACATATGTATATACATATATATACATATATATACATATATACATATATATATACATATATATATATACATACATATATATATATATATATATATATATATATATATATATATATATATATATATGTGTGTGTGTGTGTGTGTGTGTGTGTGTGTGTATGTGTGTATGTATATATGCATTTTAATGGCTTTCAAATTTAGTACACAGCGATGCTTAATGAAACTGTGCAAAATTTTGCAAAACCCTTTCTCACATTCCGAATTAGTTTTTTATTTATCTAAATAATTTAATGTTAAGTTGATTATAATATCTTGTTTCTGGTAAAATCCAATGGTAATATTTTTGAATATGAATAAAAATACCATTCGACTGACCGTTGCTGCCATTGATTATGATATCCTACACTATTCTGAAACAGAGGTAGAACGCACTTCATTTGCTACCTTGATGTAATGTTGAATCTCTGTTACTTTAAAATAAAATTCACAGTCTCATGTCATTGTAATCAGTTTCATTGTCTGTTTGTTTATTGTTTAATTTTCATAAAACTGTATTTTTCCTTTTGAATTTAATGGATGGACTTCTGACCTCGCCGGTTCTCTTGAGCAGGTTCGGTTAGATGTGATGTACCTCAATATTAGATCCAGATTTTCCTGGCCACTTTATCTTTGACTTCCATAAGCCCCTTTTTGAGGGATTGGTAGTGTTCCAAAAGCTATCTAGACACCATAATTTCTTTTAGAGCACAGAAATTATTATGATGATGAGTAGTGTCTCGACTCTAAAATAAATTTTAATACTTATCAAACAGCATACTTATTTGTATATTAATAATTATTTTAGGTAAATTATCTATTGATCAATAATATTTGCAACTTTCTTCGTAAAATATCACCAAACATATAATTGATCTACATGGTATTTTTGATTCAACGCACATCAATATGCACTATTGTGCAATTATGAACAACTTACAATGACGTCAGGAATATTTTTCAGATCATGTCTATCGCAATAGTATTTTAAATATATCAGAAATTTTTAATTCTACCAGTAGTACAAGACACTTTGGATTAGTTACGATATTTTGCAATTACAACTTTAATTATGACTTTAACACTAGAATTATGGTGGTCTTTGTATACCTAGAATTACGGCTGGTATCATTTTGACCCCTTGATAAGATATCTGCATATTTATCTCTATGATATAATATATTTGTAAAAAATAAATTAAAATTAAAATAACTCAAATTATGACAACTACAGTTTGTTTTTAAAAATATGCAGACTTTGCAGGTATGTAAGATCAGTTAAACGATTTACTATGTTCTCTCCTGAACTTTGATCACTTGGTCTCATTTCATTTTTCCTAAATATGGAAATCCGTTTAATAAGTATTTCGTCCTAACATCTGCTTCTAGCCAAAATTTTATTCTGAATTTATCGAGCTTGTTAGGCATATACTGCAAAAAACTGCATTTTGTTTTTGTACGGAATAACTGTACATCAAACGTAATATTTTCATTTGGTTTTTAGCAAAGCTTACAGTTTTCTATAAAAGTATTCCATACCTTGGATATTAGTGTAAATTTATCACACTGCAAACGTGAAGACCTTGTTAGTTTATTTTCAAAACGAAGAAATTTCAAAACTTTCGGAAACCTATCTCTACTCATAGTTTCATGAAAAAACTTTGTCCCCAAGTCTTGGACTACAAACTAAGAATTGATAAGCCCTTGGCGGCTAATGCCCCCTCTTACGTACAACAACGCTATGAATGCTTCCAGTTCTACTAATAAAATAGTGAAAGAGTCATTAGGAAGTTTACACTTGTCTTCAACATCAGTATATAGCCTGCCGTATTTCTAGGTATAATCATTTGTTAGGGCTAAAATAAAAATACGATTTTCTTGAAATTTTTACTATTTCGTAAATCACAATGATTTAGGAAAAGTCAAGAAAGGATTAAGATATTTGCAAAAAATAGAAGAGCTGTCAGAGATAAAAGTTCGCTAGGTGTCAAAATGACCCCTTCCGTAATTCTAGTGTTAAGTTGCGATATTTTCCTGGAATGTTGTGAAATATGGAAACGTCGAAAGCATTTGTGGGAAATATTTTAAAGAAAATGCAATAGTTAAAATATTCATTTTTCTGTACGAAGTATCTTTGAATTTTTGAATAATTCTAAAGGAAATATAATTGTTAACATATACTTTTTTTTTCAAAGTATCTGTAATAGTCAGTCTGTTTTTTATGTTCAGAATGAAATTTCTCTGCTCTGTGAAAAATATTGATGTTAGCAAACTTTACTTTTATATTCTTAAGTTTAAGAAAAAAACGGAAAATTTTCAAGGTATATGACAGTTATAAACACACCTGGCATAATTCAAACAGTCTTAATTAGCTTTAAAGGTATTTAAATTTGTTTTTAACAATGAATGAATTATTTGTGGGCTTAAAAATTATATTCATTATGATGCGACGGATATTAAAACATTCATTTTCCTTTTATGCCTTAGTTATATTTCACATCTGAGAGAAATATCGAATTTTCAGTCCAAATTTTGAACTGCTTAATTCAAGTTGCTTTGATATAAGTCGTTCCTAATAATATATTTAAAGAAAAGAACTTTAGTACGTTTTAGTACACCTTCAAAATACTGGCTATAAAATTACTAATATATACTTATATGTCTATATACCTATGCAGCATTTCTACTCTATAACGTTTTATCAATTAATAGATATTCAATTTTTAGTTACAATATCAGACATTTCTAAAGTTCTATATTTCCATTTTTATCCTCAGTATAAAGCTGAAACAGCAATGCTGATCATTTCTCGAAAATTGGGGATTAGTCATCTTTGATGTCTCAAAAGTCTTTTCAGAATGAAATAATCCTTTAATCATTTCCAAGATATGTAATAATGCTTTTAACTTAAATGTCTCAACTTAGACTTTCCTGGAAATTTTGACAGAATCATACAATAATATATTCACTTAAAGTATTTTTCCTGTAATTACATATCTATCACTGCGGGATACAAAGATTTTAGTTAATTAACCAAAAAGTGTTAACGCTGCAAATTTTAAACTTTTGCGAATTATTTTAAGTAAGGGTTCAACTTTTGTTCCTTATTATAGCAGTTTTCTCATGAAGTAATATTATAGCAAGTAAAGTCTTATATTTTTCTCGTAATTTTGTTTCCTTTAAGAGGCACTTTTAGGTTGACTATATCTAGTATCTAATTTCTCAAATTGAAACGAAAATTATTCAAATTATTACAGAGAATGAAAGTTTGAAATGCATAGAATAAAATATTTTTAACGCTAGACATGTTTTCTTTATTTGAAGAGGTAATCTTAAGGTTGTTCTTTTTTTATAAGATTATTTGTAGTATTTCTAGTAATTTCTCAAATTAAAACGAAAATTATTCAAATTATTACAGAGAATAAAAGTTTGTAATGCATAGAATCAAATATTTTTAACTCTAGACATGATTTTTTTTTATTTGAAGAGGCAACCTTAAGGTTCCTCTTTTGTTATAATAAGACTATTTCTAGTATCTAATTTCTCAAATTGAAAGAAATTTATTAAAATTATTATAGAGAATAAAAGTTTGAAATACACAGAATCAAATATTTTTAACGCAAAATTGTTTTGTTTGAAGAGGCAACCTTGAGGCTGCTCTTTTTTTTTTTTTTTTTTTTTTTTTTTTTTTTTTTGTGTATTTAATTTCTCAAATTCTCTTGAAATGAAAATTGTACAAATTGTTACTGGGAATAAAAAGTTTGAAATGTATAGAATGAAATATTTTTAACACTAGACATGTTTTTTTTTATTATTTGAAGAGGCAACCTTGAGGTCGCTCTTTTTTTATAAGACTATTTCTAGTATCTAATTTCTCAAATTGAAACGAAAATTATTCAAATTATTACAGAGAATAAAAGTTTGAAATGCATAGAATCAAATATTTTTAACGCTATACTTGTGTTATACAGATGTTTTTGAACAATATAAGCAAATTATCGAAAAAAATGTAGAGTTTTATAACTATGTTAGAGTAAAAGATGTGTTTTTAAGAAAATGTCATTTTCGAAATCTTATATTTTTTAACAAATGTTAGAGAACTACATCTTAGTATAGAAATCAAAATACACAAGTGTTATAAATATTGGTTAATTAATAAGAATACTCCAAATAGTGTTTTGAACCGTATCTACTAATCATATTTTTCTCTTTAGAGTATTAATCTTCTTGTATTTTTTTTTTCAGATAGCAAAGACCACAAACAACCCCCCGGTTTCTCCTGCCCCTTTCATGGCCGGTATCTTAATTATTACTCCTTTTCAAAACTCAATTTCCAAATTACTTACAGATTTTATCCTGTTAACTTTTTACCTTTCGGATCAGAGATAAAGCCGTCTGGCTACGGAGCTACATAACCGTCAGCTTAATTACGTAGAAGAAAGTGAATTCATTTATATTTTTAACAAATTTTAGAGAACTGCATCTTAGAATAGAAATCAAAATACACAAACGTACTAAATATTGGTTAATTAATAAGAAGATTCCAACTAGTGTTTCGAACCGTACCTACTAATCATAGTTTTCTTTTCATAGTATTAATCTTCTTTTTTCTTCAGATAGCAAAGACCACAAATAATCCTCCTTTTTTTGCCTTACCCACCTTTTTATGACCGGTACTGTAATTATTACTCCTTTTCAAAACTCAATTTCCAAATTACTTACAGATTTTATCCTGATAACATTTTACCTTTCGGTTCAGAGATAAAGCCGTCTGGCTACGGAGCTACATAACCGTCAGCTTAATTACGTAGAAGTAAGTGAATTCATTTATTTTTTTAACAAAGGTTAGAGAACTGCATCCTAGAATAGAAATCAAAATACATAAATGTACTAAATATTGGTTAATCAATAAGAAGACTCCAAATAGTGTTTCGACCCGTACGTACTAATCATATTTTTCTTCTCATAGTATTAATCTTCTTTTATTTTTTTCGGATAGCAAAGACCACAAACAATCCCCTCGATTTCACCTGACCCCTTTTCATGTCCGGTATCTTAATTATTACTCATTTTCAAAACTCAATTTCCTAATTACTTACAGATTTTATCCTGCTAATCTGCTACCTTTCAGATCAGGGATGTAGCAGTCTGTCTACGGAGCTGCATAACTGTCAGCTTAATTATGCAGAAGAAAGTGAATTCATAGATATTTTTAACAAATGTTAGAGAACTGCATCTGAGAATAGAAATCAAAATATATAATCGTACTAAATATTGGTTAATTAATAAGAAGACTACAAATAGTGTTTCGAACCGTACCTACTAATCATAGTTTTCTTTTCAGAGTATTAATCTTCTTGTATTTTTTTCAGATAGCAAAGATCACAAACAACCCTCCGATTTCCGCCTTCCCCTCCTTTTCGTGACCGGTACCTTAATTATTACTCCTTTTCAAAACTCAATTTCCAAACAACTTTCAGATTTTATCCTGCTAACTTTTTACCTTTCGGATCAGATATAAAGCAGTCTGACTATGGAGCTATATAACCGTCAGCATAATTACGCAGAAGAAAGTGAATTCTTTTGACTGTTAATCTCGTAAAATGATATAGTTCCTAAATAAAGTCAATCTAAAGTAGAAATGATTAAGTGACCGTTTGCTATTTAAAAGTTTAAAAAAAATTCCTTTCTCGTAAGTAAAAGTGAATAATTTTCTGATGTCGCCAACTTGCAAAACAAAAATCATTAATTATTAAAAAAAAACTAATTTGCCTTCGGAAAGTAAACATAATCTAAGTTGATCTCGGGACTATTACGAAGAAATATTTAAAAAACGACATCTCAGTACGTTCAGAAGTTTTGGTGTGATTCGTGAACAGAAACAGTATTTTATCATTTTATTTAATATAAGTATTTAAATAGTCTAGTATTTATAATTTAAATTTTATAATTTAAAAAGACTAGTATTTATAATTTAAATAGAATAATATTTATAATTTAAATTTTATAATTTAAATAGAATAGTATTTATGATTTAAATTTTATAATTTAAATAGACTAGTATTAATAATTTAAATTTTATAAGTTAAATAGACTAGTATTTATAATTTTAATTTTATATAATTTAAATAGACTAGTATTTATGATTTAAATAGAATAGTATTTATAATTTAAATTTTATAATTTAAATATACTAGTATTTATGATTTAAATAGAATAGTATTTATAATTAATATTTTATAATTTAAATAGAATAGTATTTATGATTTAAATTTTATAATTTAAATAGACTAGTATTTATAATTTAAATAGACTAGTATTTATAATTTAAATTTTATAATTTAAATAGACTAGTATTTATAATTTAAATTTTATAATTTAAATAGACTAGTATTTATAATTTAAATTTTATAATTTAAATAGACTAGTATTTATAATTTAAATTTTATAATTTAAATAGACTAGTATTTATAATTTAAATAGACTAGTATTTATAATTTAAATTTTATAATTTAAATAGACTAGTATTTATAATTTAAATAGAATAGTATTTATAATTTAAATTTTATAATTTAAATAGAATAGTATTTATGATTTAAATTTTATAATTTAAATAGACTAGTACTTATAATTTAAAATTTATAATTTAAATAGACTAATATTTATAGTTTAAATTTTATAATTTAAATAGACTAGCTGTTGGGCGTATAGCCTTTGGTCTAGATATATAAAGCCACTCAGGTCTCGTATCTTTTAGAAGAGACTTTTAGACCATACTTCTTCCCAGATAAACGATGAATAAAAAGGAAAAATAAAAGGAGATACACTCTAGCGGAGACAGATTTTTCTAGAGTTATTTTCCCACAGATGTTGACACAGGTGTTAATGGTCTTGTAAATAGAACTTTATGCTAGCTGACCCTTCAGTTTGTCCCTATGATGAAGTGGGAACCCGTCCTTCAAAGTTGTCTTAATAAAGGTCTATAGCTGAAACGGTATCATTTTTATGGCCATGACTGCAACCCCCCATCGAGAAGTCAGTCTCATTACATATATATATATATATATATATATATATATATATATATATATATATATATATATATATATATATATATATATATATATATATATATATATATATATATATATATATATATATATATATATACATATATATATACATATATATATATATATATATATATATATATATATATATATACATATATATATATATATATATATATATATATATATATATATATATATATATATGTATATATATATATGTGTATATATATATATACATATATATATGTATATATATATATATATTTATATTTATATATATACATATATATATATATATATATATATATATATATATATATATATATATATATATATATATATATATATATATATATATATATATATATTTATATATATATATATATATATATATATATATATATATATATATATATTTATTTATTTATTTATTTATTTATACATATATATATGTGTGTGTGTGTGTGTGTGTGTGTGTGTGTGTGTGTGTGTGTGTGCACGTAAGTATAATATACTGAGAAATCCAAAGATTGGGACTAACTTTAACCCTTTGATGCGCACGATTGAAAATTCTTTAAAAAAATTGATTATAAATATATATATATATATATATATATGTGTGTGTGTGTGTGTGTGTGTGTGTGTGCACGTAAGTATATTATACTGAGAAATCCAAAGATTGGGGCAAACTTTAACCCTTTGATGTGGACGAATAAAATTTCTTTGAGACTTTAAAAAAATTTAATAAATGTTGTCTATAAACAAAATAAATGTGATATGCATGAAGAATAAAATTACATAATATCGTCTGGGCGTTGGGACGTTTTCAAACTAGGATACAGGTATCTCGATCCCCGAATGCCATTTACACAAGATATTTTAAAAAGTATAAAAGTACAAATGCTCGTCGGTTTTCTTACTTTTCTTCTTTTTCCAGTCTCCGTTCAATTCAACATAATAATTTTTACATTAGGTTTAAAAATGAAGGAAATAAAAGTTTTATCATTTCCACCTGAATCGCGTGGATTTGTTCTTATATACGAATACAATAGCTTTCTCTCAGAATCGTTGCGTAATGTTGTCAATACCACGAATACGCATATGCACCACATTTGAGAAGTTAAAGTAATATATCAGCAATTTCTTAAATATACTACAACCAACATCAGTACAGTCCTGGTACTGTATAGCAAGTGCTTGGCATACTCTTTCGAAGATCCTTAGTGTTTCACAAACAGTTACTGCAGTGACTGAAAATTTTGCAATGAGAGCCTCAGTAGTCTCATTGACTAGTGCCTTGAGTTTGATAAAGCTTGATACTTGATAAATCTGGTACATGTTCTGGTCCAACTCGTATATTTCATAGAAAGTGAAAGTTATCATTGAAGCAATTAAGCACATCATTGTAGAAATGGGGGGGAGCCCCAGCATTGAAACCACATACACTTTGAACTCCAGCTGGACAATCAAGCACCGAACTTGACCGTGAGGACCTCCAGGCATCTCCCGGTGGTGGTCGGCAGATGGCGAGTACTATGGACCCCGCTCTGTCTGTCACCCTTGAAGTACCCTGGGAACATCCGTCACGCAGCAGACACAATCCACGAGCGAAATGAGTAGAGAAGCACTGAGAGAGAAGAATTTGGAAAACTACTGGATGCTTAAGGTGCCTCTTGATGCCGGAATGTGTGAGGGTGTCGAGAACCACATGGATCGATAGACGAGCCAAATGAGGATGTTTTAGCTCGTTTCACCTTGAGATGGGATCCCAGAGAGCCAAATAAGGAGAACGTAAAATTTTGAGAGGCGACAGTCGCAGACCTGGACCTCGGAACCATTACTCAAAGGTCTTTGTGACGGAACTGTGGACCACCCTGAGGAATTCCCGTGACTCGGCTTCCTCTAAAAAAAAACCTCTGAAGCCTCGCAAAAGCTACAGGGATAAAAAGGCCTGAAAGAAAAAAATGGGGGGGAGGAGAGGACACAGTTTGGAATAGTTAAGAAAATATTAAAGTTTAAACAGAGGAACTAAAAAAAATGTGCAGTACCTCCTCGGGAACTGAGATCCCTCTGGGTATGCTGCGAAAGCCTTCCCAAGGGTCAAGGCTTCCATCTTTTGCTGACCACTTTGCCGAGTGACTCATCATTGCAGGAACTGCAGCTGGAGCACTATCAAGTGATTTTGTTCATACCCCTGTTTTTCCGCCTAAACTTTTCATTTTCGATTCCACATTTCAATATAAAAAGTTCATTAAAAGTGAGATTTCATTTACCCTTAAAGTTAGTATTGTTAAATATCTACCCTAATATAAGATTTTCATAATATTTTAATCAAAAGCTGATTGAAGATATTTTTTCACGTGTATGGGTTTTTAATAAAAGATCAGCTCCGAGAAAATTAATAAAATTAAAGTTAGAGCCTGTCATTTACACTAAAGGCAACTAATAATGTTCTAGACCTTGTTTAAATACGAAACACTAAGATAAAACGTGGTTGTGTTATGCAACGTTTTTATGACGATGATTCCCAGTATTTGAAAAAAAATAACATTAGGAAATACTTCTGTACCCTTGTTACAATTTCCGCATATTGATACCTTACTTCCCTTCACTTCCACCTCCGTATATGCATAAAATGTTTGCGAAATATATATATTTGTATAAAATGATGTATGAAACTAATTTTAAATTTTCTTTCAGAGAATATAAATTTCGAATGCGTTTGATAGAAAAATATTTCACCAAACTATCTTTCGTTTGGGATTTTTTTCTTTTTTTGTTACCACATTTATTAAAAATTTTTAGGCTTGTAGATCTTTATAAAGAATCTCTACTACTGAAATAAGAAACATATTATAAATATATGCTACTGAATTATCAATTCACAAGAAAGGATCGTAAAAATCAGGATAACAACATTTCTAGGTTTTCTAAAATTTTAATTTGTTTTACAAATAGTTAATGTTTATTTATAAACTCATAATAAAAGTTTAGTGATATAGTTAAAATACGTATTAACTAAATAAATGTAAAATATATTTTTTCGCACCTAGTTTCTCCACGTGGCATTTGTAACAACAACAACAAAAGTTTTCGAATAAGATATAGGTTATCATGGTAAAAAAAATCTTGTTATCTTTCATGATATGAATCAAGAAGGAAAAAAATGTATTGCAATCAAACGAATAACATGATAATGCTGTAATCTGAAATTGAATTCATTCATGAAGTCCGTTTTTAGATTATATTGCCTAAATAATTGTTTCTTTGTATTTTTTTTCTTTTTTTTTTTTTTTTTTTTTTGCTATTTTTGATAGTGAAGTACCGTTTTCTGTACCTTTTGGCTATTTTTCTTTTAATGTTTCATTTTCTTATATTTTATGTATCGTATCATTCCATTACTTTGCTCTCGTTTATTTTTACTTTGCGTAATGTATTGTCTTAAGCCCAGTGGCGTTAGGGTAGCGCTTCGCGCTCCCACGACACAGGTCCGAGGTTCGATCCTGTTAGCATAAATGCCAATTTTTTATATTAATTGACGTTTCTACTTAATTAAAAAAATTTCTTTTGAATATTTCAATCCAGAGCGGTTTTTAGTTTCCCGCCATTTTAGCATAAATGCCAATTTTTTATATTAATTGACGTTTCTACTTAATTAAAAAAATTTCTTTTGAATATTTCAATCCAGAGCGGTTTTTAGTTTCCCGCCATTATTTTTTTTCTTCGACGTGCGATCCGATGAAGAAGGAAGTGCCGTATTCAAATACTTGCTCGGTAATCACGATTCGCCCAGCGAGCGGCACACGTGGACGAATCGGCGTTCAGTGCTCCACCCGGCGGGAAGTATTAGTACGCCAGGGTGAAGTTCATCGGTGCACTCCCCTCGAAATTCTCAATCCGAGTCTGCTATACTGTCACTGAATGAACTCTGGATCTGCACTCAATCTTCATTGCATTCCTCACTTTGATTTTGTTGGAAAAAAAAGCATATATTCCAACCTTTAAGTGTTTTTAACTTGTTATATACTTATAAAATAATACTCATTGTCCCACTCACCGAACTCGTGTATCCTTCCTACTTGTTCTATTAAAATTTGTTAACTTATAGAATCCTTGAATTTAACTTTAGCATTTTTTAGTCCTCATTTTCGTAACTCAATGTCTGATATTTCATTACCATCCATGCAACTAGAACTTCTGGCCTAGAGGGCTTGGCCCAGGAAGGTCAGAAAACGAGCTCCAGTGCGATGTCCAGTGCGATGTCATCGGTGCAGAAGCGAGGAAACGGTGACCTACTGGGGAAAACGGCAACATCTTTGGCGGCGAGGTACCTGATCCGGTAGATGGTGAACGAAGGCAGTGTTTTAGTTTGAGGCTCATCATCCTAAAGCTATCAATGGTTTTTCAATAGCCGCCAGTACTTCCTGATCAACGTATATGAGCCGACTGAGGGTGTTTATCTTATGGCCATCCTACTCTTGAAGGAATTTGTGGAAGTAGGCAATTTTTGGGAAAGTTTGACTCAAGATGCAAGTTGTTTTGGATTTTTGCTTGTTTGAAAAGGGTAACTTCCGGCGATTTCCTCTTTTTTTTTTTTTTTTTGATAGGGATTTTATGTCCCAATTTAATTTTTTTTTATTCCTAGTCCAGTTCATAATATCTTGTTTTTTTTTTGTTGTAGTACATATATAAGTTATTCTGTTTTTGTTATTTCTTTAAATGTTTTTTTTTACGAATAAATTGTTATTATTTTTAAAAACTGCTTCTTTTCTGACCAACTCGAATTCCACTGTGAAAAACCTCTGTATAGAATACTTCTAACTGGGTGTTGGGGGTATCAAAGGGTTATGGGCAAAGTAGATACCGCGTTCGAGTTGGTCTGAAGCAAATTGTAATTTTTTTCCGAAAAATTGGTAGTTTTGTAATATTTGGGGGGGGGGGGCTAGGTATGGTTTTTTGAGATGGCTCTTATCAATATTTCACCTTCTATTAAAAAGTTAAATGCTGATAACTATGTGACTTGGACTAAGGACATTAAATTTTTGTTAAATGAAAAAAAAATGCATGGTCAATTGTTAATGGTATTGAAACGTCGCCGGTTGTTGAAAAGGACGAGAAAGGAAAGGTTCTACCTGATCCTTTACTAGCTGACTTTCAGCATAGGTCACGTATAGCCTTAACTACCATATACCTAAATGTAAGCGAGGATTATAGAGGACTTATCGAAAATTCAGATTGCCCTGTTCAAGCATGGAAGCTATTGCAAGACTACTTCCAACCAGATAGTAAAGCAAGGCACATGGCTCTGTTTTCTGAATTGATAACCTGTTATATTAATACAAATGAAAGTGTTAGTTTATTTTCGGCAAGGTTAAGAAAGCTTTCTGAACAGCTTAAGGCGATTGGCCTCCCAATTAATGAAATTTATTTATCTTTTCAATTACTCCGTTTCTTGCCCAGTAAATTTGACCAAGTGGTACAAACAATCCTAAGATGGCCAGATGATAAGTTTATTTTTAAGGACATTTCACTAGAACTTGTCGCCGAGGAAACCAGGCTAAAATAAAGGGATACGGATAAATGTACAATGGGTAGAAATATTGAAGATCAGAATGTCACTTCAGTTCAGAAATTTTCTAGTAAGTCTTTTAAAAAGAACATAACCTGTTTTAGATGTGAACGTAAGGGTCACATGCAGAATACGTGTAGGGTTAAATTACCTAATAGGTCCTCGTCACCCATAGTTTCCTCCGCGTCATCTGATCAAGGCACTAATTGTTCCTCGGGTTCAAGGAAAGGTAAAAAGAAATCTCACCGTACACAAACTTCCCGTAACGAAAAAACGCAGAGTACTAATTATCTATGCACTCATTATGTTGCAGAATCGAGTTTTAGTTGTGATGATACAGATGGCTGTTGGGTTTTTGATACGGCTGCATCCCATCACTTTTGTCGAGATATAAATCTTTTTAGTACTTTTGCATCGGTTACCGACGAAAAATTGCATGTTGCTGTCGATGGCGTATCGTTTCCAGTAGAAGGCAAAGGAATTGTAGAGATGAGGTTTCACAACGGGAGAGTCTACAACTTTAGAGACGTACTCTATTCACCGAAATTGAGGAAAAATTTAATTTCAGGGCCGAAAATGGATATCAATAGTGCAACATATGAATGTAAGCGTGGTCGTATTAAAGTTGTGGGAAAGGATGGAGAAACTATGTTTCGAGCTAAGCTTATAAATGGTATTTATTATGTTTTTCCCAAAATTAAACGAAACAAACATGTGAAATTTAAAACATCTTCGTTACAAGCTGAGAGCTTGGATGTTTGGCACAGGAGGTTTGCCCACATTAGTTCGGATATTTTGGTTAATACCAGTAGGAAAAATTGTGTAACGGGTCTACCTGTACTAGAGCAGCAAAAAGAGTTTTTCTGTGAAGCTTGTCAATTAAATAAACAGCGGCGAGTCTCTTTTAAAGCTTTGGGTTTTAGACAGGTGGAAGCACCATTGGAGCGAGTTTTTACCGATGTGTGGGGCCCGATCAGCACAGAGGGTAGATGTGGTGAGAGATATTTCCTCTCAATTATCGATGATTATTCTAGGAAGGCGGTAATTTATCCATTTCAGGACAAAACGCAGGTGTTTGGTATTTTTGAGAGGCATATCGCCCGAGCTGAAAGGTTTCTTGGTAGAAAACTGAAATTTATAAGATCCGACAATGGTTCAGAGTTCAAAAATGAACATTTTAAATCTTACTGTGAGCAAACCGGTATACGACATGAGTTTACTAATTCTTACACCCCTGAACAAAATGGTCCATGTGAAAGATTTAACCAAACAGTTTTAAATAATTTGAGGTCAATTTTGTATTGTAGTGGTATGCCCCATAAATTTTGGCCAGAAGCGGCAATTTACTTCGCTTATACTTGGAACCGTGTCTGTCATGGGGGGCAAAGTTTGACTCCTTTTGAGTTGTATTCTGGTCACAAACCTTCTGTAAAACACTTTAAAAGCTTCGGAACTGTGTCGTATGTCGGCATTCCTAAAATCAAAAGAAGATCAAAGTTGAATGTTAAGGCTAAAAAGGGCTTAATGGTCAGTTACGGTCTGAGGACCAAAGGTTACCGGATTTGGTTAGAAGACGAAGGTCGGTTAATTGAAACTATCAATGTTACTTTTAAGGAGGCTATAGAACCGAATTGTCTTCGCAGTGGAGCTGCACTGGGCCCATTCTTAGAATCGCAGGAAGTTGACTGGGAAATTCATAGAACTGATGAAACCCAACTTCCACGAAATCCAGTATCTGAATTTCCGGAACCTGAAACCGATGATGAGGATGAAACCCAGGACTCATCAAGTCACAGTGATGAAGCACTTTCGCCTCGCCATGTAACATGGTTACGTAAACCTGTTACCAGAAAGGGTGGTAGACGAACCGATATATACTACTTTGAGGAAGGAAATAATGAGAGACTAAGATCCTTGAAAGATGTAAAGGCATATTGTGAAAAAAACTCTATTTATTACGATCCTTCGATTTTTGACTTTTCGGGTCATAACAAATACAAAGGCATTGTCAGTTCAAACGAAAATCCATCTACGTCGTCAGTTTCCTTTAGTAAAAAGAGTTCTAGATGACTAGATGTGGTTATACCTAGAACATACAAACAAGCATTAAAAACTCCTGAAAGAGACCAAAGGATGGAAGCGATGGACGATGAAATAGGATGTATGGCTAAACATAAAGTCTGACGTCTTGTTCCCCTACCTGAGGGTAAGGAACCAATAGGTTCTCGCTGGGTTTTTGCCATTAAGAGGGACGAGCTTGGAAATATTGCTAGATTTAAGGCTAGGCTTGTTGCCCAAGGTTATTATCAGGTTAAGGGGGAAACGTATGAGGAAACATTCAGTCCGGTCGTAAATTTTTCCATCGTTAGATTTTTCTTTTCTCTATTAGTGGTACATTTGAATTGGGCTAATATCCAGTGTGATATAAAAAGTGCATATTTATATGCACCTTTATCCCATGAAATCTATATGGATCAGCCTCAAGGCTATGTAGATACAAGTAAACTAGATTTCGTGTGTCGTTTGGATAAAGCTATTTACGGCCTTCACCAGAGTGGTAGGTTGTGGTTTCTTGAGTTGAATCAGGTATTGCTCAGTCTAGGTTTTAACAAATATGAATGGTGTAACTGCACGTATTATATGGGTAATAACGTAGTTCTCTTGGTATACGTTGACGGTATCGTAGTCTTTGGAAAAGATCAGCGTCTGTGTGATAACGCACTCAATACTCTGAAGAGCAGATTTGACTTAAAGATTCTTGGCGTAACAAGAAAGTTACATGGAGTTGAGTTTGAGTATAAGCAAGACCAAATCTTGATCCATCAACGTCTATACATTGATGAGGTAGTAAAGAGATTTAGGTCGTTAAATTTTCCAATCTCCTCCCTTCCGATAGCAAAAGGAATTAAGTATTCAAAGTCGAATATCCCTTCTACTGAGGAAGAGTTACGCGAGATGGCTGCCGTTCCTTACAGGAATGTGCTAGGTTGCTTATCATTCATCGCAAGTAGAACTCGGCCTGATCTATCTTACGCTATTAATATATTCTCCCAGTTCCAGGCTAATGCCGGAATGTTTCATTGGGTCGGATTATTAAAGTTGCTTGGTTACGTAGCATATACTAAAACATACAAGTTAAAACTAATTTGCAAGGAACCCAGGCTTGAAATCTACTCGGATTCAGATTTTGCTTCTAACAGGGACGACAGAGTGTCTCTAGGAGGTCAAATTGTTTTTCTAGATAAATCGCCTATTTCCTGGCGAACATTTAAGGAGTGTTCTGTTAGTTTAAGCACTATGGAAGCGGAATTTATTTCAATGACTGAGGCAGCCCGGGAGTTAGTATGGTTGGATAATGTTTTATCAGAGTGTTATAAATACAAGATAGTTAAGGCGCCAAAATTAAAGTCTACCCTTTTCGCTGATAATATGTCAGCCATTGAGTTTACCAAATCTTCGAGAACACACGTTCCAAACATATTGATGTGAAGCTTTTTTTCATAAGGGACCTGATTAGAGAGAATGTCTTTATTATGCAATATGTTCAAAGTAAACTTAACCTTGCCGATCCTTTTACAAAAGCACTCACGAACGGTGATTTACAGAAATTTGTTAAAACAATTTTTCATGATGATGACGATGAACTTTAAAGTGTTTCTATACGTATTATTTTTCTAAATGAGTGTTATTGTTGTATTTTGATATGTCTTTAAATTGTATGTTTATAGGTAATATCATTTGATAATATGTCTAATACAAAATTGTTTAAAAATATAAAAATGTTTTTCTTTGCATTCAAGTATGATACATTGTTTGAAATCAACTTTACTTGCATACTTTTGATTATATTGTTGAAATTCACAAATGAACTTTGAAGTAGGGAATATTGTTTGCAGTTACAAAATGTTCTGCAATGTTTATGTTAACGTGTGATTTTTGAATGTGTAAAACAGCAGTTTGTAAATGAACTGGACTAGTTTTTTTTGTGTCAAAACGTCAATGAGGGAGGCTTTTTGTTAGCATAAATGCCAATTTTTTATATTAATTGACGTTTCTACTTAATTAAAAAAAAATTTTCTCTTGAATATTTCAATCCAAAGCGATTTTTAGTTTCCTCCATTATTATTTTTTTTTCTTCGACGTGCGATCCGATGAAGAAGGAAGTGCCGTATTCAAATACTTGCTCGGTAATCCCGATTCGCCCAGCGAGCGGCACACGTGGACGAATCGGCGTTCAGTGCTCCACCCGGCGGGAAGTATTAGTACGCCAGGGTGAAGTTCATCGGTGCACTCCCCTCGAAATTCTCAATCCGAGTCTGCTATACTGTCACTGAATGAGCTCTGGATCTGCACTCAATCTTCATTGCATTCCTCACTTTGATTTTGTTGGGAAAAAAAAGCATATATTCCAACCTTTAAGTGTTTTTAACTTGTTATATACTTATAAAATAATACTCATTGTCACAATCACCGAACTCGTGTATCCTTCCTACTTGTTCTATTAAAATTTGTTAACTTATAGAATCCTTGAATTTAACTTTAGCATTTTTTAGTCCTCATTTTCGTAACTCAATGTCTGATATTTCATTACCATCCATGCAACTAGAACTTCTGGCCTAGTGGGCTTGGCCCAGGAAGGTCAGAAAACGAGCTCCAGTGCGATGTCCAGTGCGATGTCATCGGTGCAGAAGCGAGGAAACGGTGACCTACTGGGGAAAACGGCAACATCTTTGGCGGCGAGGTACCTGATCCGGTAGATGGTGAACGAAGGCAGTGTTTTAGTTTGAGGCTCATCATCCTAAAGCTATCAATGGTTTTTCAATAGCCGCCAGTACTTCCTGATCAACGTATATGAGCCGACTGAGGGTGTTTATCTTATGGCCATCCTACTCTTGAAGGAATTTGTGGAAGTAGGCAATTTTTGGGAATGTTTGACTCAAGATGCAAGTTGTTTTGGATTTTTGCTTGTTTGAAAAGGGTAACTTCCGGCGATTTCCTCTTTTCTTTCCTTTTTTTTTTTTTTTTTTTTTTTTTTTTTTTTTTTTTTTTTTTTTTAAAGGGGCCTTATGTCCCAATTTAATTTTTTTTTAGTCCTAGTCCAGTTCATAATATCTTGTTGGGTTTTTTTTTTGTTGTAGTACATATATAAGTTATTCTGTATTTGTTATTTCTTTAAATGTTTTTTTTACGAATAAATTGTTATTATTTTTAAAAACTGCTTCTTTTCTGACCAACTCGAATTCCACTGTGAAAAACCTCTGCATAGAATACTTCTAACTGGGTGTTGGGGGTATCTGATCCCCGGGCTGGGCAAGGTTGACTCAGCCTTTCATCCCTTCAGTGGGTCGATGAATTGAGGACCAAGCGTGCTTGGGAACTAAACACTGGGGGTTCTGCGTTAGACTGACCATCTAACCAGAACATATGCTTTGCACCCCAGGGCCCCTGGTCACGTAAACGGAGATTGGCACCGTAGGCCTTGGCCCCCTAGGGGCTGTTGCGCCAAGGAGTTTAGTTTAGTTTGATGTTTTGTCTTGTTTTATGTTTATAAAAATTAATAAAACTGAAAAAATGCTTAATTAAAATTTTATAAAACTCGAAAATATATCTTTTTATTAGTGCTGTCACTTTTTGTTTATTTTTATTTGCTGTACAAAGTTGCAAATTTTTACTGTCTCTATTTTTATTATTGTTTTACTTTTTTATTTGTGAGCTTCATGTTGTTGAATCCATGCATTGCTCTTAACCATACCGAATAGTCGTTGTCAAGGTTACAGTCTAATTATCCCTTAATTAGACAACGAGTTGGTTACTCATAATTTTTTATGAGAACGTCCTCACCTCCTCGCTTTTTTGAGAGCTGGAGTGTATTAAATTTTTGTTTGGATCACTTTTTGTCTTGAGGCCTAAATTTATGCTTTGATCTGTTTACGTTCGGAAGTTAAAGTAAGTACCTTACACTTCGCTAGGTACTCCGTTAAAATCAATTACCCTTGACCATTCATGAAGTGTCAAACTGAGTAGTTTACCATTGAACCACAATCCAAATGTAACTTTCGTATAAAGACTAACATCATTTCGATGATTTATAACAATGCGTAGTTTTTAAATAAACGTTAATCACTTCTAATACAAGGTCTTTCTCGCAAATATGCAACACATTTGGTTTCAACTCCTCCGCATCCACGGGCGTTGTAGATGGATGATGTAATTTAATTTCAAAAGAGTACTGTGCAAAAGAGCATTCATTTCTATATGTTAGTCAGTTCTCTTTTCTGTCAGTCTGTATACTGTAGTTTCTCATCAACCTATGACTGTGTGAATGACAATATTTATATGCTAGGAAAATAACTTTTCCAACGAGAAATTTTCTTTCTTTTTACACATCATTAGTTATAATTACTTTTATATAACACATGCAAAGATATTAATACTAGAGGAATGACCAGCATGGAACCCCTTTTGTGCTGCTATGTACCATTTACAGTCATGTATGTTAAGGATTTGTCACACATGACTGAATGGCAATTCTTTATATATAAACAGTAAATTTTTTAAGACCTAAAAATGCCTACTTAAAACTTTGTGCAATTTGGTTATGGTGTAATGAATACATATGCATAACCTGTACTTACTGAGCCGTGGCAGCTCAGTCGGCAAAGGCAAATATCTCGTAACTGAGAAGTTGTCAGAGGATGGCCAAAAGAGTAATGTGCTACTTTTCGATGCCGGAGTTCCTAAGTTTGAATCCCGCTGCAGGTATGAATTTTCACTGTCGTTTGGAATCGGCTTTAAGTAGTAAATCCCTGTCTCATTAGCTTTCGTGCAGTAGAACAGTAAACTGTACCGCTTCGAGCCAACAAAACTAATGTCGATGTCAAACAAAATAAGTTTCAATGGAAAGCCCGGGGTAACTCAGTCGGCAAAAGTAGCACAACACTCTCGTAACTGAAAGGTTGTGGGTTCGGAGCCCGAACCTGCCTACGATCTGCCGTGTTCGCTAAAGGTTACTGGGGCACATAAAATATGTTGGAGGTCAAAATGTCCTCCAAGTTCTCAATCCATACCTCTGGGGGTTGCAGGCCAAGCCTATGGGTCTTCTGTTTGGTACATGCTTTAAAATTACAAGGACCAACTTGAGCGTAAGTCGTACTTTCGTCCTTGAGGTTCTCTTTAGAAACGAAAGGCGCACTCCTTTGCCATAAATCGAGTAACCTCCGGCACAAGCGAGCTTGGTTTGACCAAGTGGCATAAGACAGCAACAACAACCTGTACTTACTTTTATATCAATATCTATATCTTCTATCTATACAAAATAAGATGAATGGTTGTTCGTCCGTTTGTCTGTCTGTAAACACGATTGAGTGAGAACGGTAGTAACTATGTGCGCGAAAACTAGTATACGGTTTGTTAGTGACCCAATTCTTGAAGTCATATTTAAAATTTGAATTCGTTTGTTTTTCATTTTATTTTTAAACGATCATAAATAGATTTTTTACCCATTGTGGCTACTCACGTCCACAAACATGAATATATTAGTACCAAATTTAATACACATTTACGTTTTGTCTTAAAAAAATTTTATAGAATCAGTTTGATTGAGCTTTGAATAGCAGTTTTTGAAATATTGAGAATAAACTGATTGCATTTGGGAACTCTATGTGGAGCAATTTTATTTATTTTCCTTTTAGTTTCAGTCTAAAAATCCCAATGCTGGCATGGATGTTCATAGCCGTTCGGAATCGGCTTTAAGCAGTAGGTCCCGGTCTCATTATCCCCCGTAAGCAAAACAGTAGGCCGTAGAGCTCCAAATCAGAAAGATATATGTTTGATTTTAAACTAGTATTAATGAAATTTTTCTTGCCATTGTAATCACAGAATATATTCAAGAATCGAAAGTGTTGAATTATTATAAATAATAACTATTATAAATAAAATCCAAAAAATAGAAATTATCATATACCTACCTTCTGTTTCATTCAATAATATGTAGTTCTATCACACTTGAAACTAGTTAAATTCTAAAATTATTTAAATCTATTGAGTAATTTGTGTGAAATATGTTTACATTGATTTTTAAACTATTGTTTAATTTGTAAACATATTAACCATTCCCCCTCAGGGGGTTTGCCTTCTTTAGGTAAACACGGGTGTCGCAGCCCCGAGGAACCCCAGCGATCTCCTCACCTTTCTTTATTTCCCCTCCTCTTGTGTGCTACTTTTTTCCTTTGTTCCCCCTCTTTGCGGTATCCTTCTCGGAGGTGAGGGCTTTCCTCGTGATGCTATGCTCTATACTGAGCATAGCCTCTCGAGCACTGTTTACCGCCCACGTGTTTGCCGTGCGTGGAGACCCGTGTCCCCGGAAAAGGGGATCCTGGTAATTGAGGGAAACCAACACATTACTTTGGCCCCTGCTTCGGGTAAACGGGAGGTGCATATTGGCCCGTATGCATCAATCGGCTGGTCATCACCCTTTGTGGTCCGGCTTAGGGTCAAGTGCGCATGGTGTTACCTAGGCCCTGCGTTAAGGGTGGTAGGCGCTTTAGGGATACTTGGTGTGCGTATAGGCCCCGGCTAGCACTGGTGCGTTTTCTGCATCCCCTTGTTGGGCTCCGTGGTGGGTGGTGCCGTCGGGGTCTGAATTCCTTCCTTTCATCATGGCTTATGAAACGCTCTCTATGTCTTGTGCTGTCAAATATTACTACAAAAGGTACTTCATTATCCAAAAATGTGATGGATCATTTGAAACTGTCTCGCCATTCCTGATATCGAAAACATTAGAGACCTCTATAGGTACTCTAAAGGCTATCAAAAAGCTCCGGTCTGGAGACCTTCTGGTCGAAGCTGGTGGGGAAAAACAAGCCTATGCATTAAGTAAGTGTACATCTCTTGGTCCCTTCAAAGTTACTGTGAAACCTCACGGATCACTGAATACTTCCGGAGGTGTTATATCTGAGCAAGAACTGATCAGAACCTCAGAAGACGAGATACTCGAAAACATCAGAGATCAACGAGTGTGTGGCGTTCGTCGTATCATTTTGCGTAAAAATGTCGAAAATATTCCTACAAAACATTTGGTGCTTACTTTCGACACTCCAGCACTTCCGAATAGTATCAAAGCTGGATATCTAAACTGCAAGGTTAGACCCTTTGTTCCTAACCCTCTGCGTTGCTTCAAATGCCAGTCATATGGACATTCACAGACATACTGTCGAAAGAACCAAACAGTATGTGTGCAATGCTCTGAAGTTGGACACGATAAAGATGCCTGTGAAAAAGATCCACACTGCGCTAACTGCAAAGGCAGTCATCCAGCATACTCTCGAAAATGCTCGAAGTGGCTATATGAGAAAGAAGTCCAAGTCGTAAAGGTTAAAAAAATATTTCGTTTCTAGAGGCTAAGAAATTGGTTGTATCTCGATCCCCGAAAGTCGGGATATCATACGCTAGTACCGCTGCTAAATATGTGAAACATATGGGCATCCAAACCGATGTTTCTTTTGGACATAAACACTCATTACCGAGTTCCCCTGTTAGAAGTCAGTCAAAAGGTACTTCAAAATCCAAGTCATCGACCAGACCATCCAAAACAGAATCGTCAAAAACCAGTCCAAGTCCTAAAATACCCCTTTCAAAAACTGTTCGTGCTACTTCTGTGATCTCCTCTCCAAAGCTTAGCATGAAAACAATTACTAAGCAGAGAAAATCCTTAGGGGGCTCTCGAAAGCAGAGAGACCCAAAATTTTTATAAAATCCGGAAAATCTGCGGAAATTTGCTACATCTGAGATGGAGCTTAGACTCTATCCTCCAAGCGAGAACATTGGCATGGAGCCACCACTTTTACCCCCCTCTGCGCCTGGGTCTTGTTTGTCATCCACCTCTTGATAGCTTCCTTTATCTCCTGGAACTGCCGTGGCCTTCGTCCTAATTGGGCCGATGTTAAATCCCTTATCTGGGACTTCAATCATGTGTGTTTCGCACTTCAGGAAACCTACCTGAAGCCTGCTGATCATTTTAAAATTCGCCGTTACACTTGTTCTCGTAAGGATAATGACAGCGGTGGTAGAGCATCTGGCGGTGTTGCTCTTTTCATTTCGAATGATTATCTGTTCACAGCCATATCTCTTCAAACTTCACTGCAAGCTGTTGCCATACGGGTACATACCCAGCGGCTTATCACTATTTGTAATATATACATACCACCTTCCATCTCTGTTTACCAGCATGAACTTGATGATCTAGTGCAGCAACTCCCTGAACCTTATATTTTACTTGGCGATTTTAAAGCACACAGCCCGATATGGGGTAGTAAAGATACCAATTCCCGGGGTCAACAAGTAGAAAAACTTATTGCAGATCACAACCTCTGTCTTCTAAATAATGGGAAGAATACATATTTTCACGAACCCAGTCGGACCTTCCATTGTCTGGACCTTGCCCTCTGCACGCCTTCACTTTTCCCACACTTCAATTTCTTTGTGGGTTCTGAGCTATTTCACAGTGATCACCACCCGATTTTTGTTTCGCCCGATGATAACGAAAATGGCATCTTCAAGCCATCATACTATATTTATGACCGAGCTGATTGGCCAACGTTTAAGTCTCAGGCTGTTATAACCTCAAACATGGTTGCAGGTGATATTGATGATGCCGTTGATACCGTCACTCGTATCATTTTGAATACAGCCGATTTGACTATTCCTAAAAGTTCCCCCTTCCGTGGCCGTCATCGAAAATCTTGGTGGAATGAGGAGTGCCAAACTTCTATCAGGTACAGCGAAAAGCTTGGAACGTCTTTCGACGATCTCCCACAAGTGAAAATCTAATTGCCTTTAAGCGTGCACGTGCTGCTCCCAGGAGGATTCGTAGACGTAGTCAAAAAGAATCTTGGATACAGTATGTGTCGGGCATCAGTGGCGCTACTGATGGTCGTCAGCTTTGGACCCGGGTAAAAAGGTCAATGGGAATTTCCCCTGACCGTCAAGTAGCCTGTATTAGAGAAAATGGGCAGCTACTCGCTACTCCGGCGGAGGTCGCTGATGTCATCGGTCGCCACTTTGCTGCTGTTTCAAACGATAGAGTTTATTCCGAACCGTTTCTCAGCTACAAACATCAAGCAGAAATGCAGAACTTGAACTTTCACTCTGACACCCAAATGACGTATAATAGCCCATTTACAATGCATGAGATGCTTTGGTGTCTCAAAAGGAGTCGCAACTCGTCACCAGGCCCTGACGGGATAACCTACACTTTGTTGACGCATCTTTCTACAGAGTTTCTACAACAACTCCTATGTTTATATAATCGTATCTGGTTGGAACACGTTTTCCCTACTGCTTGGCGGTATGCTATTCTTGTTCCCTTTCAAAAACCTGGGAAAGATCAAACAAATCCCCAGCATTATCGTCCTATTGCCTTTACAAGTTGCTTAAGCAAGCTCCTCGAAAAGATTTTGAACACCCGACTGGTTTTCCTTCTTGAGGAGAAGAGCTATATCTCCCCCTTTCAAAGTGGCTTTCGCCGAGGAAGGTCAACAATGGACAATCTTATAGCTCTTGAGACGCAAATAAGGAACGCTTTCCTGAGACGTCAACACTTGGTATCTTTGTTCCTCGACATCGAGAAAGCTTATGATCGTACCTGCAGGTACGGCATTTTAAGAGATTTACACAACCGGCACCTCGTTGGGAATCTTCCAATTTTTATAAAGAATTTTTTGCATACCCGGTACACTGTCTCGTACCTACACTCAAGATGGAGGTGTACCACAAGGAAGTGTGCTAAGTGTAACTCTGTTCTCAATTAAGATAAACAATATCCTGCGTCAACTTCCATCTGCCGTACATGGGTATCTTTATGTGGATGATCTGCAGATTTCTTGCGCAAATAATGACATGGCATTTATTATCAATCAGATACAAACTGCGATTAATCGTATGGTATCTTGGAATGAGGAAAATGGTTTTACCTTCTCTTCAGATAAATTCTGCTGCGTTCACTTTTGTCGCTCGCGTCGCCTCCACGGTGACCCCGAAATTTATATTGGTACTTCAAAGTTACGTGTCGAGCCCGTTACCTGCTTTCTTGGTATTTATCTGGATAACCACCTAACCTTCTTGCCTCATGTTTTACACCTGAGAAGGAAGTGCGAGTGTGCCTTAAATCTACTGAAAGTACTGTCTAACACCAGTTGGGGTGCGGATCGTAGTTCCTTGATACGGATCTACCGCTCTTTTGTCCGTTCGAAACTGGACTATGGTTGTCCGGTTTATGGCTCTGCTCGCCCCTCTGTCCTACAGTATCTAAACACCGTACATCATACTGGGATGCGAATCTGCTCCGGTGCCTTCCGGATGTCATCTGTTCA
>CM063504.1:69279591-69289591 GCA_032207245.1 Pardosa pseudoannulata
AAGACTGGAACTCGCAACTGAATTTCTAATACGATATGATGCTTATAACGACTAGCCACTTCTCATACTACGGACAGACTAGGCGCATTTCATCTTAAATGGTATCATTAACACCGAGAATTATATACTGGGTAAAGATGAATTCTCATGTTGTGGCACCATTATTTGACGACAAAGTGGCTGTGTGGTGCTGCATTGTTCTCGCCGTTCTTCTTTGACGAAGCGAAGCCGACAGACCCTGCAACAGGCTCAAGGTGTACAGCCCTGCTGGAAAATTATGTGCTATTGGAATTGCGTAAGCAGAATGTACTCATTGACATGCTTTACATGCAATATGATGTAACTCAACATATAGCGAGATCTGTTAGAAGATTCTGCGTTCAGTCTTCCAGCATCCAGTTTCTATGATTCTCCCTCTTTCTCTCTCTCTCTCTCTCTCTCTCTCTCTCTCTCTCTCTCTATATATATATATATATATATATATATATATATATATATATATATATATATATATATATATATGTGTGTGTGTGTGTGTGTGTGTGTGTGTGTGTGTGTTGCAAATTTGTATCATTATATTGCACAGATTTTTCAATTAAATATTTGAATAAAGGATAAGAAAATAACGTGCAATATAACATACTTATCCGCCATTATAAAATGGCATAACCATCCATATTATTTTCTTGCTGTGTCTAGAAATATCTCGAAGGGTCAGTCCTACAAGGATTACCCTATGTTTTTATGTTAATGGCTATCTCATTTTTAAAATCATTTGCATTAGGAAATTTGTGAAATAAAAAACATAATGTAAATGAGTGTCGTAACCTGGAATAAGAGTAAATAATGAGAAGAAGAATGTTGCCAAATTTGGGGATAAAGTTTAGTCGCCGAGAAATTTAGCTTGTTGTCTTTGAAATAAAAGCGATGTAAAGGAATAACTATTTCTATATGAATGTGAGGTTTTTTTTTAACTTTAATCAACACTTATAAAGACAAAATGACAGACAGATAGATAGATAGAAATCTTTAAGATCTATAATCTGTATCCAGAAGTTACCATCTTAAAGACATATCACTTTTAATCATAAGTAATTTTAAATTATTTCCATTTTCAATTATTATTATTTTTATCAGTTGTATACCAAGTAACAGCTTGGTATACAACTTTGAGGTCTAAAAACTATATTCAGTATAAAAAATTCAAAATCATGAAGAAAAGATTTTACGCATATCAGTTTTAATCTTAAATATATCTCTATACATATAAGACGCATTTGTTGTTTGTCTGTTTGTCTGTTCCCTTATAACTCAAGATCCAGACAACCAAATGACGTGATATTTGGTACACGTACACAAAATTACATGGAAAAGGTTCTTAAACAGGTTTCGTTAAAACAAAACCTCACTCTGAACTAGTCCAGCCAAAAGTAGTGCTCCATGTGCCTTAATGCACAGCGAGTGCAGTGCGATAATGAACCAAAAAAAAGGAAATCATGCAAGTTGGTCATTGAGCGATTTGGCAAGTTGAGCGATTTTGAATGTTTTTGTGGTGATGTGTAGGGTGGGAGAGGGAGGGGGACGGTGGTAGGACCCCCTGGTAAAGTTCCTGAAAATCCTGCAACAGGCCTCATCATTATGCCATGTGGTCAAATTATCAACTCTCCTGACGTACTTCTGTTCAAAGTGTATCATAACATTCAGCAAAACTTCAAGGATCAGGACTGGCTTTCTCACAGAGCAATTCAAGCAGAAATGATGTGGTTGAGACGCTCAATGTCCTAATTCAGAAGCAGCTTCCAGGGCAAGAATATGCCTACAAATCCATAGACTGCACCCTTAATGATGATGAAGCAGTACAATACCCCATTAAGTTCTTGAACTCCTTCCAGACTCCTGACTTACAAGCTCACAAAATTTATTCTGAAAGTTGGTGCTCCAATAATGCTGATCCGAATTATTGATGCACCCAGGTTGTGCAATGGCACAAGATTAAGTGTGAAAAAGCTGATTCAACATGTCATTGAAGATACAGTACTCACAATATGTCCTAAGGGTGAGGGTGTCTTCATTTCAAGAATACCTATCATTCCCTCAGACAACACCATACAATTCAAGAGAATACAGTTACCTTTGAAACTGTGCTTTGCATGACAATCAACAAGTCACAGGGCCAGTATCTTGGGATTGCTGGTATAGACTTGCAGACACCATGCTTTCTCATGGGCAGTTGTATGTGCCCTGCTCCAGAGTGGGCAAAGAGGAAAATCTGTTTATTCACACTATAAATGAAACAGCCAAAAATGTTGCTGTCAAATTGCTTTAAGATAAATGTACCCTTTTATTGCATGCAAATAAACAGTTTTGTACGCTTCTACAGAAAACCTTATTTTACTTGCAGCTAGTTTTAACACATATCTCCTAACACAGCATTTTATTTTCACTGAAAACAATTCTAAGTTCTTCTGTAACATAAAACTGGGTTTACTTCAATATATATACACACTACTAAAACAGCGTAAATCAGAAAGTATAAATTATTTTATATTTTCTAATTTAAAAATCATACATAACCCACGCAGGTATTTTAATTTTTTTCTAATAATGGTTACATACAATTTCACCAGTTTCTCCAGATCTTTAGAAAATAGTCAAATGAAAAGTAAAAATTAATGAACATGAAATTAATAGAAGGAATTATTACTTCTGGAAATTTAAATTTAATCTTCATTTCTAAGAACTCAAAAAAATAATTATAAAAATAAGCATATTTGTGTCTGTCATTCTTGGAATAATTTATCAAACTTGTTTTGTCTCATTAAATTTTTAAAAGTAAAATGACTAGGAATTTTGATTCCTTCTAATACTTTTTTTTTAGTTTTTAGTATTAATTCAGAATTTTAACTTACGAAAAGCAGAGAAAGCAGAAGAATTTTTTTCAATCACATCTCTTTTATTCTGAGTATATAGGCATTGTTATCTTTCATTAGATGGTTTGGCTTTCGTGGAAATATAAATGAATGAATCACTTTTTAGAAACCGAATAAAAAGTAATTTTAAAAAATCAAAAATTAAATAGCAATTTTAATCAGAAAGACCACATTAAAGGCAACTAATATATTATTTGATATACATTAGTTTATCCTGAATTGAGTTTGCATTCCAAAATTAGGGATTTCTAATGTTATGTTTTTTGAAAACTATATTTATTTCATATTATGGAATATAAAAAAATCTGCAGATCTCTCATTCAATCTCTACCAAGGAAAGTTATAGGGATATCTATATTTTAAGAAGGTAATTTTTCAGAATCTACCCTTCATATCGATTCCATTCTCAAAGAGGAATTGCAAAATGAAATATTGAGATCATGAAAACTTGTATTCAAAACACATTATTAAATACAATGAACTCCGCTTAATGTGATCAGTTTGGGACGCCGTGATTTTGATAACAATAGCCGATTGATAACAATAAACGCTATGCAAAATTAGATAAATTTACCAACTCCCTTTTATTCACACGTACTAAATATCAAAATAAAATGAAGAAGCTCACCGTATATTTATGTACTGTTTATTCTCCTTTAAAACATAAGAATTATATTCATAAATAAAAGAATTTGATCAATTGTTAGCTGTCTACAATTTTTTCTAAGAAGCTCATTGATAATCATAATGTTTTTTAAAGGCAGCAGGATAGTGTTCTACTCCTTATTTCAACACTTTCAATGCAATTCAGAGACTGAGAAACGCTTAACTGTGCTGCAGCATTGTGCTGACTCATTAATGGTAACCTGTCATAACGATTTAAAATTCCGATCTTTTGTTTTAATGTTAAATCATTTCGCTTTCTGGCTTCCATATCGACAAGCTGCATGTAAGCGAGCAAGGCATTAATTGTGAATATGCTCCTTTTCAGTTCCTATAAGAATGTATTGCCTTCTGCTTATTTGACAACCATTGACTACCAGGAGGGTAAGCTTATTTTTGAAAAATTCCAGGAATGTGTAAATTCCCACTCCTTTTATCATTCCCCGTCCCCAGGGACACTTCTCCTTTAGGAGTGTACGGGCTTCACGAACCCGGGGGTGCCTGAGTGATCTTTCCTTCTACGTCTTCCCTGGTAGTCCCGAACTTGGCCTCTGTAAAGCTTGTTCCTTACTGGGGTCGACTATATTAAGCTTCGAACCATGACGGGCCTCTCGTAGATCAGCTGCAGCTCTATAGATGTTGTGATTGCTGTCGTGGGGACTTGTTGTCAGTTTGTCAGTTATCATTCCCCATTTTTCTAAGTGTAAGAGGGAGAATTATCGAAATTAAAACAGCAAAATTACAGTTAAATGAAAACAGTTAAAATGAGGTTCGAAAACTGATAACATTAAACGATGTAACGATCACATAAAACGATAATTTTAGCGTACAAATGAATACAGAAAATCGTGACCAAGTGATTTCAATAACAATAAGCAATTGATAATATTAACCGAGATCACATTAAACGGAGTCCACTGTACTAAAATGTGTTTGCTGTTTTTTGTTTGTTATACTAAAATGTGTTTATTATTTTATTTCATAAAATGATTTTGTTGTTTTTATTTGTTATATAAAATGTGTCTTATTTCTTAAAATGGGTTTCTTATTTTTAAAAACACATTACCTTGTTAAATTTCCTAATTGTGAAAAAATTGGGAATGTATTACACATTATGAAGTATGTAAAATTAAAAAAAGAGAGAGAGAGAGAGACGCTGTGTTCTCCTCCATCTTCGGCTGACAAGTGTTATAAACTTAAAGCTAACACTTTGTAAATATATTTTATTTCTTAAAATGTGTTTCTTAATTTTAATAACAGATTACCTTGTTAAATTTCATAACTGTGAAAAAATTGGGAATGTATTACACATTATGAAGTGTATAAAATAGAAAAAGGAGAGAGAGACGCTGTGTTCTCTTCCATCTTCGGCTGACAAGTGTTATAAACTTAAAGCTAACACTTCTTCAACTATGGATCTCAATAGCAAATTAGGGTTGCTACACGAAAAATTTATTTGACACCTTTAAATTTAAAGAAATATCAGTTGTAACTTTTGTTGGCAGAGATTCTTACACTTATAATTTAAATTTGTCAATTACAAGTTGTTTGGTTCTATCTGAGTTCATTTATATAACTCAAACGTGAAGAAAATTTCATTATCTAAACAGTATTTTAATACCACCCTTAACTCTGACTTCTTAAAAGAATAGAATAACCAATTATAAAGCTTCTCCAAATGTTATAACTTTACAAATGACTTATTGTGTTACAGCTTCAACGTTAAGAATGTAAAAATTTTGTAGTTAAGCAGCTTGCAAACCGTAATTCTGCTGTTATAATTATTTTATTATTCCCACATAAGTTGACTGAAAAAAATTGATAATGAACAGCTAAATGAAAAAGGTGCTAAAATTTTAACATAAGACCTTTTGCAAAATAGTTCATACTATCCAACAGTTAAACATTAATGTAAAACAATCAACCTTTCATTGTTTAGAAGTGATTCAAATTTCCCTTCAATTTATGTCTAGCTTTATCACCTATACTATGAGTGGAATTTCTTTGAAATCTGCCAAAAGTGGAACCCCCAAAAATGAGGAAATCACTTCATATTTTGTACATATTCTGATACCAGTCGGTACTACATACTTATCTAAATCGACTTTTTCAGTTTTAATGCTAATTAAATTCTAATTTCTATGCAACCTGAATATGCTGTATGACCAGATGTGTCAAATCTTGAATCAAAGTTTAATTTATTATGCAACCATTTTCATCCAAAAGACTAATTCAAGAACATCGTCTCAGTAAACTTTGATTTGCTATCATTAGTCATGCTACGTCCCCTTATGTCAAATCTTGAATCAAGGTTTAATTTACTACAAAACTACTTTGATCTGAGAGATTGTTACAGATACATCCGTCTCAATAAACTTTGATTTTCTGTCTTTAATTTCTGTATGCTTGACACAAATTTTCAAATAACTCATCTCCATATTCATATTGTTTGCTAAAAAATTAATTATTTCCCGGTAATAATCAACTTTTATTTAACACTAATGTCTCTTGCCTGTTTGGTAACTTGCGGACATGAAATATGTGTTAGTACAAAATGTTGGATCCATTACAAAATCTACCAACTAAAGAGTTTTGCTGGCTCTTCTAAAGTAATTTATTTGAGATGAAATAAGAATAAACAAACTATATGGTTTCTTTTCATTCATAATGTACCTGAACAGAAATCGTCCGCAAAGAAAAAAACGCTAAACGATCTAACATTCTTTATGGTTTTTAACACATTGTGTGGGGTACATTTCGCAGCGGAATTGTACTGGAAGCTGGCGTTTTGTGCGTAAATTTAGTTATTCAGTTAAATCTCAATAGATCGAAAATTATTTAATTTTTTAGCCAACTTTTCGTATTTTATATTGAAATATATAAACAAATATATAAATAGAAATATATAAATAACAACTATACGATTTTTGTAAACAAAAAACATATTTTTTAGTGCATAAATTTATAATAGTATCGTGAATAGGAAATATCAAATAGAAATAGTAGTATATAGTTTAAATTTTTTCCGTTCTGTGGTTCAATATACAAATATACAAATATATTTATAAATACAAATATATATATAATATATAAATATACATATATATAATATCATTTTCACAAGGATAAATAAAAAGTTAATTTTACATCTAAATTGATTTTTTTAATCAACCTTCCCGTTCAGTGGTTCCGCCTCGACTGATGTAAAAACTAGTTTTTATTTGTCTAAATTTTTCCAGAATCTATGTAGTAGACAAGAACATTCGGCGTGGTTTTCCTGTATATACCGTTATTTTTGTACCCACAAACAAACCATGTTACTACACTAACCAGTACTATAACCCGTACCACTTTATAGTACGTGACCCGCGCTCAAGTATTAAGCTTCAGAAAACGTACTAGTACGTGTCCCGCATACAATGTGTTAATTAATATCTCTGTTAATTACAGTCCTACAAAGATGAAACTTCGCAAAATGAATTTTCCAAAAGTTTCTAAATCTCCTGATGTATGTTTTGGACCCTAAATTCTCGATTGTTTTCGAAGAGTCGATGCATACAGACAGGCACGAATAGATCTTCATAGTATTTATATGACGTCATAACTAAAATAACGTCGAAACTTTTGAAATAAGCTATCGAATGACATAATGAAAATGAAATAAAAGTTAAGTACGGACAATAATGAAATATATATTAAATTTAGGAAATAAAGGAGATTTAGAATAAAATAATTAAAATACCGAAAATGAAAAAAATATTAAAAATTGGATAACTTAAATTAAAATACATATATTAAAAAGACAATTTACTAAAAATAAAGCTAATTGCAGAGATAATAAAGTATTTTAGTCACGATATTAAATTAAAGACCTTAAAGAAAAAAAAAATAAATATGATATTATTCACAAAGTAGTGTAAAGTTGAACCTAAAAGTACTATGAAGAAAAATGAAAGAATATTAAACATTTCGAAAAATTGTAATTACAGTTAACGATAGATCTATAAAACTTTGTTGGCTATAAGTTCAGTCAGTAAAAAAATCTTCTTTAGTAAAAGTTTAAAAATTAATCACTTTTGAACCATTTCATCGAAATCTTCAAATCATGTATCAGGAACTGTAATACTCTTACGAGGTAACATACACGAAAATATTAAAATATTAAGATGATGATTAAATCGAGAGAAAATTCGAATTTCGTGTTTGTAAAAGATGAATCACATCCATGTTCTTTCAGATAATTTTTTTAATTTTTTATAAATTTTAAATGATTTGCTTGATTGAAATAAACTATACCAATTTAAATCTTTAGATGTACCTTATATAAAATTGTATAAAATTATATAAAATTTTTACATTCGTAACTACATTTGAGGAGATATATTGATATTTTTTCAAGTAGTACCATTTATCGGTAATTCAGAACATTAAAATTGGTTATATAGAGATTTTACATTATGTAGAGTACCGAAAAGATTTCACTGTCTACACATCATTTTTCTGGTACCAAAGAATGTCTGTCCATGTTATGGAGACTCTATGACAAGCCGTGTTAATTTGTATAAAAAACAAGTATGCATAAAAAAATGCCTACAAAAATGCAAACATAAAGTCAAAGATTTAGGATCACGATAAACCCTAAATGACAGAATGATATCATGAATGAAAAAAGATTAAAGGATATTAAATAATATCCTTTAATCTTTAATCTTTTATATAATGCGACATGCCGTTGGGCGTACATTTTATATCGACAATATATTTCCGTTAAAGAATAAAAAGGAGATGCGTCGAAGAAAAGTTCCTTAATTTTCAATAAAAAATAACAAATACGCATATCATATTCTTCTTTAAAAAGAGATATTCGTCAGATTGTAATATTTTTACAAATATGCACACAAATCAATAATCGAAATACAGACATCGCTTATACCGTATTTATAAACTATAATTTCCCCACTTAGGTATTTAAGACTTATAAAAATGTTAAATTTTTATAACCATAGACTTATAAAACTGTCACTGCAAATTTTATCAAATATTTTGGAAATGGTCAAACAAACACTACAATTTAAAGAACCTTATATAGACAAGCATTTAACAAGACATATTACTTTTAGAAATCAATTATTAATCATCATTTTAAATTAAGATAAATAAACAATTTCTAAGATATCAAAAATAATAATTATAAATATAAACGCATTTGTGATCCTCTTTCTTAGAACAAAACATCAAAATTGTCTTACCTCATTAAATTTTAGAAAATATAATGATTCGGAATAACCATATTCCGTCCTTTACTAATTTATTATTTTTGTTTACCTTTAGGATATCAATACATAAAAAGGAGAAACCGCGTATTTAATTGTAATAACATTCTTTTCTCTTAAGAAACAGGGCATCAAAAGAAAACGTTGCAGAATTCTTTAATTAAAAACTGTCCCTAGTTCCATGAATTTTGTCAGAATTATTAGAATTAAACGAATCGATAAATTCTCAGAAAAGCAATGGAACAGAAGTTACAAGACAACAAAGTGATATATTGTAGACCAAATTTAGGCTACTTTAAAGTGAAGTGTTATTCTTCAGTAAAAATGTTTACTTGTAACAGTACTAGTTTCAGCACTATAATAATCAAATCATATATATATATATGTATATATTTGTATGTACGTATACATACATATCACCTATATGATAATAGTCTAAGTTATCTGTCCGTCTACTCTCGAATTTATGAAGTGGTTGTAACAGTAAATTCTTTTCATAAAAGTCTAGGAGTCTATTTCACGGAATAATAGATACCTAGCTTTTATGTTATATATCTGTGGATGGAGTGCATCCAACAAGTAAAGAGACACTTGTTCGGAGCTAACTGATTTTATCATCGCACTGGACATCGCACTGGAGCTCTCGGGTCTGACTTTCCTGGGCCAAGCCCTCTAAGTCAGATTACTGTATATGCATGGTAGGAGAGATAGCTGAAATATTGCAACGATATTGAGGCTTAAAAAAGTCGAAGATAAATTAAAATTTAAGAATTATGAGAGAAAATAGGTTAAAAACGCTAAGGTTCACGAGGTCGGTGAGGGCAAGTAAAACACAAGTTAGGTTGACAATTAAATCATAGTAGATTGAGCAAAGTAGTACACAGTTAGGTTAACAATAATGAGTAATAAATTTAACTGATTGTCCTGTGTAATAACAGAATAACAGTAGAAAGTCTTTTTTTTTCCCCAAGGGAAATTACAAGGAGTAATGGAGGAGCAAGAAGCAGAGTAGATTATGTCTATAAAACACGAGGATCCAGCTGACTGATTTTATTGACAAACAGCAAATATATATTTACAAAAACGTTAATTAAAATAGTGGTAGATACAAATGAAATTTCTTTTCTTACTGTA
>CM063504.1:69292091-69316425 GCA_032207245.1 Pardosa pseudoannulata
AGGACCATCTCAATCATTCTGTCTGAGAATTTCATTAGGATGCTGGCGAAATGTTTCCAGTGTTCGTTTCAATGGCATTCCGAAGAAAGCGTCTCACATGACAGAAATCCTCTACATTGTAAGGGAAGCAGCAATACTTTCTAACTTGTTCTCCAAGGTTTGTCCAGAGACATCGATTAATGATCTGCGATATTGCTCCCGATTACTGCAAACTTCCCTTGACTTGCAACTTCTCTACAGACGGTTTTTCTCACTACGTCATCAGCCAGATGTCCAATCAGCTGAGATGGAAATTTGCGGCGAGAAGACGATATAAAAGACCAGAGTTCATGGCCCAGAGAGAGAATTTCTGACCGATGGAGTCTCCTGCGAACTCATCAACCGAGAACGTCCAGGCGAGCTACTGAGTGTCCTCCCCCCCCTTTTTTTTTCACTCCAACGACTAGGAAGCTGATTCCTGCAACGATCATCATTTTCATGTGTAGATATTCATCGTTTCATCTCTATTTATCATAACTTCAACATCATGTTTTTAAATAAATATCATTAGTTTGTATGTAGGCCTCCACTATCCTTTTTCGGGCTCACTTAGAGCCCCAGTAAGCTACAGTATATATATATATATATATATATATATATATATATATATATATATATATATATATGTGTGTGTGTGTGTGTGTGTGTGTGTGTGTGTGTTCATATATGTGTGTAACGAAAAAGTAAACTAAATCACTAAATAAATGTAGAGATTTTGTATAAAATCTGGAAGGCCTCTTAATACATTGTCAGAATGCGTCCGGTAATCTGATAATTCAATGGTACCGAAGTATATTATTTATAGTCCAAATCCCTCATTGCGAACCAAGAAAATTCTCTGAAGATTTCAAATCTATGATGAAGAGTAAAATCCCGCGTCTCTCTGTTCGCCTCTCCTTACCTTTTATCTAAACTCACCATTATGGCTACAGTGAAGTACCTAAGGAAAGAAGTCTAACCGATTAAAACTTTATGGTACTGTACTGGCCAATTTAGGGACTTCAGAGCTAAAAGGGGAAGCACTTTATCGGACACACATTTTTCAGAGATTTTTCTACAGATATTTCTTAGTATTTTATTGCCATCTATGTGAGCTAGATAATTTTAAAGTTCATCCCGGATCTATAATGAAATCGGAACACATTCAACCTATCCTGTGGTAATAAATGTTTTCGTAACTGAAACGGTGTCTTGCTTTATCACACTACTGACTATGATGGCACACCTCCTCATCGTACAATTTGTTTTACTACAAATACAAATATATATATATATATATATATATATATATATGTGTGTGTGTGTGTGTGTGTGTGTGTGTGTGTGTGTATTAAGACAAACTGCATGAGGGGTGGTTGCAGTCATGGCCAATAAAAATGACACCGTTTTAGCTGATGACCTTTATTAACAGAACGTTTGAGGATAGGTTCCCACTTTATCATAGGGACAGGACAAACTGAAGGTTCAGCTAGAAAGAAGTTATAAGTAAAAGGGCCTTAACACCTGGATCAACATCTCACTCAAAATCTGTTGGAAATCTCTAGGAAAATCTGGCTCTGACAGCGTGCATATCCTTTTTGTTTGGAAATTTCCTAAATTGTCCACTAGGATAATTTAGAGTTATAATTGGTTAGACCCCCTTCTCTTAGGGCTTAAATTGAAACTCCAGTGATCAGTTTAGGTTAGAGGTTAAAAAGGGAAAAGCAAAAGGACGGGGGTATTTCTGGCCTTGACTTAAGATTTAAAAAACCCTGAAAATTTCTCGGGCTGTCCTAGGGGTTTTATAAAATGTTTATATTAGTTCTCGATGTAGTTTACTATTCCTTATATATATATATATATATATATATATATATATATATATATATATATATATATATATATATATATATATATATATATATATATATATATATATATATATATACTATGTGTGTGTGTGTGTGTTTCAATGTTCTACATACAAGTCTACAATTCTTGTTCAATTATTATCACAAGAATTCTTTCATTTCGATTGTTCCCAGTTTTTTCACTCGGGAATGCTTTTTTTTTCAATTTCTGCTCCTTATTATTTTCTCAATTGTACAAACTGTTTGCAAATGTTAAAGTAACCTTACCAACTGTAGACTAGCTAACGTTGATTTCAAACGTTACTTTCACATTTAATCGCATAAGATAATTTAAGACAACTTCTCGATGATAATTTAAGACAACGTAATTTATCTGAAAATAAAATAACTTCATGGTTTATTCTGTATTATTTAAAAATCGGTTCTGAATATTATTCTGAACTCGTCTTTCGATCAAAGTATGACATCCCGCAAATAATTATATCTTGTATAGGCCAAGAACCATTTAAATGTATTATCCCACTGCTCTTTTGTACTGAATTTTGTACTGAAGTTTTTACTGAATGACCCTGTCTTTTTCATATATATAAAATGTCAGTGATATCTCTAGCTATGTTATTTTGTCTACCATTCACTTTATAGAGTATTATGCCCTGATTTATCAGAAAATATCTTTGAACCTTGATAGTTTTAAAGCTTCTTTTGACTTTAGAACTGTGGTAACGTTTTGATATGACCTATAAATGATAGAACTACGAGTATTTCTTTTTTTAGAAAGATTAAAGAACCTGATTATTTCTCTGAAACAATTAATAATACTTCTTTTTCATATTTTTTCCTTATTATACAAAACTGCTTTATTCTACAAAAAATTAAGACCTTTTGTGGATGATCTTATAATATATATATATATATATATATATATATATATATATATATATATATATATATATATATATATATATATATATATATATATATATAGATTGTTTGATTTTATGCATCTAAAATAAAATTATATATACATATTAAAGTATTTAAAATAAAGTCTGCAAATTGCAATGTTTTTGAATGCTTTGATAGAAAAACTGATATTACATAAATGAAACTACTAAGATAAATTTAAACTGTAAATATTATGAAAAAATGTATTCTTTTTAAAAAGTAAAGTCTTCGAAAAAATTTCTTTTTTTTTCTTATTCATTGTGGCATCAGACAAATGATGACCAGAATGTACGAGCAATGTCATGTGCCTTCGATATGTTGTTCAGACCTAAAAAATTGCTCTAAAATATGACTACATCATAAAGAATTTTATACTTAAAAATAGTACTTAATAATTCAATACTTTAATAATAACATGCATAATAGTACATGCTTTATTTATTTAATCACCTGGCTTTTCCAAACCATATATATATATATATATATATATATATATATATATATATATATATATGTATATATATATATATATATATATATATATATATATATATATATATATATATGTATGTATATATATATATATATATGTATGTATATATATATATATATGTATGTATATATATATGTATGTATGTATATATATATATATATGTATGTATATATATATATATATATGTATATATATATATATATATGTGTGTGTGTGTGTGTGTGTGTACACTAATCTAAAAATCTTTAAGCAACTCTTCCAATTATATATGTGTGTGTACACACCAATCTGAAAACTTTCTAAGTAACTTTTCCAATTCTTGCAGTAATTTCGTAAAAATCAACTGGTAGAGATGAAATTGTAAAAAACTTGTTAAACGTCATGTACTTCAGTATAAGTTTCTTCCCAAAGACAAACAGAAGGCGTGAAACAAACCTTGGAGAAAAATAATATTTCCAGTCACCCTGTAAAAAATAATACTTAAGGTTTGCAAAAGCACTAGTTTATGACCATGAAGCTGCTTTTAAATATATATTTCAGTTTTTGTAAAAAGTGTACTTATATCCATCCAGATATATATATATATATATATATATATATATATATATATATATATATATATATATATATATATATATATATATATATATATATATATATATATATTTAATTGAAACTTTTTTGTAATAACATATATGCTTTCGTACTCAATATAATGTCATTTTCGTGAAATTTGATATTATACGGGAAACGAGAAACCTTCGTGGTGGAATATAGAATAAGATACAAAACAATAAAATTAGAGAGAGGAAGTACGTAAACAGCTGTTTCTGTGCTTCGAGCGTGCAGCATTTTCAATACCAGAGAATTAAGGTTTATAAAACAAACGGAGTGGTAGAAAGATGGCCGAATGGTAGGGTGTTGCTCTTCTCAACCAGAGTTCGCGAGTTCGAATCACGCTTCAAGCAATGATGTTCATAGTCGTTTCGAATCGATTTTCATCTGTAGGTCCCCGTCTCATTAGCCCTCGTGTTGAAAAAAAGTAGACCGTAGAATTCCAAACCAAGCCACCTGCAATCTTCTTACCGTAAAAATCCCCGTGTGAGTAATCCTGTTAAAATATCATGTTATGGACACTCAAACAACCCAAATACTAAACAGCTGTCACCATGTTTCCACAATTCATCCAGGTGCTGACTAAAACTGCGGCTTCTGCTTAAAATCCAGACATTAGTATTGACATCCTTATTGACAGTGCAAAACAGTAGACCGTAGCTCTCCCAATCCAACCAAACCAAGCCACCTGCAATCTTCTTACCGTAAAAATCCCCGTGTGAGTAATCCTGTTAAAATATCATGTTATGGACACTCAAACAACCCAAATACTAAACAGCTGTCACCATGTTTCCACAATTCATCCAGGTGCTGACTAAAACTGCGGCTTCTGCTTAAAATCCAGACATTAGTATTGACATCCTTATTGACAGTGCAAAACAGTAGACCGTAGCTCTCCCAATCCAACCAAACCAAACCATCTGCAATGTCCTTACCATAAAAATCCCCGTGTGAGTAATCCTGTTAAAATATCATGTTATGGACACTCAAACAACCCAAATACTAAACAGCTGTCACCATGTTTCCACAATTCATCCAGGTGCTGACTAAAACTGCGGCTTCTGCTTAAAATCCAGACATTAGTATTGACATCCTTATTGACAGTGCAAAACAGTAGACCGTAGCTCTCCCAATCCAACCAAACCAAACCATCTGCAATGTCCTTACCATAAAAACCCCCGTGTGCGTAATCCTGTTAAAATATGATGTTATGGACTCTCAAACAACACAAATACTAAACAGCTGGCACCATGTTTCCACAATTCATCCAGGTGCTGAATAAAACTGCGGCTTCTGCTAAAAATCCAGACATTAGTATTGACATCCTTATTGACAGTGCAAAACAGTAGACCGTAGCTCTCCCAATCCAACCAAACCAAACCATCTGCAATGTCCTTACCATAAAAACCCCCGTGTGCGTAATCCTGTTAAAATATGATGTTATGGACTCTCAAACAACCCAAATACTAAACAGCTGTCACCATGTTTCCACAATTCATCCAGGTGCTGACTAAAACTGCGGCTTCTGCTTAAAATCCAGACATTAGTATTGACATCCTTATTGACAGTGCAAAACAGTAGACCGTAGCTCTCCCAATCCAACCAAACCAAACCATCTGCAATGTCCTTACCATAAAAACCCCCGTGTGCGTAATCCTGTTAAAATATCATGTTATGGACACTCAAACAACCCAAATACTAAACAGCTGTCACCATGTTTCCACAATTCATCCAGGTGCTGACTAAAACTGCGGCTTCTGCTTAAAATCCAGACATTAGTATTGACATCCTTATTGACAGTGCAAAACAGTAGACCGTAGCTCTCCCAATCCAACCAAACCAAACCATCTGCAATGTCCTTACCATAAAAACCCCCGTGTGCGTAATCCTGTTAAAATATGATGTTATGGACTCTCAAACAACACAAATACTAAACAGCTGGCACCATGTTTCCACAATTCATCCAAGTGCTGCATAAAGCTGAGGCTTTTGCTTAAAATCCAAACGTTAGTATTGGCATCCTTATTGATAGTGCAAAACAGTAGACCGTAGATCTCCCAACCAAATCAAACCAACCAAACTGAGTGTATACAAAAACCCAATGGCTTAAATAGTCACTCGCTGAATTTTTCGAACACATTCGCACCGAATCAGATGGAAACATACATTAGACCAGTAAAGTATTGGCTTCTAAAATCTAAAAAGCAACAAGAAAAATCTAAATATTGTAAAGAGAGGAAAGAAAAAAACGAGAGAATTTTCTTTACAAATCCTTCTTCTGTTATTATTGTTTTAGAGCGTCATTAATGCTTCTTTTATCTGACGGCTCATTATTCTACGCAAATACTGGAATAGCTCCAATACTTAAAATAAGAGAAAGATTGTTTTGGATTCTGTTTGAAAAATAAAATTACTTAACAATAAATTCCCATCAACAAGTAACCATTTTTCTTCGAAATAAAATATTATTCCACGACGACTTGAATTTCTATAACTACTTTGAATGTTACATTAATTCCTTCCTGGAAAACGCAATTTGTGAAGTGTATTGGGATTTTAAATAGGCCTCACGTAGGATTAAATTTCTAGCCTTCTTTTAATTTTTATATCAATATCGTGTTTCAGAACTCTGTGAGAAGAAAAAAATAGAAAGAGAGCTAGTAACCTGGAAACGATTAATTTTTTTTATTCCCTCATTCACCACTCAACGCCCAAGTCAACGCCCCGACAATGGTTTTCAGCTTTTTCCTCGTATTCTGCTTTATTTTCCTATTTCTATTTTTTAATTAGAGATAATTGAAAGTCTGTGTTTGCTGTGTAATGAAATGATATTTGTCGAAATTAAGCTGAACTACGCGTAAGGAAGCTACTCTGGAGTTTACATTTCCCAGAGTCAAAGTCTATTACCCTAAACGGGATTGGCCAAGCCATGTTCCGCAACAGTAAAATATTAAGGCCTGCAATAAAATTGCGCAAATTTTTGATTGAACCATAAACCGCCTTGTTATGAGAAACTTAATATTACTAAAATGGTTAATTGATTATTATTTTAATTGTTTTATTGCTAATTTCTGTGTAATAATAATACTAATAAATACTAATAGTCTATTATTTTTAATTTTCATTTTAATACATATGCAAATATGTATGTGTACATATGTATATACATATATGTACCTTTATATATATATATATATATATATATATCCATATATAGGGTCTGGTGGGGTAAAATGGGTATTTTTTATAATTTACTTAACACATTCGCTGCCGATCACGCGCCAGCGCGTGATCAACATATAGGAAAATGCATATATGACGTCAGGTTCGGCAGCGAATGTGTTAAAAGATACATAATAACTTTTAACAATTATATTTTAGATTTGTAATATATTTTTAAACATTTGTTGGCAATATTTATTTTCCCTTAAAAAGTTTTATTTTGCATCTGTGAATATAGAGTGCCTTGTTTGAAATTCAGGAATACATTCTTCTAAGGTCTTAAAAATTTTGAAAAAGTAATATTTTATTTTTTTATTGTAAATATTTTTCTAATAATCAACTGAAAGAGTTTCTGAACAACAGGTTTTCAAAAACAGGCAAGAAATATTTTAAATATTTTATATTTAATTATTATTTTTTGTATGATGGGGGAAAACGGGTATTGGTTAGGCTTAACAGTTTTATAATACAGTTCTAAAATTATAATACAGTTCACGTATTTATAATACAGTTCTGAAATTTTGGTGTAATGATTAAAACCAGCCCTTCAATTTTAGTGTAAATAATATTACATACTATTTTTTTTTTAATTTATATGCTATGGTATAGAGTAAATTAATACAATGGTTATAAAATTGAGTTTGTGAGTCAAAAAATACTTGTGTTTACATGATGTTTTGTACACCTGCAACTGGAAATTTTCTTCCAGCTTTCACTGTGTACAAAAGTCCAACTTTATATTAAATTTGGACTAAGAGTGGACCACCTGTTGAACTATATGGCTGCACAAAGTCAGGGTAGATGTATGACATTTAGAATTACCTGAAGAAACCCATTCTTTTGATATTCGATGGCCATCTGTCATATAATACAGTAAAACAAGCGATGGACAGAAGAATTGCCGTCCACTGCTTCTCATCAAACTTAAGCCATGCTCTAAAACCTTTGGATGTCGAAGTATTTGCCCCTATGAAGTGTGCTGGAGAAAAATCCTGAAGATGTGGTATACGGAGAGCCGTCTTTACAAAGTGTCCAAAGCAACATTAACTAAACTATTGAAACAGCTATTCGATATTGTGAAGGAAAGGCTGTTAAACACAAAATAGTGTTAACTGAAAAAGATAGAGAAATAACAGTAAACAGAGTTGAACAGACTTCAGAAACAGCTACTATGGAACATCATTCTACGCAAACTTCCTGTTCAACCACTTCGAATTTTGCCATTTCTTTTCCATGTAAGAATTTACAAAACGCCATCCTTACAAAGATTTTACCACTGCAGTTGTGAGGGAAAAAAGCCATATTGAAAAGAAAGTGGGTACAAACTAAGGCTGCAGAAGTGATGACTGTTTCTGATGTAGGAGAGCGTAGTTCAACTTAATAACTGTGGCCATTACAGTTTTCCAATATACATTGTAATTATATCACATATAACTGTGTTTCTAGCTAAAAAATAAAGTTTTAATTAAATTTTGTATAATTAATAGCATTTTTTAATCAATACCCATTTTACCCCATCTACTACTCATTTTACTCCACCTCTGATATAAATAGGTATAAAAAAGAAGTAAAAAATTATATATTTTTTCAGTTTAAGAAAATATATAAAACTATTTTAAAAATAATGGTAATAAACCCATTGCATGAAAAGATGCAAAATAATTGCTTTTTTATAATTTTTCTTTTAGTGAAAAAGAGTACTGAATGAGGAATCACGCTTTTCCTACCCATTTTACCCCACTATACCCTATATACATTCATATGTATATGACAGGCTTTGCAGCCACATGAAGAGACATAATTCTTGATAATGTCTTTCTTCATGTATATTGCACAGTTTAACAGGCAACCATCAAATATGGCGCCGTGTGACTAGCGTTCACTCTCTAACAAAGGAACCCCTCTCAGCCAGGGTTAATGCAGAAACCCTTTCGCAAGACGCTCTATCGCAGTCCTTATATAATTGTTATATAATATGATCAGATTCCCATTACCATATTTCTAACAAAATGAATGTAATTACTTTTTGTATTATGCATATCTAAATTATATATTTTAATTTATAATACATTAAATTCAAGATACAGAGTAAAATAAAACTTATGCATACGAAAATAATACTAAAATTAAAGGTTTTAAATATTCTAAAACAAAGAAAAAAAATAAAAACGCGTTCACCATAAAATTAAAAAATATGCTTATATATGTTAAATTGCTGACAAAACATATTAATAAAAACTTAGCCTTAAATTAAAACCAAAATACTAAAAATTTTAAAAATTGGGGATATGAATTGAAAAAGTAATAAAGTATTTAAATTTTGTTCCCATTTATCAATTATAAAAAAAAGCATAAAAAATGATAATTTTGGTTTTTAACAAGGAGATCATAAAAATGCTAACTTGTTAAAACTTCAGAAATGTAGCAAATTTAGTTTTTAAGTAAAGAGGTGCGTAAATTTTAAAAAAATATGAAGTTGAAAAAATCCAATTTAAAATGTTAGTATGAATCAGAATGGATAAAAACGTATATAACAGCACAGAAAAAAATGTATATAACAGCAACGAGTAAGAATTTTTTTATGTAGTTTTTTGATAAATGAACAGAAATATTTAATGGTGTCGCATCACATTTAAACAATTTTAAATGGAAATTTTTTTTCTTATTTTTGCCATCTTATATCTTTTTTTAATTATTATCGTAAATGCATTGTGTTTTCAGAATTTTATCTCTATTTTTATTTAATTAGTTATGAACATTTCTTTTTCTAAAAAATAAGTAATTTTTATATAAAGGGGAAAAGGAAAGCTTGTTTCAAAAATTCTTAAAAATGTGTAACTCACTGTGCGGATATATTTTTTTAAACAATAACTTTTTAGGTATATGTCTCTACTTATTTAAAAATTAAAAAAGTATCGGAAATATTATACCACGGGATTGAGTTTTCAAAAAAGCTAAAATAATGTTTAAAAATTCCATTTTAAATACTATAAATAATAAAAGAAATAAACATCAAGGAAACAAGTAAAATATATAAGAAAAAATTTATTTTAGTTACTTTTTATTGAATAATTACAATTAATGTAAATATACAAATGACAGAATCACAATATTAAGCAGGAAAATAGAAAGCAAACTTCCTCGCAATTTTCCATTTTCCAATATGTATATATATGGTGTTGGATATCAATTTCATTTGTTACTATACACAGGGTGTTAAAAAATTCCACATAATCTCTGCACAGCTAGATTCCTCGTTGGGAGTACATAAAAACTGCCCAAAGAAGCGTTCCTGTATGATCCATAGTTTACGAGAAAAATACGAGAAACAAAGTATGACGTCACTGCCGGTGCAAGAAAAAGTCCCTTTATTGGACATATCAACAATAGTATTTGCATATCTTTTCAGACGATAATGTTTAAAACGTGCATGAGCTCGATGGAATGACGTTAAGCCGCCATTGAAGTGGTATTTAAAAGGATGCATCTTACAGCTACCGGTAGTCTTCGTATGGTGGTTATGTATTCCGTTTGTGACTACTGCGACATGTACCTGATGTACGGCCGATGTGATGAAAATGCCTTACAAACTATTAGGGAGTATGCCCGAGCATATACTGCTGTTGAAATGTTCAATAAAGCGTTTTTTCTTGCACTGGCAGTGACGTCATGCTTTGTTTTTTGTATTTTTCTCGTTATGGAACTTACAGGAACGCTTCTTTGAGCAGTTTTTATGTACTCCCAACAAGGAAACTAGCTGTGCAGAGTTTATTCTGTCATTTTGGGACATCCTGTAGATATGGTGTTGTATATTAATTTTGTTTGTTACTATTTATTCGCTTTCTATATTTTTTTCAGTTTCTAATTTATGAGGCTAGTGGTGATCTATAATTCTCATTCTATCCATCTCTTGTCATGCTTCATTATTTCAAGAAACCTTTCCCGTGACTTTCGAGCAGTCTTCAATTAATAGTCCATTTAATGATTTCACATCACAGGCGATATATGCTTGACCTGCTGCAAAGAGTTTGGGCCTAACTCTATTACTGCATAATCTACAGTGCGATATTGCATCTTATGTACAGCTGATGTTCCTGTAATATTAAAAACATCATTCTTCGTTCAGCAGTAACGTAGCTGCGTTTAGCGGAGAATTGCACTGATATTGGCTCGATTCTGGGAACACCATTATTGCCAAACTTCACAGTGACTGATGGAAATTAATTAATTAAATTTAATTAATGAATTAATATTTGAAAAAACTGTATCAAGTGTCACCCACTACAAATTTTTAAAAACTGTATTTAAATTTGAGTTAATGAATAAAAGAACAATTGAACAATTGAAAATTTGATCAAGATATATAAATATATATAGAAAAAGTGTGAACTAATAGTAGGAATTGAAAAAGAAGGCACAGTTTCATTGTAGGTATGTAAAGTATTTACTAAGAAAATTTGAAATCAATATGTGCAATAGTTAAGTTTAAAAAACATAATGTTCAGTAAATTCTTATTAAAATTTTTATATTTTCCTTAAAAGCTATGTTAGCCCTGGTGTAGCAAAAAAGGTAAATCGTAGTGCTCCAAACTAAACCAAACCAAACCTTATAAGCTGTGATATTAAGAGCAAATATTACTGCATAATCTACAGTGCTACCTTACATCTTATGTACTGTGGATACCCATGGTAATATTAGTGGTAGCATTTTTTGTTCAGCAGTAACGTAGCTTCGTTTGGCGCAGAATTGCACAGATATTGGCTCGATTCTGTGAACACCATTATTGCCAAAGTTCATAACGACTGAAGGAAATTAATTAGTTAAATTTAATTAATGAGTTAATATTTGAAAAACTGTGTTAACATCAAGTGTCATCCACTACAAGTTTAAAAAACGTATCAAAATTTGCGCAGATGAATAAAAAATATTTTATTAACGATTGCAAATTTGAACAAGATATATAAATATATTCAGGGATTGTGTGAACTAATAGTAAGAACTGAAAAAGAAGGCACAGTTTCATTGTACGTGTGTAAAGTGTTTAATTTCAAAATTTGAAATCAATATATGCAATCTTGAAATTTAAACAACACCGTTTACAGTAAATTGCAATTAAAATTTTTATATTTTTTAAGAGCTATGTTAGCCTTGTGTAGCAAAAATGTAAACCATAGAGCTCCAAACTAAACCAAACTTTAAAAGCTATGACATTAAAAGCAAAATATTACTGCATAATCTACAGTGCTACTATACATCTTATGTACTGTTGATGTCCATGATAGTATGAAAGACAGCATTATTCGTTCAGCAGTACCGTAGCTGCGTTTGACTGAGAATTGCATTGATATTGGCTCAATTCTGAGAACACCATTATTACCAAATTTCACAGCAACTGATGGAAATTAATTAATTAAATTTAATTAATGAATTAATATTTGAAAAATCTGTATTAAGTGTCATCCACTACAAGTTTAAAAAATGTATTTAAACTTGAGTGAATGAATAAAAGTAATTTATTAACAATTGAAAATTTGAACAAGATATATAAATATATATAGAAAGAGTCTGAAAGAAGGCACAGTTTTATAGTAGATGGGTAAAGTATTTATGTGAAAATTTTAAATCAATATGTGCGATAGCTAATTTTAAAAAATACCGTTTTCAGTAAATTTCAATTAAAATTTTTATATTTTCCTTAAAAGTTATGTTAGCCCTCGTGTAGCAAAAAAATAAACCATAGCGTTCCAAACTAAAACTTAAAAGTTATGATATTAAAAGCAAATACTGTATAGTTTTACAGGTTTTAATTCGAATATTTCAAGGGACTTGGTTTTAAATTATTCAAAAATGTCCAGATATATTAAAAATGTTAAACTTAAAAATCGGATTTTTTAAGTTTTAAGGGTGAAGTGCCCCTTAAATAGTTTGGATATGTTAAAAATTAAAAGGCCAATCTTTGAAAAATTAAAGATACGTTCCCCTTTTAATGGGTTTTCAGCTTGTTTTAAAAAAGAAAGCTAACCATTTTAAAATATTTGAAGGGCAATGGCATCAAATTAAATCCAGAATTGTTCCTCACCCAGTACTGAATGGGGGAAAAAATAAATCTATTGATAAAAACAATCTGTGTTGAGACTGTTTCAGAAAACTTATAAAATAAACAATTAGAGAAAAAAACTTTCCAAAAGACAAAATTTGCGATTATTTTAAACCCGTTTTAAGAGGAAAATTTTTCTTATTTGATAATACCGCTTTATTTAAGACTGTGAAATGAAGGTACAAAATTACGTTTCTGGGAAATAATTCATTTCAATTCATGAAAAGAAGTAAAACGAGATGACTCCTGTTGCAGTCATAAAAAATGTGAGAATTGAAAAAGAATGCAGTAACAATGGTCTTGGATGTTCTCTTTTAAATTACTAATTGCAGAGAAGAAAATCACAGTGATAATAAATATTTACGATATATTTTTATTCCAGTTTCTCAAAAGAGAATGCAATTATCGAACAACAAATGTAAACTTTTCTTTGTGTGTTTATAACTGCAGAAGATTTTCAAAACTCTTACTGTTCTTCGAACCGAAAGATTTAGAACTTACGTTGTAAAAGCACTCGTTTAGGAGGGGGAAATGTTCTGTTTAAATTCAATAAAGGAAAACGCTCGCTATTAAAATGTGTTTTCATTATCAGCCAAGAATGTGTTTTTGCAGATGCGTTAAAAATAGTGTTCGGGGAAATTGATTTTTTAGCTCCACTGCCAATGACACAGTAAAAGGTTAATGCCCCTATGTGAATGTTTTATTTTCAATTACAAGTTCTCGGTTAGCTATTTGGGGACATAAAATCATACAACCACATATATGTTATAAATATGTATTTATATGTATATGTGTATGCATATGTACGTATACATATATGTACAATTATATATGTATATATATATATATGTGTGTGTAAGGAAATTCTCAGGGGTATTCAAAACTTAAATCAAAGGCTAAAAATTCCCTCGTCATTTTGCGTTCCCCTTTTTAACCCCTAACCTAAATAATTGAACACTGGGGCTACAGTTTACGCCCTCAGAGAAGGGGCCTGACCAATTATAACTCTGGATGGCCCTAGCGGACAATTTAGGCAATTTCCAAATAAAAAGGAGATACACGATGTTGGAGGCAGATATTTTTCCCACTCATATTGACCAAGGTGTTAAGGGTCTTGTACATGCTAGCTGACCCTTCAGTTTGTCCTGTCCTTATGATGAAGTGGGAACTTATACTCCAACGTAATGCTAATAAAGGTCTTAACTAAAACTAAATAACTAAAACGGTAGCAATTTTATGGCCATGACTGCAACCACCCATCGAGAAGTCCGTCTCATTACAGATATATATATATATATATATATATATATATATGAAATATATCAAAAATATTTAACATTTCTTTAAAAGTTCCTCTCTCCCATTCTAATCCTTTAAATTAATTTTCCCAGCCTCTAAATGTCTTAATCAAAGGAGCGTCCTTGGCTTCTTTCGATTCGTTTCCCAAAAGCTTTCTGTCCTATATATGTAAATTTTCTGTCTGTTCGACACGTTTTCCAGCTGTCACTGGCAAATGGCTCCGCGTTCTTCCTGGTTTAAACACATAAATTCACTGAGTAAGTTTCTTGTTCCTTGAGAAAATTATTTTTGTCTTCGCTCTTGGGTGCACCTCTGTTCAAGAAGAGTGATTTTTATGTCTTTCTCTTGTCTGTCGTTGACTAGTAAATATGCCCGTTTTAGGAGCTCTAAAAAAAAGTTTTAATTAGACTTGCACTGGTCTCATTCAATGGCCCGACTGCATCGTTATTACTGTCAGCTGATTTAGGCTTCTCTTTGTCCAGTGGCCCGGGCAAGTAAAAAGAATACGGGCTACATAATTATTGTAACTAGAGGAAATAATTATTTTATATTTTTATATGTATATATATATATATATATATATATATATATATATATATATATATATATATATATATATATATATGTATATATATGTATATATATATATATATATATATATTATATGTATACATATATATGTATATATATATGTATGTATGCATGTATGTATATATAAATCAAGGGCTAAAAATTCCCTCATCCTTTTGCATTCCTCTTTATAACCCTTAACCTAAATTGACCACTGGGGCTACAGTTTACGCCCTCAGAGAAGGGGCCTGACCAATTGTAACTCTACATGGTTCAGTTGACAATTTAGGCAATTTCCAAATAAAAAGGAGATACACGATGTCGGAGGCAGATATTTTTCCCACAGATATTGACCAAGGTCTTGTACATGCTGACTGACCCTTCAGTTTGTCCTGTCTCTATGATGAAGTGAGAACCCATCCTCCAACGTAATGCTAATAAAGGTCTTTAATTAAAACCTAGCAGTTTTATGGCCATGACTACAACCACCCATCGAGAAGTCCGTCTCATTACCGTCCGTCATATATGAAATATATCAAAAATATTTAACTTTAATATTTCTTTAAAACCTCCTCTCTCCCATTCTAATTCTTTAAAATATTTTTCCCAGCCTCTAAATGTCTTAATCAAAGGAGCTTCCTCGGCTTAAAATTCTTTCGATTCATTTCCCAAAGCTTTCTGTCCTACAGATGCAAATTTTCTATCTATTCAACACGCTTTCCAGCTGTCACCGGCAAATGCTCCGCGTTCTTCCTGATTTAAACACTTAAATTCACTGAGTAAGTTTTCTGACCCTTGAGAAAATATATTTGTATTCGCTCTTAGGTGCACCTCTGTTCGAGCAGAGTGATTTTTTAATCTTTCTCTTGTCTGTCGTTGACTAGTATAGATGCCCGTTTTAGGAGCTCTAAAATAAAATTTTTATTAGACCTGTACTGGTCTCTATCAATTGCCCGACTGCATCGCTATGACTACTAAGCAGTTTAGGCTTATTTTTGCCCTGTGGCTTGGGCAAGTAAAAAGAATATGGGCTACATAATTATTGTGACTAGAGGAAATAATTATTACATTTTTATATGCATATATATATATATATAATTGTGTGTGTGTGTGTGTGTGTGTATACATATATATACATATATATACATATATATATATATATATATATATATATATATATATATGTATATGTATGTATATATATATGTATGTATATATTTGTATGTATATATATATATGTATGTATATATATGTATGTATATATATATATATATATATATATATATATATATATATATATATATATATAGAGAGAGAGAGAGAGAGAGAGATATATATATATATATATATATATATATATATATATATATATATATATATATATATATATGGATATCCAGTGGACTCCGCTTAATGTGATTGAGGTTAATATTATCAATCGCTTATTGTTATCGAAATCATTTGGTCCCGATTTTCTCTATAATCGATTTTTAATATTCTATTCCTATAATTATCGCATTATGTGATCGTTACATCGGTTAATGGGATCAGTTTTCGAACCTCATTTTAACTGGCAAACGAATATTCACAATGTATTCAGGAACCCATTTTTTTCTTTCCCTTCACTGTTATTTAAATTTCCTAGAATTCTACCTGCCACCTAGGGAATTGAGGAATGATCAAAGGAGTGGGTAACGTTCCTAGAATTTTTTCAGAAATACCCACACCCTGCTGGTGGTCAATGGTTGTCAGATAAGCAGAAGGCAATTTTTATTGGAACTGAGAAGGAGCCTATTTACATTTTATGCCTTGATCGAAATTTTAAATCATTATGACAGGATGATGGAACTAATGAGTCATGGAGAATCTCTTGATATTAGCCCCGTTTACATGTGCCAGTCATGTACCCTTCCTTTTACCCGGGTAAAGGGATTTTTCTTGGAGGGTCGGAGAAACCCGTTTACATGGTCAATTATTTCTACCCTCCATTTCGCCGGGATCGTCGCTAGAAGTCACGTGATCATACGGGACGGCAATCATCTGTAAGCGCAAAGAATGATGGGAAAGGAGAGTAAACTCTGCTATTACCCGGGTAGAAAGGTGGGTTCTTTCTACCCCTCAATTTTTTCCCTAGCTAGGGATAATTCTTGAAAGGGGAGTACAATTCGCGTATCTACCCTGCATTCTACGCTGCTTTTGGCACATGTAAACGGGGCTATTGAGTCTCCTCCTACAAGTGCTGAAATCCGAAATGCATTGAAAGTGCGGAAACGTGGAGCACAACACTGCTCCAATGACTTTAACCCTTTAAAGGTCACGATCATGAATTCTTTGGAAAAATAATGAAATTAGTTTATGAATATTATCTATAAACCTTATAAATGCAAAATGTATTAAAGTTTTTCTTTGCAATCCTTAGAGGGGTTTGCCTTAGAGGATTCCGTAGGAGAATTTGAGGGGGTTAACTGACAAACCTATCCCTTGTACAACGTGAACATAATTCTTCTTAAAATTTTTATTATATTTAAGAACAATAAATAAGTGTTCTTAAAAATGTAATATAAATAAATAGTTTAACAATTTATAAGCGATACTTCAATAGATACTTTTGTTTGGGGTCGTAAGTGAAAAACAATTGCATTACTAACTTTCCAGGTACAGCAAGTATAATAAATAGATATATTTAACAAAAATTAAATGTAGTACTGTCATTTATTGTATGTTTTAAATATCAAAAACATAAAAAAATTTGAAAAACAATTCATATTTCTCCAAAAATTAGAAAAAAAACTGTTTAACAGGAAGTTTTGCTGCAAAACCACTGTCCTCTAAAGGGTTAAAAAACATTATCAATGTGCCGCTTGAAAAACTGTAAATAATCAACAATTGATCAATTTTTTTATCATGCAAACAATTCTTATGTATTAAAGCGTAATATACAGTACATAAATATAAGGTGAGTTTTTCATTTTTTTTTCTAATTTAGTACGTGTTAATTAAAGGGGGGAGGGTAAATTTATATAATTTTGCATATCGTTATTGTTATCAATTGGTTATTATTATCAAAATCACGGTGTCCGAAACTGATCAAATTAAGCGGAGTCCACTGTATATTCATACTTATTTAGACGAATAAATTGCATTCTAAAGAAAATACTGATACTGATATAGTTGTTGTTTTATTGGGGGGGGGAGGAATTCGATTTCCATGCATATGAAGTAATATTTTAAGAAATATTATAAGAAATTATTTTTTTAATATTATCAGAAAATATTTTTTAATAATACAAGAAATTTTGGTTTAATTTTCTTATTATTACTATATTTGTTGCGAAGGTAAAGGTTGTGTGTATATCAAAGCGTTTTAAATCTAAACAGGAGTCTTAATTCTCTAGCGGTATTAGTAAACTTTATATTCCTTCTTTCCACTGTTATTTGATTTTAGGTTTTTATTTTAAAGTTTAAGATTCTACATTTAGCTTTCTTTACATATACATATTATTAGAACTGAATTGTTTATCAATATATTGTCAAACATCGATATACTTTAAGTATCGCGATAACAATATTAAAATTCTGCTTTGCTGATATATCACCCTTTAGGGATACTGATTTTCCTCTACGCGCGATATCGTGGATCGCTAAAAGACTTCCTTAATATATCACATATTTATTTCAATATAAATTTATATTTTTTCAAATTATTACATTCGTTTTATGTATTTACCCACGCCTTGATACAAACTCAAGACAGAAAATTTGCTCAGACAGAAAATATATATGTATATATTTGAAGACTACCGTCATAGTACAGGACTTCGGTAATTTATCCCAATGATATTCTGATATCAAAGCAATCGGGTCAAGACCGGAAATTCCACTGTTCGCAGATGGAATCGATTACTTTATTTTTATGTATATGTTTAGTATCTTAACAAATTATTTCTGTACAACTTTTTCTTTTAAGTGTTAAAATGAATTACTCTTAAAAGGTTGTCTTTACTTTTCAGAAATCCTAATTTTTAGGATCAAATTGTATTTCCAAAAATTTTAATTAACAAAAAAAAGAAAGGCTTGGAATGAATGAAAGTTAAGGCTATTCAAAAATAATAATAGCTGAAATAATAATGTCAAAAACAGTCCTATACCCTACTTTTTTAAAGTATTATCGCGATATACCAATGGCACCAATAACATGTTGGGGCTATATCACGATATTAAATTTCTGGTATCGTTCAGCCGTAAGACATACATACATATATATGTAACATATAAAAATTATTTAACTTTAATATCTCCTTAAAAATCTCCCCTCTCCGATTCTAATTCCTTAAAGTCTTTTTCACAGCTTCTAAATGTCTTAATAAAAGGAGCATCGCCGACTTAAAATTCTTTCAATTCATTTCCCAAAGCTTTCTGTCCTACGGATGCAAATTTTCTGTCCATTCAACATTTTTTCCAGCTGTCGCCGGCAAATGGCTTCGTGTTTTTCCTGATCTTAACACTCAAATTCGCTGAGTAAGTTTCTTGTAGCTTGAGAAAATTCTTTCTATCTTCGCTCTTGAGTGCCTCTCTGTTCGAGCAGAGATATTTTTGTGTATTTCTCTTGTCTGTCGTTGACTAGTAGATATATCCGTTTTAGCAGCTCTAAAATAAAGTTTTAATTAGACTTGTGCCGATCTCTTTCAATGGCCCGACTGCATCGTTATTACTGTTAGCTGACCAAGCTTTCTCCTTGGTCAGTAGCCCGGGCAAGTAACAAGAATAGGGGCTACGTAATTATTGTGACTACAGGAAATATTTTTACACACACATATATATATGTGTGTGTGTCTGTGTATATATATAGTTATTTATATATATATAAATATACATATATAAATATTATATATATATATATATATAAATATGTATATGTGTGTATGTATGTACATTTACTCAATGCTTCACATCTCTGCGATACCCCTCTGCACGTTGGTTATAACCTGTATTTTTCAATAAATTATGCTCTAAATCATACTTTTTTGCTGTAACAGGAACAAAGAAACCTAGAATTACTGTAATTAATCTTTAAATTGATCTTCCAAAAGTAGAAAGATCTCTAAATTTTTGTGAACTCTAATTTTAAATGTCTTCGATGATTTGAATCACAGAGAATTGTAACTTTTCGGATTAAGGTTCTAAGGACGTGTCTTAATTATTGCTAAATATAATAACAGAGAAAGTATGGAAAATATAAAAATTTAAATTTTGTATTTCTCACAATTGAATTTTTAAATTTAAGAATACCAAAAAAGCAATACTTATTTTCTTCCAATATTTTTAATTCAAAATACATCTACGACTAACGGTTGAAGGGAAAAACGGACTTTGCCATGCATGCTATATATATATATATATATATATATTATATATATATATATATATATATATATATATATATATATATGTGTGTGTGTGTGTGTGTGTGTGTGTGTGTGTGTGTGTGTGTGTGTGTGATTGTATACCTATATATATTTATATATATTTATGTGTGTGTGTGTGATTGCATACTAATATATGTTTATATATATTTATGTGTATGTATACATATACATATATATAATTTATATATATATATATATATATATATATATGATTCGTATCATCCTATTTAATGGACGAATGATTTCAATTTTAACTCAAACATCCTCAGAGATTCTAAACCAATTGTTGGAACTGTTTGGTTGGTTGGGAGCACTACGGTCTACTTTTTTGCAACACGAGGGCTAATGAGACCGGGACCTACTTCTTAAAGCCGATTCCGAACGGCTACGAACATCCATGCCACAGTGGGACTCGAACCTACAAACTCCGGATCCGAAGGTCAGTGCCCTAACCAATCGGCCATCGTTCGGCGGAACTATTTGGAGAAAGTCGATAACTTACGACAGACCTTTCTGTCAAATGTAATATTTCGGTGTATAACGAGTACAATTTTGTAGATTTCATTCATGAAAAACTTTGTTATAAACTTAATAAGTGAAAAAAATCAGTGATAGAAATAATGTAATGACATTTACTACGATTCGATCTCATTATTTCAAGTTCCACTTAGGAGTAATTTCATTTCCGCATAATTGATGTTAAACTGAACTCCAAGTTCCGGTAATTTTTCTTTGTAACGGTACCAGTAAAATTGTTCTATTTTTTTGTATTTAACTCTTAAAATATTACTTCCTGATATACATTTATTTCTGTTACAGCTACCGTTTCAGGTTTATTGACCTCTTCATCGACAGATATTTGAATGAGTGCTTTTGAAATCTCTTAAGGGAAAATGACCCTTTCCACAGATTAATTTAGATTTACCGTTAATCGAAACTTTTATTTTATGTTTCAATGTAATGTTATATATAGATATGTAATATATCAAAATTATGTAACTTTAATATTTCGTTAAAAACCTCCTCTCTCCGATTCTAACTCCTAAAAATCTTTTTCCCAGCCTCTAAATGTCTTAATCAAAGGAGCGTCCTCGATTTAAAATTCTTTCGTTTCATTTCCCAAAGCTTTCTATCCTATAGATGTAAACTTCCTATTCAACACGTTTTCCAGCTGTCGCCGGCAAATGGCACCGCGTTTTTTCTTGATCTTAACACTTAATTTGCTTTTGTTTCTTCTACCTTGGAATAATTATTTCTGTCTTCGCTCTTAGGTGCACCGCTGTTCAAGCAGAGTGATTTTTGTGTCTTTTCTTTTGTCTGTCGTTGACTAGTAAAGATGTCCCTTTTAGCAGCTCTAAAATAAAACTTTAATTAGATTTGTGCCGTTCTCTCCAATATGGCAAGACTGCATTTTTATTACTGGTAGCTGTTTAGGCTTTCTCCTTTCCCAATAGCCCGGGCAAGTAAAAACAATAGGGCTACATAACTATTGGGACCAGAGGAAATTACCATTACATATATATATATATATATATATATATATATATATATATATATATATATATATACAGGGTGTCCAAAATTATTTAGTGCATTAAGAACCTTAACCCGAAGGGGGGGGGGGAAATCAACCTCCTCTACCCGTCGGAAACCATTCCGGAGTGCCTTTCGTCTATATCTCTCTAGTATTTGTGCATAAATGCTTAAATTACACACTTATATGAAAATAAATAATAATAATTATTCTATGTATTGTTATACAAAAAAAGGATGTTCTATATCATATATGAAAGAATAATTTTATGAAGCAGAATCCTTATATAAAGTTTAAGTAGACTCGACATAGGCTAATGACAAATGATGACCGATTGGGTGGGGCGCTGCTCTTTGGTATCGTGAGTCCCACTGCTGGCATGGATGTACGTGACCTTTCAGAAACGGTTTTAAGCAGAGGTTCCCGAGTTCATTAACCCTCGTGTATCACTAAAGCAGACCGTAGCTCTCCAAACAAAACAAAACCAGATCATAAACGGTTAGAATGTCTATAAAGTCGCAAATTCATTGAAGCAGACAGGTATAAATTTGTATGTATAATTTTATACTTGTTGATTTTAAATTGCTTTTTATTACATTTCTACAAATTATTAATATTATAGAGATAAAATCAAGCACAAACAAAATGTTTATATATAGTTTTGGTACTACACGGATTACAAATAATAGAACATATTGAAGTAATACGGCATATTAACATACCGAAGTTTCCAAATTCTTAAAAATAAAATAACGTTTTAACACTAGATTGTCCAAGGCAGTCATTTTGACTGTTTTTTAATTTCAATTAGAAAAACAATTATGAAATATGACACAATTTCTTAGAATTTGGAGACTTTTTCTATAACATATAAATGGGTTTATGAATAATTGTAGTTACTTCCGCCCTCCTTTATTATATAATATTAAAAATTAATTGTAAACAAATTTCTTTACATATTTGTTATTTTTTCACAATGCAGTCATTTTGACTGTTTTTTGGGCAATATAGGTATACAAGAAATCTCGGGCAATCTAGTGTTAAATCCTGCTGATTATGTTAGCAGTGTGTATAATTACTAAACATGCTTTAGCCTATTGGAATATCTTTAAGTTTTGTTCTAACATCAACGGTACAGCACTACAATTAAATAATGCAAATCAATAATTTTTATCATTTTAACAAAGAAATCAAAACTTATCCTTAGCAGATACTTTTGTTGACAAATCAATTTAGATAATAGAAAAAGTCAATACATATTTTTGTAGGTACTATACGCCATAGTGATGCAAACTATTTTAATTTGCCCTCCTTCCCTGTGTAAAATTTTGTCGTCACAACCATTAGAAGAATCAAAGTTTTATATTCATAGATAACCTCCAAATATAAAAATCATAGGTATATGGAAACAAATTCAGTGATATTTATACAACACATCGAATGGCAGCAGTTGTAGCGACCAGATGTAAGCATTAGAGACTATCTGCCATTTGCAAACGCGTGTGTTAATAGCAGTTTTCCGCTTTAAATATTTGCTCTATGGATAAAATTGTATAGTTGCACAATATTAGAAAAATTAAGTAATGATTATACATACTTACCTAACTTTTTTAACTTGTCTTGAATTATGTTTTTTAGCATTCACATTTTTTGATTGAAATGATTTAGAGAATACTGCAATGGTTATAAAATTTTGGCTGAGTTTCTTAAGTAATACTTATTTATGATAGAAAGTAATAGTAACATCTTTTACAACTGGTGTTTTTAATTGAGTTGTTTCGAAAGAGATAATTTAAAGAAAAAACTGATCATATAGGTCTCCCAAAGACTAGTAAAATTTTATTTTACTCCTTTACTGTACCAGTGACTTGGAGCAAAAAGCTTTTTATACATTTTGCCAAAAACATTTCATTGAATTCAGTGACCTACAAAAGTTTTCTCGAGACCTCTCTGGGGGTCGGAGCCCATGGTTTGTGCATCCCTGATAAATACAATGATGATGAAATTTTATTATTCGAAGAAATCTTGCTTAAGATTAACAATAGTTTTCTTAGTCTTCAGTTGAATGACAGCCATGGATGGGCTTTAACCATTTTTATCCTGACTGTACTTATAAGTACCGCTTCAATCAAACACCTACATATTCCTAAGCCGTTTTTCCTGACGGTACTCACAAGGACATGAAAGATGCAGTACCTACAGCAGAAAAGAAATGACAGCACTAATCACTATTACTACTATTA
>CM063504.1:69319025-69329025 GCA_032207245.1 Pardosa pseudoannulata
ATTTTGTTATTACCTATATGCATGTATAATTCTTCTGTTTATGTGTTTGTAATAGAACTTCTCTTAAATGGCTAGACTAATTTTGATGAAATTTTGTGTATGTAATTAAGTTTATTCGAGAACGGTTTTGATTAACAATTTGATCTGATAGAAAATGTTTTTTTATTAAAAATACAAATGCGCGCTTATTGTGATTATTATAATGCCGCTTGAAACCCTTCTCTGCCAACGAATCTGTGAAGCAGTGTTTCTCTGAGGTGCTGTCCAATGACATCGCAAATGTGTTCTATCCGATCGAGATCCGGTGAGTTAGGCGACCAGGACATTAGCTGGAATTCAGCATCATGTTCCGGGAATCACTCCAACACAAATTTAGCCTTGTGACAAGCGGAGTTTTCCTGTTGGAACATTCCATTTCCAGCTGGAAAAACAGAGGTTATGTAAGGGTACAACTGGTCCGCAATGATGTTCAGATACCCTGTAGTATTCATGGTCTGCTCTATCACAACCACGGGTCCTAGAGATGTGCAATTGAACGTCCCCCAAAGTATAATATCACCACCACCTGTCTATGTGTGACCTACTGTACATTGAGGGAGTACATTGAGGGACACGGCCATCGACATGATGAATGAAAAACCGTGGTTCATCTGACCATTCAACTCTCTCCCACTGATCCATGGACCAGTCACGATGTTCCCGGGCCCAGCGAAAGCGCAGTTAACGATGACACGAGTCTGCTGAACAGTGTGCTCCGATACTATTCTACTTGGCCTTGTGTTGTATTGGGTTGTCAGCTGAGCCACTGTCTGGCTCCGATTTTGCTTCACCATGCGAGACAGTCTCCGACGACCTTTTTTTTTTTTTTTTTTTTTGATAGCGTGTGGACGTCCAACACCATGTCGTCTACTACTGGTTTCACCGTCATTCATCCACTTTTCATAAGTACTAAAAAGTGTAGATCACGAACAACCCACGAGTCGTGCAGTTTCGGAAATACTTGTTCGAGCTATTACAATCTTGTCGCCTTCGAGCCATTACAATCTACCCTCTATCAAAATCGCTTAGATCCGCAGCCTTTTCCATAACACACAGAAGTAGGAAAAAAATGATTCTTCAGACTCTAAGGCAGCACTTAAATACCACTTCCACCTGATCAGGCTAGTTCATTGCAAAATATAGGGGTGGTCATAATGTTTTGGCTCTTGAGTGTAGGTTCGTGGTCCTCGAAGTTCCCCAAAAATACCTCTGGACGTGGCAGGCTAAACCTGGAGATCTTCTGCTTAGTCCCAGCTCAAAATTACGAGTACAAGCTTTGCTTATTTGTTGTCATAGGGTGTAATGTTGGCCACCTATATGTTGCTGCCATAATTAAAGGTCGACAAAATCCGTGGCGTTGTATGGACGAATAGTCAGCAATCAAGTGCCCCACGTTTTTTTAAAAAAATTAGTCGGCCATTGTTTCATTTATTTTATTTTTTCTTGTTTAGCGAGGTATAATACTTTGCTGACTAATTTTGCTTTGTGCCGTCTTTACATAAACACCCAACAAACTACATCAAATTGGTTGTGTAAAAAACAATATTGTGCCTCTTTTTTTTCTTTGAAGAATCATCATTTACAAAATACATTTATTTTGGCAACGAAACAATAATGAAATTCACCAATAACTGGTGAAACATGTCGCATCACACTTTGCCTTAAGCACGAGTATAAAAAAAAACAATAAATACAGTTTAACGTAATAATACTTGTACCGTCTATAATCTAAATGAAAGTAACATCAACAATTCAAACCACCTCTCAGAGCATCAACGAGTCAAACATAAAATTAAATGTAAATAGAAAAAGAAACGGGTTTAATACTGATAAAAATAAACATTGAACATGTTTTCTTCAAATACTCGGTTTAAAAAGAAATAGTGGAAAAGAAAGAAAAACATTAAAACTTAAATTCTTTTTAAATTCAACAGAAATAACACAGAGAAGTACTTCTCTCCCAATTATTTTTCTTTTCACACCTAATTTAACTCCGTATTAAAAGAAAGCTCTATTCAAAATCTTAAACATGCAAAAATTTCTCGGAATCACAACTATAACCTGGGAATTCTGAATACGAAACTTTTAAATTAGACAATATTTCGTAACTTCTGCGTTACTCTTATTTTATAGATTAAAAATAAAAAAAACAAGATGGAATTGGTTCAAAAGTTTATTCACCTTTGAAAAAGAATGTTAAATGCTTAAAGTTAAGAAAATTTTTAAAGTTTATTTTAACAATTTGCATTGGCTATTGTTTGACATTTTCTACCCCCTTTTCTTAGAATAGGAAGGATAATATTTAGTGTATTTGTTTTGAATTTTTCTTCCTTTACATTCATCTCTTTTCATTATTGCAATAAACACATTATTTTCAGAATTTGCTTTAAACTTAATGATGCAGGTTAAAATCCCAAAGAACATTAAAATGTCCTTTTAACAATTTTTGTCTTTCTTTTCTTTTCTTTTTTTTGTTATTTATATAAATATTTATTTATTTATTTATTTATTTGCTAGCATATAGCCCGTCATATGACAGGATCAGTAAAATTTTTAATTTTTCAGAATTGTAATATACCCCATAAGGCTGGTAAAAAATGGTTTGTTTTTTGGCTGAGAATTATTTGATACACGCTCAATAATTTGTTTATCTTCATACTCCTCTAAAGTTCCCGATACTGTGAATGCAGCTTAGAATCACGTTGAATTCATTTAGAAAGATAATTTAAACTTTTCTTAGCTGCGTCGAGTTTGTTAGTTTTTCCCAATTTTTTTCCACAGTAATTAATAGAAGTAATGGAATGAAACTGTCATTTCCACTACACCCTGGAGGTAGATAGAATTTATTGTTGATAACTGGGATAATATTTTCATTGCAACAAAAATAATCGATGATTAAATTTAAAATTATCACATATGTACCTAATATATTATTTAAGCCAAATATAAAAGAAAAGTATTTAAGTAATATCTAAGTTCAGGGATAAAACGGAGGAAAATAATGCAGACGATATTTAAATAATTTAAAATAAGAAATGATTAAATGAGGTGGTTAAAGAAATAACGTTATAATGCTAGGAAAAAAAATGTTATTTTCACCTATTTATTATGTAACATATTAATAAATTTAATCGCCTGCTCTTAAGCGGGGAAAACAGGGATTGAAATAATGACATTAAATGCTAGAAAAGGGAGGAAAGGGTTGTATTTCGAAAGTGTCTAACCCTAACCCATCAAGAAACCAATATGGATGCCTCTATCCACTTCATAAATTCGAGGACAGACGGACAGATAACTAAGGCTATTATTATATAGGGGATTTATAAACTTATGCGGTATATTCATTATAAAGTACTGAACTATTAAAACTATAAATCGACATTTTATAAATTTTAGATTTAACATAATTTAAGCTTTTTATTTTCTAATATACATTTTTCCCAGTACAATATTATAGATGTGAGTAATTTAATAAAAAATATTTATACACTTTAAGGAAATAACAATACTGAAAATTGAGTATTTTAATTGTAAATTTAGTTTACTTAAAATTACGGTCTTAAAATTACGGACTTAAAATTCGGCCGAACGATGGCCGAATGGTAGAGTGCTGCTCTTCGGAACCGGAGTTCGTGGGTTCGAATCCCGCTGCTGGCATGGATGTTTGTAGCCGTTCGGAATCGGCTTTAAACTGTAGGTCCCGGTCTCATTAGCCCTCGTGTACAAAACAGTAGACCGTAGCGCTCCAAACCAAAACCAAAAAACTTAAAATTACATATCACAAATAAAAGGTTGTTTTATATATAATTCCTTTTTTCATCGTTAATTTCTTTTTTACAATTTAGCTGTGCGAAGTAGAGTAATATTATCCTTATAGACACTGCTTGAAATCTCGACATACTTTCTCTTACAAGAATACTAGCAAGTATGCCGTTGCTTGTGAACAGCTATAGTACGAGAATGTTGCTAAAACATTTATATTTTTCATCATAAAGAGTTTGAAATAATCGGTTCCAGCCGCGGTATCTCAGACAAAGAAAGGATCTCGTAACCTGAGTGTTGCGTGATCAAGGCCCGAGTGAGCCAAAGATCTGTTGTGTTCACTAATGGTAACTGGAGAACATAAAATAGGTTTGCAATTGCAATGTCCTCCAAGTTCTCGAACGATTCTTCTGGAGGTGGCAGGCTAAGCTTAGGTCTGCTTCTAAATTAAGGGAATTCTGAGTAAAGTCACTCTTTTACCCTAGCGGTGCTCTTCAAACGAAAAGCACATCCTTTCGCCTTAACCCTCCGAGTGGAACACAGCGAGGAAAAAAAGTCTCAAAAAATACCCTAAAGGTTTACTGTGTCAGTGGCCAAAGCGTTCTATGATTTTTTCCTTCACCCTTTACAGAATACGGGAAACCTACCCTCTTTATTGTCCCTTTACTTCCGGTTATAAATAGATATATTAATAGATATAATAGATTGTTAATTTTTAATACACATAAAGCTCGTCAAGTCTGGAAGATCATATGAATAATGGATACTAAAAGTACAAATAAAAATATTCTTTAAATGAATTATTTATATTTTTTTTACGAAAGTCATCCAAGATATTTTAGTGGTGCAATTAGAGATACATCTGTTACTGCAAATGAAATACTTCGAAATAAAGATTTACAAATCCATGAAAAGCTATCAGCGTCTCTGTACCTCAGTGAGTAGGTGCATCCCTTAATAAATGTCAGTCAAAGAGGGTTGCAGTTCCTAAACAATCGACCTTACCCTCCTATCTCAAAACTCCATGGGGGAAAACGATATAACAAATGTACATTACATCCATTTTCGGAACGTTTTTGGAGGTTGAAAATTGTACGTGGAGCTGCTTTCAAGAAATCATCGGTTTGGCGGAATTGTACGTGCAAACCGCTTAGAGGGTTAATTCAAGTATACTATGGCTCACGTACTTCGGATAAGATGTATTTGCATGAAAACCAACGAACCGCTTTTCGTTGACTATTCACCGAAGTCATCAGCAAGGAGTGACATTATTATTTGGAAGGACTAGCAATTACCCCTCATATGAGGGGATCAATAAATATTTTAATTTTCCAGAATTGTAAATGAGGCGGGTATAAAAATAATTTGTCTTTTGGCTGAGAATTATCTGGTACACGCTCAATAATTTGTTTATCTCTATACTCCTCTAAAGTCTCCCTATACTGTTAATGCAATTTAGAATCACGTTGAATTCATTTAGAAAGATAGTTTTTTTAGCTACGTCGAAACTGTCATTAAGATTTTCCCAATTTTTTGGCACAGTAATTAATGGAAGTAAAGTAATTAAACTATCATTTCCACTACACCCTGGAGGTAGATAGAAATTTTGTTAATACCGGTGATAAAATTTTCATTACAACAAAAAATAATCGATGATTAAATTTAAAATTATCTCATGTGTACTTAATCTATTATTTAAGCCAAATATAAAAGAAAATTATTTACGTTTTATTGAAGTTCAGTGTACATATATATGTGTTTGCGTGTATGTAAATATTTAGTAAAATAATCTTAAGAACTTTTTCTAGGATTCAAGAAATTGAAGCTTTTTAAGCGGGAAAAAACTTCTTAAATGCAAAAAATGAAAACATACATTAAAAAAATATTTTAATTTATATTTTATTTTTCTCATATTTATATTATCTATTAGTTATATATGCTTTAAACTATTAGGCATATAATAGTGTTAGTAGATTAATTATTAATGTACTAGCATATACTCGTCATATGACGGGATAAGCAATTCTGGAAAATTTTAATTTTTCCAGAATTGTAAAGTACCCTAAAAGGCAGATAAAAAAATGGTTTGTTTTTTGGCTGAGAATTATTTAGTACAGGCTCAATAATTTGTTTATCTCCATACTCCTCTAAAGTCTCCCTATAACGTTAATGCAATTTAGAATCACGTTGAATTCATTTAGAAAGATAATTCAAAGTTTTTTTAGCTACGTCGAAACTGTCATTAAGATTTTCCCAATTTTTTTGCCACAGTAATTAATGGAAGTAAAGGAATTAAACTATCATTTCTACTACACCCTGGAGGTAGATAGAATTTTTGTTAATACCGGTGATAAAATTTTCATTACAACAAAAAATAATCAATGATTAAATTTAAAATTATCGCATATGTACTTAATCTATTATTTAAGCCAAATATAAAAGAAAATTATTTACGTTTTATTTAAGTTCAGTGTACATATATATGTGTTTGCGCGTATGTAAATATTTAGTAAAATAAACTTAAGAAGTTTTTTTTTCTTATTCAAGATATTGAAGCTTTTTAAGCGGGAAAAAACTTCTTAAATGCAAAAAATGAAAAGATACATTAAAAAACTTTTTTAATCTATATTTTGTTTTTCTCATATTTATATTATCTATTAGTTATATATGCTTTAAACTATTAGGCATATAATAGTGTTAGTAGATTAATTATTAATGTACTAGCATATACTCGTCATATGACGGGATAAGCAATTCTGGAAAATTTTAATTTTTCCAGAATTGTAAAGTACCCTAAAAGGCAGATAAAAAAATGGTTTGTTTTTTGGCTGAGAATTATTTAGTACAGGCTCAATAATTTGTTTATCTCCATACTCCTCTAAAGTCTCCCTATAACGTTAATGCAATTTAGAATCACGTTGAATTCATTTAGAAAGATAATTCAAAGTTTTTTTTAGCTACGTCGAAACTGTCATTAAGATTTTCCCAATTTTTTTGCCACAGTAATTAATGGAAGTAAAGGAATGAAACTATCATTTCCACTACACCCTGGAGGTAGATAGAAATTTTGTTAATACCGGTGATAAAATTTTCATTACAACAAAAAATAATCGATGATTAAATTTAAAATTATCGCATGTGTATTTAATCTATTATTTAAGCCAAATATAAAAGAAAATTATTTACGTTTTATTGAAGTTCAGTGTACATATATATGTGTTTGCGCGTATGTAAATATTTAGTAAAATAAACTTAAGAAGTTTTTCTAGGATTCAAGAAATTGAAGCTTTTTAAGCGGGAAAAAACTTCTTAAATGCAAAAAATGAAAAGATACATTAAAAAATATTTTAATCTATATTTTATTTTTCTCATATTTATATTATCTATTAGTTATATATGCTTTAAACTATTAGACATATAACAGTGTTAGTAGATTAATTATTAATGTACTAGCATATACCCGTCATATAACGGGATAAGCAATTCTGGAAAATTTTAATTTTTCCAGAATTGTAAAGTACCCTAAAAGGCAGATAAAAAAATGGTTTGTTTTTTGGCTGAGAATTATTTAGTACAGGCTCAATAATTTATTTATCTCCATACTCCTCTAAAATCTCCTGATACTGTGAATGCAATTTAGAATCTTGTTGAATTCATTTAGAAAAATAATTCAAAGTTCTCTTAGCCACGCCGAAGTTATCGTTAAGTTCTTTTAATTTTTTTCAACAATAATTAATGGAAGTAAAGGAATGAAGCTATCCTTTCCACTACACAGGTAGTTACAATTTGTTGTTAACACCAGTGATAAAGTTTTCATTGCAACAAAAAGTAATCGATGATTAAATTTAAAATTATCACATATGTACCTAGTCTATTATTCAAGCCAAATATAAAAGAAAATTATTTACGTTATATCTAAGTTCAGTGATAAAACATATGAAAATAATGCAGACGATATTTAAATAATTTAAAATAAGAAATGATTAAATGAGATGGTTAAAGGAATACCATCATAATTTTAGAAAAACAATGTTATTTTTACCTATTTATTATGTGATATATTGATAAATTTAACCGTCTGCTTTTAACCGGGAAAAATAGGGCTTGAAATAATAGCATTAAATGCTAGAAAAGGGGGGAGGGGTGGATTTTCAACATTGCTAACCCTAACTCATCAAGAATCCAATATGGATGCCTCTATCCATTCCAGGTACAGCCGCTTCATAAATTCGAGGACAGACGGACAGATAACTTAGTCTATTGTTATATATGGGATGACTACCTCAGAACACCACATGCTGTTGGCTTATAAAGATGATTGGATGGGTAAGCAGTAAGTCCTAGTCTGAGGAACGCTCGTGATACCAAAACGTAACCGGAGGGCTATAAACCAAAAAAAAATTATATTATGTATAGATAACACCGACATTGCAGATGAATATAGTTGTTTATCACTAAAAGCACATAGTTCAGAAAAAAATATCAATTCTCTGTCGGCATCGCATGTCATGCGATGGAGAGATAAACTAAATCGTTCAAAATGCATCTGCCGTTACTGACGCGTTTCATTATATTTCACTACTGATTCCTGTACTCAAAAAGGTAAGCGTATGTACAATGCACTTATGTAAGCACTTATGTAACGTGAAACGGGTTTATGAATTCTTCAAACTCGTGGTGATATCCTCAAAGCTTAATCTTTAAAGAAACAATTCAATATGTCTGGGAAATTCATGACTAAGAATGCTTTTCTTGTCAGTCACCACTCATATTATGAAACATTGCTCAATAGGGAAAGTTCACTTGACTATAATTCCACTTAACATGTGTAAACCTTTTTCGAACTAAGAACGTAATTTCTTCGTGAAAGGTCGCAGACATCCCAAATTCTATTATATCGTATTGTAGACAAAAATTAAAGAGCATATAATACAAGGTTAATCCCATTCCATACAGACAATCCTTCATCACTAAACTATTCTATCTTACTTTGCATTTTGTGCTACACTACTTGATGAGTATGATCTTTCCATATTTTTAAAATGACTTTTTGAATAATACCCTATGATTTAGAAATATTTATCTACTTTTAAAAATAAATAGCTCACGTAATCCTCTTTCCTTCTTTTATTATTTAAGATTTGAATTCAAGGGTAAGATATATAAATATTTAACTACCCTAATATTTTCAAACTGCATACCAAGACACTCAGAGTCTTCTGAACAAGTCAACCAAATCCATTTCTCTGCATAAAGCCTGCCAGTTAATGAAATATCATATATAGAATTTATAATGTGGACAAAAATTAACGAGCATATATTGCAAGGTTAATCCCATTCCATACCTACAATCCTTCATCAATATCTATCTTACAATGCATTCTGTGTTACGCCACTTGATGAGTTGGATCTTTTCATATTTTTAAAATGACGTTTTAAATAATGTTCTTTGATCTGGAAATGTTTATCTACTTTAAAAAAGAAACAACTCACGTAATGCCTTTCCTCCTTTTATTGCTTAATATTTGAACTCAAGGGTAAGATATATAAATATTTAACTAACCTAATATTTTCAAAATGCATACCAATACACTCAGAGGCCTCTGAATAAGTCAATCAAATTCATTCCTCTGCATAAAGCCTGCCAGTTAATGAATGTATGTATGCCTGCCAGTTAATAATTAGAGTATGATCTTTCCATATTTTTAAAATGACTTTTTGAATAATTCCCAATGATTAAGAAATTTTTATTTACTTTAAAAAAGAAATAGTTCACGCAATCCTCTTACCTCATTGCTTAAGATTTGAAATCAAGGGTAAGATATATAAATATTTAACTAACCTAATATTTTCAAAATTCATACCAATACACTCAGAGGCCTCTGAATAAGTCAATCAAATTCATTCCTCTGCATAAAGCCTGCCAGTTAATGAAGTATCATATATAGAATTTTATAATGTGGACAAAAATTAACGAGCATATATTACAAGGTTAATCCCATTCCATACAGACAATCCTTCATCACTAAACTATTCTATCTTACTTTGCATTTTGTGCTACACTACTTGATGAGTATGATCTTTCCATATTTTTAAAATGACTTTTTAAATAGTTTTCTGTGATCTGGAAATGTTTATCTAGTTTTTAAAAAAATTGCTCACGTAATCCTCTTTCCTCATTTTATTGCTTAAGATTTGA
>CM063504.1:69336525-69354025 GCA_032207245.1 Pardosa pseudoannulata
AATTGACACAGCCTTTTGTACCTATACATTTTATCAATGCAATATTCTCATGCGAGATAGTACAAAAAGAAAAAAAAATCGAAAGAGGAAGAGTTTTGAACAATATTTCATGAATTTGAGAAACTACTTTTTGCCTTGTGCATCAATTACTTTACAACAGAAAATTGTTCTAAACAATTTTAAACAGAAAATGAACTTGATCAATTTTCTTAAGCACTCTGCTGAGACACGATTTAAACTTAATACTGTGCCTTTAAAAATACAGAGGTGAGAGGAAACAATTACAAATTTCTAGAAAAATGTCAAAACGATTTTAAATGTCGTGGAATTTTAAAGTCCCTAAAAATATCAAGCAAAACAAGGTTTATTAAATATCTGCATAATCTTTATTGTTCACATATTCTGTAATATGAGACTATACAAAAAGAAGTCCAAGAATTTTGAATTACATTTTTGCATTCGAGAAAGTACCTTTTACGTCTTACATGAACTATTTTCCAACAAAAAATTGTTTTAAACAATTTCACTTAGAAAACAGCTTGCTGAGACATATTTTACGTTTAAAAAGCAAAGGAAAGAAAATATTGAAATTTCTAGCGTAATGTCAAAACACTTTTAAATGTTACAGAATTTGAAAATCCCTAAAATAATCTCTTCAAAGAATCAACAGTGTTTATTTGAAATTGCCATAGTTTTTATTATAAACACATTTTATCTGTGCAATAATTTTATCTGAGACTGTATAAAAAAATTGAAAGTTGAAGAATTCCGAATCATGTTTCTTGCATTTGAGAAACTACTTTCGCAGTGTATATCAATTATTTCTGAACAAAAATTGTTTTAAACAGTTTCACTTAGAAAACAACTTGTTCGATTCACTTTAATCACGCACTCGAGCTTTACGGTTATAAAAAAACAAAAGTGTGAGGGGGGAAAAACTACCAAATTTCCAGGGAAATATCAAAACACTTTTAAATGTCCCAGAATTTTAAAGCTCCAAATACACCTTTTCACAGAGTAAACAAAATTTATGTAAATTCAAGCTTTTCCAAATATTTTAAAACAACATACGTCCAAAAAGCATCATTGTTTATGAATTTAGAGGAATGTTTATTATTTAAATGTAGGCTTAGCATTTAAAACCCTTTTTCTGAGAATATGATTCCTTTCCAGATATGTGTCAAACTAGCTTTTAAATTGTTCAATAAATGCTCATGAAGTTTTCAGAAGATTTAAAATATAATAGTCTCAGAAAATTCTCGAATTTTCACGTAAAAATAATATTTATTTTTCAAGCAGGGATTTTAAGATTAAAAACTTAAAGGAAAACTTATGTTTGAATTAGAAACTAAGGTGAGTTTATGAAAATAAAGTATATTTCAGAGCTGAATCTTTCTGTTTATATAAAACATTTCACTTGTAATACTACATGATAATCATAAATATGAAATTATCCTAAAAAAAACAAAACACCAAATGCTTCGAGGAAGAAGAGGCCAACAAAAAAGTTTATGCTCATAAGATATAAACACACATATATGCGTTATTGTGTTCTAGGATTTGAAAATTGATGCTAAAGTAATTTTCTCCAAGAAAAAATTTGTTTTCGTACTGTACCTTGGTAGCTGAAAATTGATGCTAAAGAGATTTCATTCAGGGAAAAACTGGTTCAAGTCAGTATTTCTTCAATTTGAATTTAATTTATTATAATTTTTATAAACAGTAAATTTTCTTAATATTACTCTTTTTAGATAATTTATTATTAGAAATTAGAATATCTGTTTGTAATTAAATAATGCCACAAAAACTAATGGGAATAGTTAACTAAAATACAAATCAGATTAATCAGATGGTGGGACCAAGTGTAACATATTAAGGAAAAATACACTGTTAGATTGTCTTTCCTTGACCTGACACTCATGAAATGGACTAGTCGGCAATCCACTCATGTAAATAGAATCGTTCTAGATAACTGTTATATTGTACAAGTATGCCCTCTAGATACTATATGAATGTTATATGTTAAAAATGTCTCTCCTCTTTTGACGATTGTTTGTTATGTAGCCTCCGCACTATGGCCAATTGTTTACCACTTCTTGATGGTGACCTTCGACGATGGTTTATGGGTTGCACCCACACACTGGGCCATTAAATAAGCCGAGAACGTGGATTCATCCATAGGGTTTACTGCGCACTTTAGTTGCACTGCGCACTTTAGTTGCGCATCTGGCAGCCTTTGATCTGTGGAGAAAACCGCTTCCGTTGCCATTCCCCGCGAAGGTCATTGTATCGTCTGTAATCGTCAACCTCGATAAGCCGTACCCCCTCCAGGCCAACACCTCCTTTCCTTTAATTCACACTAACTATAAATTTAAAGCTCAGAATACCTAGCTTTTATCTTGAATTAAATTTTATTTATATCCTATGCATTTACATAAATGATCATGAAATTATTAATCAAAATTTGGTCGTGTATGATACAATCGAAAACACGGTACTTCACAGAGTCCAACATCGCAATCTGGACAGTAGAACCTTGTTTCTCTACTTACCTTCTTCCCTCTACTGTCTCTCCTGGCAACCAGAAAAATAAACAAAAGCAATCTAAACCATAAAAAGCACATGTGAAATAATTCGGGAAAGACTAATTGCACAGTGTAAAATTTCACAGTGCCCGAGCTACACTCGGGATGATCCAGGATGGTACATTTCGCCTGCCCGAGTTGAGCTCGGGAAAAACCGGGAAGAGGTTAATTCAAATATATGTCATTTTTTGATTGATATAGTTGTTTTATAAATCTCTTATTTGTTCGAAAATTTTAACATTATTTGTCATGTTTAGGGAGCGACATTTTTTCTGATTTGCCTAAGGCCTTCACTAAGTCCAGCCCTCCCTTAACCTACGGAACATGTCAGTACTTACGCCTTACCTGGCTTTCACTAAGAGGAAACAACTAAGTAGGAAGTGAACAAAAAGTCAATCTTTAATATTTGATGGGATTTGAACACAAACGGAAAAAAAAAGTATATATAGTTCCACCAACAAATCATATAAATGTCCAGCAGATGTTCTGGATAGCACGATCCTGCCAGGCTTTTTTCTTTCAATGCATCCTGGTTAATCTTTTCACATTTTTCTCCTTTTTTCCCGCGCAGATGTGTGAATAACGCCGGCGCCTCTGTGATCTGAGCCGCTAATTTTAGTCGCTTTTTATCGGAAATGTCGAGTCATTGTTCCAAATGGTGGAAAAGAAAAAGAAAATCCGAGAACTGTGCCACGAAAATCGCGGAATGCGCCTCGTCTGCGTCTGACGATCCTCGACGACCCCGTGACGCGGTGGGTGAAGAGTATAAATAAACTATGATGATAGGGTGCGGTGTTTGTTTATATTCCCGATACTCGCCATTATTCGGCACTCCATTCGTCTTTCGAACGAACGGGGGGAGCACGCTACACTGCGATTCTCCTTTCTTGGTCGATTTTTTTTCGAACCTCTATGTGCACAGCCGTGTTTCAGAGAAAATATTCCTAGAAGGTCGCTGCCTCAGATGCTCCTCAATTTCTGTTTAACTTGCTCGGGTACAACCGCCGTAAACATCGTTATGTACATTCAGCTACTTTACTGAATGGGGGGGGGGGATCGAACACCTGCTTTTATTTTTCGTCTCTGTATAATTTAAAAATAATATTAAATTTATATAGTTTTTATTGAAATAGTGACAACGGTATGTTTGTCATATTAAACAAATTTTAAAAAAATCATTGTATATTTATTTGTCCTTATACAGAGATCTTTCATTTTACCTAATTCCAACCAAATTTAGAGCTTCTAAATTTTACCGACTCCATTCAAGGCATTGGAGGCTTGAACGTTAGCAAAACCTAAACAATTTCTTTAATTTGAGTCATAATTTTGCTAAACAGAAATGGGAGCAATATAATTCATGCTAAAGAACCATAGAATAGTACTGAAAGAATAAGCAAAGTATAGGAGAAAAAATTCAATTGGAGGCTAAAACTCTGTGTTTATGGAAGTCAATGTCACACTTGCATATAGATTCTCGTGGAATTATAAGCAAAACTAGAAGCGTTACATAAGTTTCGCACGCTAGTGCATATACAGACTGTTTCATTGCTCCAGCCTGTTGTAGCGTACTGAAGCATAATTTTAATTTGAAATACATGTATTTATAACTTTCTGGCATACTAAAATATCCTTAACTGTGCAAAATAAAGTACAAACAACAAAATTATTTAGATATCTATATAAAAATCATTAAATTTGAAGTAAAATGTGGGGTTTTTTATCCCATGGATAGATTAAGATTCTTACTAACATTAAAAATGTCGAGGTTTTTGGAAAAGATTTTATCGAAATATTGCAACACAGTTTTAAAGCAGATATTTTGATAGATCGAGTCACCTCTTAGCATTACCTCTTGTATTTGAAAGGCAACATTTAATCATACACACATTATATGAGGATGGATAAGAAAAAAGGATACAAAAGTAATAAAAATCATTTACACAATTATTTTTAATAAAAAGATTCAGAAAATACAAAAGAGAATTATGAGGGATACTAACTAACCATTTTTCTACATAATTATTAAATCTGAAAGCATTGCCAACTTGTTTAATGAGACTTATTAGGAATCATGTTACGCTATTTAACCAGTTCTCAGCAGCGATTTCATATCACTGTCTGAAGAAAACTTTGTTCAAGATAAATGTTTCTTTATTTTCTGAAAATTAAAGTAATTACTGAGTGCCAAATCCTCCTGCATGTAAATGCCAGGCCCTATAGTGATCGCGAAACCCAAAAGCTGCACACGTTCAAATGATATCTGGTTCAAATGATGTCTGGATGGCAGGACCAACTTGTTTAATGAGACTTAGTAGGAATCACGTTACGAAATTTAACCAGTTCTCAGCAGCTATTTCATATCACTGTCTGAAGTAAACTTTGTTCAAGATAAATGTTTTTTATTTTCTGAAAAATAAAATAATTACTGAGTGCCAAATCCTCCTGCATGTAAATACCAGGCCCTATAGTGCTCCTGAAACTCAAAAGCTGCACACGTTCAAATGACATCTAAAGCTCAAATGATGTCTGGATGGCAGGATGAACTTGTTTCATGAAACTTAGTAGAAATCATGTTACGCTATTTAGCCATTTCTCAGCAGCTATTTCACATCACTATCTGAAGAAGACTTTGTTCCAGATAAAAGTGTCTTCTTTTTTTGAAAAATAAAATAATTACTGGCTGCCGAAACCTCCTGAGTGTAAATGCCGTGCTCTATAAGGCTCGCGAAACTTCAAAATCTGTACAAGTTTAAATGATAGCTAGAGTTCAAATGATATCTGGTTCAAATGATGTCTGGATGGCAGGACCAACTTGTTTAATAAGACTTAGTAAGAATTACGTTAAGCTATTAAGTGAGTTCTCGGCAGCTATTTCACATCACTGCCTGAAGAGAACTTTATTCCAGATAAATGTTTCTTCATTTTCTGAAAAATAAATTAATTACTGGGTGCCAAATCCTCCTGAGTGTTAATGCCAAGCCCTATAGTGCTTGCGAAATTTCAAAAGCTGCAGGCGTTCAAATAATACCTAGAGTTCAAATGATGCCTGGATGGCAGAACCAACTTGTTTAATGAGACTTAATAGGAATCACGCTAAGCCATTAAGCCAGTTCTCAGCAGCTATTTCGCATCACTGTCTGAAGAAAACTTTGTTCCAGATAAATATTTCTTCATTTTCTGAAAAATAATATGTTTATTGAGTGCCGAATCCTCCTGTTTGTAAATGCCAGGTCCTATAGTACTCGCGAAACCCAAAGGCTGCACACGTTCAAATGATATCTAGAGTTCAAATGATATCTCGTTCAAATGATGTCTGGATGGCAGGAGCACCTTGTTTAACCCTTTCGTGGACCGTGGAAAGATTACTTCTCACCTACACAATCTTACAAAATACCCCCGTGGGAAGCGCAAAACCCATTATAATATATTAGATTAGTCTTGTTATTGAAACGACGGGAAGACTGATTCCCACTTCGGTTTTGCACTGTCATCAATTGTTCGATCGATTGAATAAAGTTAGCAGCTCTGATTTGAAAGTTTGGAAACTTGGAGAGAGAAATAAATGGCCCACGAAAGGGTTAATGAGACTTAGTAGGAATCACGTTACATCATTAAGCCAGTTCTCAGCAGCTATTTCTAATCACTGTCTGAAGAAAACTTTGTTCCAGATAAGTGTTTCATTTTCTGAAAAATAAATTAATTACTGGGGGCCGAATCCTCCTGCGTGTAAATGCCAGACCCTATAGGCTCACAAAACTTCAAAAGCTGCTCACGTTCAAATGATATCTAGAGTTCAAATAGTATTTAGAATTCAAATGATATCTAGAGTTCAAATGATATTTGGAGTTCAAATGATATCTAGAGTTCAAATGATATTTAAAGTTTATATGATAGCTAGAATTCAAATGATATTTAAAGTTTAAATGATATCTAGAGTTCAAGTAATATCTGGTTCAAATGATGTCTGGATGGCAGGACCAACTTGCTTAATGCGACTTAGTAGGAATCACGTTAGGCCATTAAGCCAGTTCTCAGCAGCTATTTCACATCACTGTCTGAAGAAAACTTTATTCCAGATAAATGTGTTTTCATTTTCTGAAAAATAAAATAATTGCGGGTTGCCGAATCTTTCTGCATGTAAATGCCAGGCCCTATAGGGCTTGCGAAACTAAAAAGCTGATGATGATACTGCCTCATACTACCTAAATTTGACATACAGTGACATACTTCTTTTCTGCAAAATTGAAGGAACAAGGTCCTCGACAGACAGTGAATGTCTCTATGAACCTGAAAGTTACTCTGAGAAAAGCTGAATGGGTACGAACTTGATTCTCACCAAGTTGAACAAGTTGGAGATGTGTTCAAATAAATGACTAAATAGATTTGTGCAGTGAATGACAAAGTCATCGACAAATGTTCCTCTTATCTCCCCACTGTACTTTGAAACTATTAATAGTAAATGATTTTCTTTACACTTGTGATCTTTATTTTTTTAAATCTATCCTCGTGCATGTTCATAAAATTATATAAAACTTTTCAGCATTGAGCTTAAAGATAAGAAAACACGAATATTTGACAGTTTAGTATGCTGGACTCACTTAAAAATCGGGCAGGAGGTGAAATACTTAGAACCCTTTGGTGTGTTGTGCATGGCAATTATGACGTGAGTGACTCGAAAACCACAGGGCGGTAACACCCTGACGCTCTTTTTCGTGGTTTTCAGGAAGTCTGCAACCGCAGCTACCCTCAGACGTTGCCCCCAGTGTTCCAAGCAGGTGAAACGAATTGGCTACTAGACGAGAAGAAATCTTGACATTTGAACTTTAAATTCTTGATGCTCTTTTTCTTCAGGTCTGGATGAAATTATCTCGTCTATAGTTCATTCTTCAAACGCTAAATGAAAAGCGTGTAAAACATAATCGAAACATGTGCTGAAAAGCAAAAGGTTAATGAATAAAATAAATAATTACGAATTCGTAAATCTTATAAATATAAATTTAAATAAATAATAATAATAAATATAAGCAAATATAAATTTCATATAAATTCAAAATTTTATTGCTGAAAATTTTTTCTACATCACAATTTTAGTTCTCACTTGGAGCTTCATATATATTCTTTATTAGATTATCTTGTAGTTTTAAAATGAAAATTTTAAAATCCAACACACTAAAAGCATATTGCTACACAGAACTGGCTTGTGCTGTACTGACAATTGCATTTATAGAGAAAACTACATATGAAATGATATCTCAATACCATTTTAGAATTGCGAGTTACGTGACTTAGAGGAATTTGTATTTTTGTAATAGTTTTCTTACAAAGAGAAAGCAAACTTTAACCCATTTACATCATACTAAAAAACAGGAAAAAATGTTCTTTGTAGGAAAAAAAACGTTTTATTGCTTAAAAACAAGCGTGTTTAAAATACCTATATCTAATGTAATGATTGTTAGCGTTAGAAATGTAAAATCAACCTTAAAAATTGGTCGTTTATGTATTTTTGCGTTAATAAGCATGATAATTCTGAACATATATGAGCATATTATGCAAATGGATTAATTTTTAACTCATATAAGTTTCAAAACCTTTCCACGGATAAATTTTTTAAATTCTGTAATTTTAAAGTGAATTTCGCTTCCTGCACCAAAAAGCAACTACTATTTACAAATTTTTAAAAATCGGTAAAATGTCTTGGAAATTCACGAAAATTTTTATCTGAAACGAATTTTTCTGAACTTTAAGATGACAAGAAATGGTACAATATCTTTACAGGAAAATGTATGCGAAAGTGAAAAATTGCTTGTTGTTGTTTCTCATGCCACTTGAACAAACCAAGCACGATTGAGCCAGCATCAGGGTTGGCTTCATTTGCCCAACCAGAAAAAACCCGGGCGGGTTTTTTCAAAAAAAAAAACCACTTGAAAAAACCCAAGTGAGTTTTTTCAAAATTGGGTTCTCAAAATCTTTATTTAAAATTCCACATATTTAACTAATAATAAATATGTTAAATCTATAATATATATTACATATCATTAAATCTATAATAATTAAATCTATAATATATATTACATATTTCATCTTTGACAATGATCTTAGATTTTGTTTAATTTGACTGGGCCTAAACTGCTAGAAAAAACAAAAACTTAAAAACTTTTCAAGGAAAAATAATTATCTGTATAACAAATGCAATAAAATCTAAATTAAACAAAGTTAATAAGAATGTATGATGAAAAAAATAAGAATATTGAAGTATTACATGTGATACAATTAATTGAAAAATGGACAAGAAAATTTGGGAAAAAAATATGTATAACAACTGCAAATAAATAAACATAGGGATAATATGTATAATTAATTCTGCTACTTATCATATATAACTTACAAATTAACTAAAAAAATATCTTCTGAATGCTTTAATAACACAATACTGCTAACAAATATAGAGCAATAATTTAATACATTTTATTGAAAAGAAAAAACTTCAAATGCAACTATTTCAAAGCCAACTTTTAGTATAAAATAATCGCCATTCAAAACTAGTTTTTTGATGTTAGAAAAATTTTATATGAAAAAAATTTATTATAAGACTTCAAAATTTCCTTTAAATTAGACAAAAATTTCTTCTGCATAATTTAAAATTGATTTTTCAATTTTTCAATTTTAAAAAGTGATTAACATTTTAAATTTATTTTAATCCTACAATTATCTATATATCCAGTCCTTTTACATAACAAAAAACCTGAATAGTTTTCAAATCCCCTAAAAAGCATCTAAAACCCATTAAAGTATAGTAAAAACCCTGATAAAACCCGAAAAAAGCCCAAAAACCCTGAAAAAACCCACTGGGCTGGGTTTTTTCTGAAAAAGCCCGGGTTTTTGCCAACCCTGGCCAACAGGCTCTCATATTAAGTCTAAGAGGTGCGCCTTACGTTTTTAATGAGTGCTATTAAGGTGGAAGAACGACTTCGCTCAAGTAGGTCTTCGTAATTTTGCCCAAGGACCAAACAAAAAACCCGTAGACTTGGCCTGCCACCCCCAGAGGTATTAATTGAGAACTTGGAAGACATTGTGACCACGAACATATTTTACGTTCCTCAGTCACCTTTAACAAATACGGCGGATCTTTGTCCGGCTTGGGTTCCTCACAGTTAAGAGACCTTTACGTTTGCCTACTGAGCTACCATGGCTCGAAAAATTGCTTAAATTAATTAAGCTAAAACTAAACTGAATTTCGAAAAAAAAGGCTTTAAGAAATTTCGTACTCATCACGAAGAATAACTGTACCAAATTTTATGCTTGTTTCTCGGACCATTTCGGTACAATCGTGTTTGTATGCCTCTATACTATGTATTTTATGTATAAGATTTAGTTTTTTAAATAATAACTAGTGAGGGTTTCGGTTTCGGTTTTGGAGCGCTACGGTCTACTTTTTGCAACACGAGGGCTAATGAAACCGGGACCTACTGCTTAAAGCCGATTCCGAACGGCTACGAACATCCATGCCATAGTGAGATAACTAGTGATGGTGAAATGTATAGCTGGAACCCTTATTTTCTATTAAGGATATAGAAACATAATATTTTAAACTTGCCTTTTAAATTTGGCCAAGATAATTTTGTGAATTTTTAGATTTGTTTATTTCAGAAATTATATCCTAGCTTTGCATTAGAACTACAGTCCTAATATTAGTTTAAAGGAAAAATAGAAGGAAGAAAATAGATTTTTAGATGTGTTCATTTCAGAAATTGTGTCCTAGCTTCGCATTAGGACTGAAGTTCTAGCATATTAGTTTAAAGGGAAATAGAGGTGAGAAAATAGATTTTTAATTATTTTCTGATTTAATAATTTTTTAAGATTTACACACACATATACATGATCTTCCTGGGAAGTAATATAATACATTTTATTGCGAAGCGACTGTACATTGTTTCGTCCTTTGTTCAATAAGATAAGAGGTGGTGTAAGTACACTACCAAGCTTGGACTTTCTCAGTTTTCTCAGAGATCTTGTAGGTGAAAGAAATATAATTTTATGTAAACATCTATTTTATTTCTTGTACCAAACGCGATACAGTGCTCTCTGGGACATAAATAGATAATAAAGTTAAAGCTAAACTCAGAGGTAACTTGTCAAATTGTTCAACAATATTTCGAGGTTGAATATTTATTACAATATTCAACCTCGAAACAGACTATTTATTATATGGTTTTAAATAGTCTGTAATTCTGTTTACCTAAAATTTAATATCATTTACTCAATGACCTTTAAAAGATGGTTTGGTTGATTGGTATTATAACACTGTTCTTAACGCGTAGAAATCCTATAAAAGGGAGCACTAATTTTAGTTGTCAGATCATTATTTCATCTATCTTTAGATGAGTTTTATTATTTACAACTATTGTATACTTTAAATTTGTTAAATTTAAAAACAATGAGAAGATGACAGAAATAGATTTTTCACAAAGATAGTTTTATTTATTTTTATTTTTTATGTAAAGATAATTTTGTATAAAGTGATTCGTAATATGTATAAGAATCATACATTTTTTGTTTGAAGAAAATGAAATTTTTTTCCTTTAATTTTCAATTTCCTATTCTTAGCATTCATATAGTTTTTCCATGTCTGATTTAATGTAGTTTAATATTTTGAGAATGTATTTTTACTGTCTCGAACAGAGTAAAGGAAGTGATATAATCAAGAAAAGTTTCGGTCGTCAGATTTCAATGAAAATACATATTGCCGAACGATGCCCGAATGGTTAGGGTGTTGACTTTCGGAACTGGAGTTCGTGGGTTCAAATCCCACTATGGTATGGATGTTCGTAGCCGTTCGAAATCGACTTTAAGTAGTAGGTCCCTGTCTCATTAGCCCTCGTTTTGCAAAAAGTTTACCATAGCGCACCTAACTAAAACAAAATACACATTTTGACTAAGCCAAGATACTTTTTGACTAGTCTGATCATTACATCTGTACATACCTACATCCAGTTTGATCTTCTCTAAATAAATCTCATAGGTTGATAGCGACGTCTGTATGTCTGTATTTAAGTACGTACCCGTACAGCACATTATGTAACATATTCGTTACAAATACTGTACATGATATGTATTACCTCAGTGATATACGTACCATATAAGTATATCACTTTATATAATACGTATTTGTAACGTATATGATACATTATGTGCTATAGAGATATGTTCCTCGAATAATTTATTTAACTCACTCTATACAAAGACACATTTTCAGTATTACGTTATTAACGTTGTCAGGCACCAACTAAAACGATATAACAGTGCCCAGAAAAAAATCGTTGTATTCATATGTAGTTCTAACAATGCTTTTTAAACAGTTAAAGCGATACTTTAAAAGTCCATTCGTGGTACTGTTTAAAGGTGTTATTATAGACACGAAATATCTCGTTTATAATGAAATACCTATGTAACAAAAAAATTCAATATAACTCATATTAACATTGCCAATCACTTTCTAATGGCCATATTTCAGCTCTATTCAGACTTCACCGTTATCTTCAGAAACGAAACTAAATTAGAACCTATTAGTGAATGTGCACAGTAAAATTCTAAGGACCCTGCAATCAAATCCAAAATCACCTGTAGTTTAACAGATATAAAAGTTATGTCTTGTCCACATGAGATTTTTATTCGAAAGTTTAGAAATACAGAGTGTTAATAGAACTGTTCTTTCTAAACCATTTTCCTTTCTTATAGTAAGCAATTTAATTTTTCCTTTCAGCTATACTAACACAATGCATCAGATACAAGAAAATTATAAAAACAGACGTTAAATTGTCATAAAATTAATAAAACAATAAGAAGTCGATATATTTTTCTTTCAAAAACAAGAAAATAGTTACTAAATACAAAAATCAAGAAACTGATAAAACTGCAACGTGAGATCACGTAGATGACGTTTAGTGAATTATTACTTTATATTTTCAAATATTCTTTACTTCGTGTATTTTTTTCTTACTTTGTAAAAACAAAACTGTTTAAGCATCTCATCTTATTTTGAGAGGTATGTCGAAGAAAATTTATTTGTGATTCTTCGTAAAAGATTCAGTACTAGATGTAATTTTCAAAATGTTTTATGTAATATCAAATATATTTCAGAAAACTGTTATTTCAAGGTATGTGTGCTTTTCTTTTTTATTTCGTTTTTGAGTTATCCGAATGTATATCGGAACAAATTTATCATGTTAAGTAGGCAGGAAATAACAAATTTTCTACAAACATTATTTAAATCTCGTTAGGGAATATTGGCTCGACATTTCAGATACTCTCTCTCTATTCCGCCCTTTATATATATATATATATATATATATATATATATATATATATATATATATATATATATATATATTATATATATATATATATATATATATATATATATATATATATATATATATATATATATATATATATATATATATATATATATATATACATATACATATATATATATATATATATATATATATATATATATATATATATATATATATATATATATATATATATTATATATATATATATACCCTTTATGTATATATATATATATATATATATATATATATATATGTAAGGAAAATTCTCAGAGGTTTTCAAAACATAAATCAAGGGCTAAAAATTCCCGCGTCATTTTGCATTCCCGTCAGAGAATGGGCCTGACCAATTATAACTCTACATGGACCTAGCGGACAATTTAGGAAATTTAAAAATAAAAAAGATACACGCTGTCGGTGACAGATTTTTCTAGAGATATTTTCCCACAGATGTTGAGGTTTTACGGGTCTTGTACATAGAAGTTCATACTAGCTGACCCTTCAGTCTGTCCTGTCCCTATGATGAAGTGGGAACCCGTTCACCAAAGTTATCTTAATAAAGGTCTTTAGCTAAAACGGTATCATGTTTATAGCCGTGACCGCAACCACCCATCGAGAAGTCCGCTTCATTACATATATATATATATATATATATATATATATATATGGGGGTAATGGGTGTTTTAAATCCACTCTAAATGAAAAATGGTTTCTGTGCTGGAAAGAATGCAGTTGTTTGCTTTAAAAGGAAACATCAAAATTTGGAGATAAAAATGTTGAGTTTATTCAAGCATTCCATCTTTAGCAAACTCCCGCAAACTGTTTGGTATTCGTTTATATATGGGTGGTGGGGGAGGGCTTAAGTAAGCCAGGCAATGTGGGTATAATCATTGGCCTTCTGGCCAAGGAAGGAAGCATTTCCGAAAAAGCTAGTTTTGTAAACTGTTCAAGATCCGCTGTGGTAAAATTATGTCATGGTAAAATGGCACTATCCAAGATCAACAAAGTGGCAAATGGGGTGTACCTCGAACCATAGATGGATGAGGTTATCGACGGCTGCGGAGAAGCGTTCGGGCGTATAGACGTGCAAACGTTGAGCAACTGACAGCTCAGATTAGCCAAAGGGCTACCAACATTGTCTCTACCACGACGGTTCAAAGAAAGTTGATGTTTGACTGCTGTTCATCGACGACGAAGACTGGAATTTGCAATCCAGTACCGCAACTGGACATCCATTGAGTGGAGACTAGTGACTCAGACAATGAATCACGTTTTATGCTCCATCGGGCAGATGCATGTAGGATTATACGGATTGGAGTGTCTGAAAGCAAACACCCTGTAACAATTGACTGAAGGCTCCAAGCTGGAGGAGGGACATTATGGTCTGGGAAATGTTTTCCTTACATTCTCTCAGTTCAATCTTCATTGTATAATTCACGATGGATCAACACAGATATGCACTATCCTTGTGGAACATGTTCACCCCTACAAGCGAATTGCTTTTTTCTAAGGATGATAGCATCTACCAGCAGGATAACACGACATGTTATAAAGCTCACTGTGTATGTGCGTAGTTCGAGGAGTACCTGGTTGAAATTGTCGTACTTCTTGGCCAGCTATTTCTCTGGACTTGAACCCAATAAAGAATCTGAGGGACCACTTCTGTCAAGTTGTTCGCACCATGGATTCTAACCCGCATAACCACGCCACTGAAGTCGGTGTGGCACAACATCCCACCTTTAGGAACCTAATTGACTCTCTTCCATCACGTCTCGCAGAGGTCCACTCTGCGAAAGGTTGTTATTCTGGGTTTCCATAGGTGGTCATATTAATATGACTGTACTATGTGTATTGAAATCACCAATAAAATGTAAAGTTGACATGTTAAACTTCTCTTTTTGTTCTTCCTAATTTTGCATAATCGTATCCATTAATCGGATTGTCTAGTAAATGTGAAAAAAAATTCTATCATAGAAAGAAATTCGTAAAGCACTTTACAAGATGGAGAAATAAATTACTTTTAGTTTAAAAATGAGATTGAGGGAAAAATAAATTTCTGTCTTCGTATGTAAATGGGAGCAAATTTTTAGAAAAATAGTTTTATGTTCTTTCCTTCAAGTCACTTGTTGTTCCTAAAGATCATAAATTTTCTTTATGCATTTCTAGTTCCTTTATTCTGAGACGAAAGAATTTTGTGAAGTAGAACATCATCTTTCACTCCTAAAATAAAAAAAATTAAATACATGATTTTATTGATGTATATTATTTTAAATTAAAACATTCCAACATTTAAAAATTTTTTTAAATGTTGGAATAAACAGTAACATTCATTTACGAATATTATTTTTTGTAGGTCGGATGATTTTCTCTATCCTGTTCTGTGGTTCTCTTGTAATCTTTAACTATGCAATGTAAATATTTATCTGTATTTAAAAAATGTTATCCAAATATTTTTATTGATTTTAAAGGTATTTTATTGACTATTTGCTTTATATTTAAGAAAAATAAAAATGGTAAATATATAAAGCAAATTTTACTCTATTGAAGTACAAATTTGTTTATAAAAATTTCTGAAAGCGAACCAACGATGAGTAAAAATTTTTCTTTTATATATGGGTGTCAAATACTCGATAGAATACAACCGTTTTAGTGCATTTGATGTCACTGGTTATTTTCCATTTGAATAATACATGTATTGATATGTATGTGTGTGGATAATATGTATAAGTCAGTAATGCGAGCTGCATTGCTGAGAAAACCGATGAATCAAGATGATCTGTATAGAAAACAGTTTTTACCTACTATGTTACTTTAAACAAACTGGATAGGACAGAGGTACAGAATCTGGAGCAAAACTTTCCCCCTGAAGATGATCAAAAAGGAAGGGATTCTCCAAGTGGCATCACAAACGCCTTACACCCGTCATGGTCTACCCCCCCCCATTGTAATGTGTTTCAAATAAAATTAACTGAAACATAAACAGACATCCATATACAAATATATATTTCTTTATTCCTTTTCATTTCATCGACAGGAAGCCAAATGTGGCAACTAAATTTTATCGTCAAATTTGGCGACTTGGTGTCGTTTTTAGATAGCGACAACATTTGCCGTTATTCAAAGTCACGTGACACTTCATTCCGTTTTACAGTTTAGTCCCACAGTTTTTCTAATAGTGAACCTAAAAATGACTTAGCCATTAATACACAGTTTTTATCATTTATAATGATATGGTAAAGTAGACAAAAGAATTGCTATGTTGTAAATGAATTATAGATCATTTAAACTGTTCTCAAGTGTCATTATCTAACATGCAGCTCGTAGGTTGTGCTACACTGGATCCAATAAGAAGTGAGTTGTTTTGTAATTACCTTCAGTTACATAATTCAGGATGAAAATTCGCATTATTCATCTATCACCCTGTTGAATTTACCATATAATAAAGTAAATTCCTTTAAAAAACGTATAAAATTGTTTGTATAAAACACAGCTTAAATTTTTGAACAACTCCATTTTTAACCTGTTTATTCGTTATTAATACAGAAACTTGAGCGAGTGCCATACGATAAATCAAAATCTAAGCATAAAAATAAAAAGGTAAAAGAATAATAATCGTCATTTAAATTATGACGTCATCAGATCAGATTTTGATTTCTCCACACACACTATCTATATATACATCCAGAAGAAGATGTATTGATTCCTATATAAACAACTGATTACATTGTTTTTATTCTTAAATTTTCAAAAGTTATATGAATTTTCTTGCTTTCCCTATTTTTTTCGTTAGTCGTTCAAGTAGTTTCAAAACTTTTCAATCATGCTATAGTATTTATTTCCTTTCAAAAAAAAAAAAAAAAAAAAAAAAAAACTTTTACAGCATATTTGTTTTCTTTTTTTAGCTTTCCCCCTATTACTTGTCATCCTGATGCAAACTGTTTCCCAAAATATATTAAAACCATTCAAAATCTGGTTCCGAAATGAGAATTTCTCCCCTTTCCCTACAAGTAAAGCACGTCTAACTTTAGACGATACATGCGTCAAAACTAATTTTCTTCAACGAAACGTTGGAAATGTGTTGTACCAAAATACTTCTGACTGACACTAATTAAAATTCCTTTTCAACAATTCAACTGAACTCAAATTAAATACCTTTCACGTTGCCTCGGATTAAACTTTTAGCAAGCTGTAGCATATTAAAAAATTTTTTGACGGGAATATCCTTGATTACGATTTCAGTAAAGCTAATGTCAGTCTTTATTTAGCATTATTAAATTTAGACACGCCAATCAAAGTTTTTCCCCATAAAATTAGCTTTTTATATTATTTTCTTTTTAATTAAAAAAAAAGCTTATAAGACACAATTTCACAATTTTAAGAGATATTTTTTAAAACGTTTTGGTAGTTATTTTAAAATATGCTATAATAAAATGCATTTTTATAAAGAAGGATAATGTAAGAAAATAGGTTAATTTTTTAGAACTTTTAACACAGTTTTGAATGTGAAAAAATTTTAATTCATTTACTAAACAAAAAAATTAATCCTTTGTTATGAAATCT
>CM063504.1:69359025-69429025 GCA_032207245.1 Pardosa pseudoannulata
GGCAGCGAAGGGCAACTTAAGATTAAACTTAATTTGAAATTACCAAAAACATCTTGTCAGCTCTAAGCTATAGGTAAAATTTATCAAGATGTAATGAGCTTGAAGGAAAATGGCACCGAGGTGTTTCATTAGGATATAATTCACTATTATAACTGAGTTTTCAAAGCGTGTTATCTTTCTGAACTCCTTATCGAGTTAGTGTCTTCTCCAATTATTAATATCATTATCAATGGGAGTAAAATTTCCGATGAACTTACTACCTGGTTAATACAAGAATAACGTTATCAAAGTACATTTGTTTATGTATTGAATTTTGATCGCATTAGCATGGCTCTAATAGTATACGTCTGTAAGCGAATACTAATTATATATATATATGTGCGTGTGTTTATTATAAAAATAAATTATTAGCTAAATACAGTCATCTATCTTCACAGGAAAAAAATAAATTAACAATAAAAATACGTTTTAACTGCTTATTTAAGAGGCTTTAAAATTAATGAACAAACTCTCTAGAAAATAGATGCAAATTTATTTTATGCATGTACTTAAAATTTATCTATATTTTCCTGAAATTTATGTTTATGTAATTTCTATGCGTTAAATTAATTTATTTTTATAATCCTTAAGGCATGTCCAGCTTCTAGCAAAGTATTGAAAAAAGTTAATTATCTAATGCCATAATTTTTTGAAATTCATCAGTTGTTTGTTTGTTTTAATTTTATTATCTTGTTATATTTGCTAAACGTGTTTACTTGTGGAAAATAAAATAGTGTTTCATTTAAACTTTTAGTCTACCTTGAATCACTGACTTTTACAATGGGACACAACTGTGGTGTTAACACGTGATAATAAATGTGACGATCTGTTTAAGAGCACAAAAAACCTCTAAAATGACAAAAATCGACCAAAACAATGAAATTCTTAGTTTCATTTATAGTTTTTAAAATTCCAGCCAAGTATACGTTCATGTAATGAAACAAAAATTTGCCTATTTAATGATTATTTTACTTTACTAATACCTATATTTTTTTCATACATATTTAGATTAAAACTTTTAAAACAATAATTTCAAATTTGATGTTTATGGATAAAATTAGAAATTTCAAAACATTCCAGTTGTAATACTATTTTTATTTCTCATTCTCTCACAAATATATAGACAATCTTCAACATGTTTCTCATAAAATTAAGTGATCATTTTCAATTCGTAAAGTAATTTGTTGACTCATAAAAGATTTTATACTGGGGTTTAAATAATCATTCTATATCAATTGTGCTTACTAACGTAAAAATCGATATCCCGTTTTAGTTCTCTATAGATACTAAACAAATAGTGAAAAAATAAAAATAATTGGCTAATATGCAGTATAGAAGGAACATTTTTAATGAATAAAAGGAATGCTGTAGAAGATTATAGTAGTATAGTAGTATAGTAGAAAACATTTTTATTAAAATGTTTTCTACTATAATATCAATCCTTTTAAGTAGATTTCAAAGATTTTACAATTGTAATAACTTGTGATATTTTGTTAAAAAATAGAATTCTGGAAAATGGACGGAAAAGCTAATTCTTCTCAAAAATATACATGTTTGTTTTATGTTATTAATTTTTTAATGAATGCGTTAGACGACTCTTTTTTATGGAAAGTTATTTTATAACCAATTCTTTACTAGTAGTTATACTTTTTTTACAGTTTCTCCAGTTGTATTGACTTTATATGTTTAGTTGCAAAAGAGAATTTCTTAAATTGTAACAAAAAGTTATTTTTTTTCCCAAAATATACATTTTTAATTTATGCTCTTACTTTTTCTTCCCTCCGTATTTTTATATTTAAATTTTACGTTAAAATTTCTCTACACACAAGGAAACAAATGTTCTATTATCATTAAATTTATCCGTAGACATTTGTTTTGATTTATTAACCCATTACTGTATAGCGTACCCTTTTATGGTCAGCTAAAAAATAGTTTGTAGAAATTGTTTTCTCGGAATGAATTTGTTTTCTTAGAAAAGTAAATGTCAAGCCTATAAACAATCTGTGAATACTTTTATTTTTGGAGCCTCCTACATATATAGTGTAACGGCTACCTCAAAGACTTTGTTTCTCAAAAGAGATTGAGAAATTGACTGCACTTATGTGGAGACAAAGGTGTTGTTTCCCCAACACCATGATTTCTAGAGTTTTGTGTCCTACAGTAGCGAAACAACAGACCAGACAACCAGGCGACCAGACTGACAGACAGAAAGATGATCATCAGAATCACAAGGGAACGCCGTGACATAGGATATTCGTCTACACGAAATTCCAGAGACTCCCGGGTTTGCGGACGGTGATTGTCTATCCCAGACCAATCCAGTTGGTTGAAGGTGAGATCATCGCCAGATGATCCAATGATGAAATTGTGGGTGAGACCCCGCTCTTAGAGTCCTCTTCCCTAAAACGTGACGAGAGGAGATTTTTTTTAAAGAAGTAGTTATTTAGCTATCAACCAGCTGATTCGGAGGTCGCCTTGACCAGTCTCTCTATCCGAGAGTTTTCTTATCGATAATCCCTCCTTGGGATCACTTCTTTAGGAGTTAGCTAACAGTCAGCTAACTCGGAGGTCGTCTTGACCAGTCTTTCCTTCGGAGACTTTTTATTAGTGAAAATCCCACCTTGGGATATATCTCTTTTTGAGATTAATAACGATACCCTGTGCCTTGGGTTCTCTTTTAAATTAGATCTTTTTCAGGATTGAATGTGTATTCCTCTTAGGAACTCTGACTTTGTTTTTATCTTCTTTGAAGATACCGATTGCTACTTCAAACTCTCGTCTAATTGAGTGTACTGCCTACATAATTACTACCTAGAACTTTTACGCAAAGCTACTGAATTGTTATCTTCCGTCGGTTACTAAACCATTCTGCAGGGACCTTTTGTGTACGTCTCTATTTAGGCCTACGTCTAGTGTTTCACATGCTTGTGAACTGTATTTGTATTGTGTATATAGAAATGTATATATAGTTGTGAGGCATAAATAAATATTTTAATCAAGAAGCACCTGCTTCTTCATTGTGTCACCTGAAACAGGGACCGATACGTTACAATAGGTTTTCCTATCAAGACTGGATACACTCTATGAGATTTCTTGTTTGGAAAACATAAAAAATTACCAAATAACTGTACCACTACGACCAAAGTTTCAAGAGAAATTGAAAAAAGTTGTATCTTGTTTACGAAAAGGAAAAGAAAGAAAAGAAAAGCCTTTATTTAAAGCATTAACATCGATCTTTGCATAATTTTAAATAGGAAGATGTATTAAATGTCTCCAGCTTGCATGGCTGCATATATACGCGCATCATGGAAGGGTTGACTGCACACGTTCCAGCCTCGTAGTACCAACACCTCCTAGAGACATCTCTCTAGGAGGCGTAGGTAGTGCCCAATAAAGTACGCACACCATGGAGACGAGCAACTCAGTCTGAAGTAACTTAGTCTCGATAAACATATTCCTTCATATGGATCCACAGAGTGAAATTAAAGGGGTCAGATCTGGAGATCATGTGGGCCATGAAAAAAGAACCCTGCATAAATAACGATGGCCATGTTTCAAATAAAGGTTTTAATTTTTCACAAACCCGGTTTGACATCATATATATTCTTTGGCATTTTTCTCGAAACTATGAGTCTTACAGATACAATTTTTTGAGAAGTTTTTATGCATTCCAAACAACGAATCTAGTTGTGTGGTGTTTACATGGTCTTGTTGAGACAAACTGTATTTACTTTTTTTGGCCGATGCATCGAATAAAATTGTGACAAATAGTAGTATCTATTATTAAGCGTCTCTTTATAATAAGATACTGTGTGTTATAAGTGACTGCGTTTATAAAACTGTGTTTATAAGTGACACCAAACAAATCTCTTTTATAATAAAGGTTTTCTTTTCTTCAGAAATGAAATCCTATGACGAAAATGACACATAATCTAGAGTGAATATAAGATGTAACATTCAAAATTGTTTAAATTTCATATTTGTTTCACTCCTTACAGTCCATTATAACTTTAATTTAAACTATTTATCAGTATATATTCGCAGTGCCGGACCTAAGGCGTGACATAAGGTGGCATATGCTACGGGCACATCAGTTGTAGGGGAGCCACACTGTGCACAAAATTATAGCAAAAGGTGTTCCGAGATGGAAAGGAAATATGAATTAGAACAATTCGTACTTCTTATAAAAACCCCTAAAAGTTCAAAACTTATCTCTAAAATTCCATAATTGTAGTTAAAAGACAATAAATTAGGATTATTAAAAAGGTAGGAATGAAAATTCACATACATGCACTTCAGAATTGATTTCAATAATACTAAAAGTCTACGAAAATGTTTAGCAAGAATTCATAGACTAAAACAAGAGAATATATCCAAATTTAGTAACTGGATTAAGAATGTTTCAATGCTTAGTGGTAACAACAGTCATATATGAATGTTTTTTCACCAAAATGAAAGTAATGAAGTCATGTCTACGTTCTTTGTTGAAACTGGAACGACTTGGGAATATGTTTATCTTGTAGATTGTAATATAACTATCAAACAGCTTGAACTACGATGTCATCGACTTAATCATGAATCCTAAATTCAGGAAAATAATGGTGGTAAATGGATTAATTTTCTATGAAATATATAAGAATAAAGTTGCTAGTTTGTTAGTTAAAATATTATATAGAGAGAAATTATGTTTATAAACATTCCTTACTATACTTGGCGATAGGTTTGGTTTAGTTTGGAGCTCTGCTCTTTACTTTTTGCAACAATTTGGCTAATGAGACCGGGACTTTCTGCTTAAATTCGATTCCGAACCGCTACGGGCATCCATGCCACTGTGGGTTTCGAACCCCCGAACCCCGGTACCGAAGATCAGAGCCCTAACCATTTAGCCATCATTCGACATTTGGTGGCAGGAGCACAACTTAATATTTTGTAGCAAAGAACCTTCTTCCGGCTCTGTATTTCGGCAGAAATGATTCGACCATAACTGAGTTTAAGCCTTTGGCACCTACTACGAGCAGGAGTATTTTGATTTGATGAAGGGTATTACAGAGTAGAATTAATTTGTTTCGCATTATTTCAACCTCCCCTCTCATTTTGGAAGTGTTTAGTTAACTTTCATCAGTATACCTACTTGTTGTTTATTATCCTAATGGATTTGTTCTGCCATCTACGGTGGTTTGGTTTGGAGCTCTACGGTCTACTTTTTGCAACATAAGGCCGTCTACGGTGGACTCTGACACAAGGCCAGCATCCCACAGGTTAAATAAATGGTTTGGTTAGGAAAACTACGGTCTGCTTTTTTTGCAACACGATGGTTTATAAGACCTACTGCTTAAAGACGAATCCTAACGGTTACAGAGATCAATGCCACAAAAGAATTCGAACCCAAGAACTCCGCTACCGATGGTCAGTGCCGTAACCATTGGGTCATAGTTCATCCCAACACGTTAAACTTCTTGTGTCTTTTATCTTGATGTAGCATCTTTTATTCTAGTCAATACATAGTTTCGCATATTTTATTTTCAATATCTAGTATCATATAGTTAGTTGCAAAACATAATTCCTCACCCAGGGGAATAGCGTAAGTTTTTGCCTCCCAGGGATGATCACAAATTTGCACACCTCTCCCCTTACAAAGTAAGTTATTGTTACAAAGATAAAATTTTCTGGGGAGAGGAAAATAATAAACAGTAAAAGAATTTTTTAATTAAAAACGTAACAGTTTTTAATTAATTTTTTTTATTAAAATTATAAAAATATTATGTATTAAATATTATATATTAAAATATTATATTATTTATTATATTAATATTATTTATATTATTTAAATTATTATATTATATATTATATATTAAACTATTTATGCTTTTATTAAAAACTTTAGATTTTTTACTTTTTAAAAAACAATTCAATTGTAAAAAAAGCGTTAATAAATTATTATTTATAAATAATATTACTTTAAGCAAATACGTTATTAAGCAAAACTTATTTTAAATATTATTCTGAAATTACTCAGTGATGTGACATGATAAACATAATTTTGACTCAGAGAAAATTATGTTTAGCCTGAATTAATATAAGTAGCCTTAATATAAATTCAGTAATAGAGAATTTTCCATACATAGCAATGTGTCTCCCCTCCCCTACGCTGCTCCACTGTTTTCCCTTTCCCCCCCCCTAGGGGCGTAAATTAGATTTCTGTCGCTTAGGACAAATGCTAAATTTGCAGCCCTCCCCTTACAAAATATATAATTATAAAATTTTAAAGAAAGATGAAAATATTAAGCTGTAAAAGTTGTTTACTCCAAAATATAAAATTTTGAGTAACTAGAAAATAAAATTTGATTGCAAATACATCTTCTGAAATATTATATTAATAAATCCTTACCTTAAAAACAGTATTATGAATGGAAGAAAATTTTTTGTTAATTGAAAATATCCCCTATATAATAATAGCCTAAGTTATCTCTTCGTCTGTCCTCGAATTTATGAAATGGTTGGACCTGGAATGGGTAGAGGCAACCATATTGAATTCTTGATGAGTTAGGGTTCGCAGCGTTCGAAATCCACCCCTTCCCCCCTTTTCTAGCATTTAATACTATTATTTCAAGCCCTATTTTCCCCGGTTAAGAGCAGGCATTTAAGTTAATCAATTTGTCATATAATAAATAGGTACAAATAACATTTCTTTAGCATTATGACGTTATTCCTTTAATCATCTCATTTAATTATTTCTTATTTTAAATTATTTAAGTATTGTATGACGTATTTTCATAAGTTTTATCCCTGAACTTAGATATTAGTTAAATAATTTTCTTTTATATTTGGCTTAAATAATTGATTAGGTACATATGTGATAATTTTAAATTAATCATCGATTATTTTTTATTGCAGGTTAATTCTCAGCCATAAAACAAACCATATTTTTACTGGCCTCATAGGGTACTTTACAATTCTGGAAAATAAAAAACTGATCCCGTCATATGACGGGCTATCTGATAGTTTATAAATATTATTCCAAAATTACTGAATGTTGCAATATGATAAACACCTTTCTTAAAATGAGGAAATCGGTTTTAGAGACACCTTTTAAAAAATTTCATTGAGTTAAATCTTCTTATAATATTAATTCATCGATAAGGATTTTGCTGACTGAGATGGACACCCCCTTTGCCTCAATAGGCTAAGCTACTGTTCACCTCTTCCTGCAACACTTCCAAAGTGTTTCCTGTTCAAACATATTGGGTATTGTATAACATACAGTTCTGGTGAGCCCCCCGCCTTATCTTTGATACCCAGCAGTCAACAGTCAACAATCTCAGTAAATAACACGTTCACTGTGGCTCCGTAGTTGACCGATAAATGCAATGAAAATAAACTGCCTGACATTCTTCCAGGTTGAATACACGCAGATAATGCTGTCTGTGCCTCTACGTACTTGGCGTTTTTCACCTGCACACAAAGCCGTTTCCTGGTAATCACTTTTATACATTGTTACGACTCACCCGAACTTACCTTCTTTTCCCCCTTTCCGTGAACTAAGCAAAATCCAGGAACTTTTTACGTAGAAAAAGTGAGGTGACCTTCATAGTACACACCTGGGTCACCCGTGTAGGGTTAAAGACCCCTGAATAGCAGATCCTCCCCTCATCTGGGGTCGTGGAGAGAGATCCACTTTTATTTATTTTTTTCTTTCGTTTTTCTTAGGGTAAACACTGCTACACACGACATACACACAGCGATGAATCAGGCACGCTTGTAGCAACTTTGTTGCTAGATAACAAATAGGAAGAAAAAAAAAGAGAGGATCTCGACCTATTTCGGTGAAAGAAGAATGAAAGATAGAAAGAGAAAAAAAAATGTCGAGTTTCTTTTCGTGACTTAATGGTACAAAGCCGCCTGTGATTTTCGATTTCTTTGCCTGCTATTACGCTTAATGCGTTTTACCTTTTCTTTCATAAAGAGAAGATCTTTTGAGCCGTATCTCACGAGTTCCAGGTAACGTGAAAGAAGATATAAACAACAAACAAAGGCCCGGTGTTACATTATATCACAGATTTGTGTATACCTCGAATCTCGCGGTTCGAGAGAAATATTTATAAGCGGGATTGTAATGAAGTCGGGTTAGAAGTTGAATAGTTGACTAGACGGCTTTAAACGTTTCCAGTGCACTATTATCTGATTAAAAAGAGGATGAATGCTAGACTGCTCAAGGCTGTGTAACGTACACGTGTGAAGTTGGGAAACTATTAAAAGACACAACGCACAGTATTAATTTATTTACTGAATGTATGTGGGGATACACTTATCAGAGCATATACAAAGCACACAGACACACACAGTCATATATAAGTATACATTTATTTAAGCATAGCAGAAACATAGCGTTTTAGCTTTCCTAAGATAACTTCCCTACTTATTCTGCTCTATCTTAAAAAATTCCGATAAGGCTCTTAAAATATTGGGTACTGACTTTAATGCTAGGAAAAAATATAACTAATCTAGAATTTTCCAAAACAAATAAAAAATGCTGAATTCTGCCTTTCCAAAATTTACTATCCAGTCGCAAAAGCGGCAGTTTATTAGAGTAAGCTGAAAAAGCATTTTCTTCCTCCTAGATAAAAAAAAAATATTCACAAATTAGAAAACTTATTTTATTACGAATATATGTTTTGCATTTTAATGTTAACAAATTATTTTCTAAAAACAGTATAATATTATTTAAAGAAAACAAATTTTATTACGAATACATGCTCTGCATTTTAATGTTAACAAATTATTTTCTAAAAACAGTATTACGAATACATGTTTTGCATTTTAATGTTAACAAATTATTTTCTAAAAACAGTATAATATTTAAAGAAAACAAATTTTATTACGAATACATGTTTTGCATTTTAATGTTAACAAATTATTTTCTAAAAACAGTATTACGAATACATGTTTTGCATTTTAATGTTAACAAATTATTTTCTAAAAACAGTATAATATTATTTAAAGAAAACAAATTTTATTACGAATACATGTTTTGCATTTTAATGTTAACAAATTATTTTCTAAAAACAGTATTACGAATACATGTTTTGCATTTTAATATTAACAAATTATTTTCTAAAAACAGTATAATATTATTTAAAGAAAACAAATTTTATTACGAATACATGTTTTGCATTTTAATGTTAACAAATTATTTTCTAAAAACAGTATTACGAATACATGTTTTGCATTTTAATGTTAACAAATTATTTTCTAAAAACAGTATAATATTATTTAAAGAAAACAAATTTTATTACGAATACATTGTAATACTAGACTCAACACTCGAGTTGGTGTTACATGGGCACCTGGTTTTTTTTGTTTCGGCGGCCGAAGACGGACACCCCTAGAGGGGGTGGACAAGTTCCACAGGAGGGGGGCGAGAGATGCGATGCCACCCCCGCCAGCTGCAGAAAAGGACATTTTTTTCCCGTGGAGGCGAAAACTTGACCGAGGGGGGGGATTCTTCACGGCCCTCACGAAGAGGAGTGAAAAAGAGATGCCCGGTCGGAACGACGGGAGAAGGACATTATTCTTCGGAAAGGAGTAGAGACCGAGGGAGGTGTTTGTCCGCTCGGCACAGTTTATTTTTGTCCTCGGTCTTATTTGAGCCCTGTTCGAGTATGAATTGAAGTGTGCTTATGTTTTTTTTTTTTTTTTTATTTTTTTTTTTTTTTTTTTTTTTTTTTTTTTTTTTTTTTTTTTAAATCTTATTAATAATAAATGTTTAGTCAAGAGTTTTGTAGCTGCTGTGATTAATTGTCGGCCACATAGGCTTTAAGCGAACCCAAGATACCTGCTCCAGTAAAAATAGGCGGGCAGGTATAGAACGAGGCGTGCAGACTTCAGAAAGTGCAGCCGGGGACGCGCGAGGCGTTTTACATACATGTTTTGCATTTTAATGTTAACAAACTATTTTCTAAAAACAGTATTACGAATACATGTTTTGCATTTTAATGTTAACAAATTACTTTCTAAAAACAGTATAATATTATTTAAAGAAAACAAATTTTATTACGAATACATGTTTTGCATTTTAATGTTAAAATATTATTTTCTAAAAACAACATAATATTATTTAAAGAAAACAAATTTTAATCGAACATTATAATAAAAGCTTTTCAAAAGCTACTTATCGTTACCGTATAAGAAAGAAAGACAATAATTTTTAGCCTCAACTTTCAAAATAAAAATTACAAATGCAAAATAAAAATTTCAACGATACGGATTTTGCCTCCCCTACCAGAGCGCCGCCTATGGCTGGTGCCTCCTTTGTCTTCCTGCTGGAGGTGAAGTAACTTTCCTCTAAAGGTGTATAATTTTAGGAGGCATTAAGGAGGAGAGAAGAGGGGTCTAAATTGCATCTTAAAGATTTGGTGTAACACCTCTTTTTGTGGTTTTCCACTAAAACGTTCAGAACAGACAAAAGTGATTATTACATGCAGGATGCTGCCCGTTGTTGATTGGTTTTTCCATGGGGAGAAAAGGGGTATTATTAAATTTCTATTCCAATTTAATTATTACATCCACTATTCTGCCCGCTGTTGATTGGCTTTTCCATGGGTAGAATAGGGGTATTATTAAATTTCTATTCCAATTTAATTATTACATCCAGGATGCTTCCTGCTGTTGATTGGCTTTTCCATGGGGAGAAAAGGGGTATTATTAAATTTCTATTATAATTTATAAGAAGGATTTTTTTATAAAAACTTTCTCTTGAAGAGTCGTGAAGAGTTTGTACCCCATAATTCTACAGTTGATTTTGTTGTTCTCTACACACCTTAATCCCTGAACCTAGTTCCTGTGATTTTATATTATTCACAGATTAGTTAATGGAGATGAAAGGAAGAGGTTGTACAACTATGTTTGACATTCACAAGAATCTCAGTTAATCGCAGGAGAAACAACTAATGTCTTAATGATGCAATATTTAAATTGCTATTAAATGTTATTGAAATATGCTTCACTGTAGTATGCAAGAATTTTGTAACATAACTTTCCTCACTGAACCCGTCGATCTTACTTTTATTTAAATTAATTATTGTAGGCCTAAATGTACCCGCACATTGTGTGCGGGTACATTTAGGAATGGAATTGTACCGGGAGCGGGCTTTTTGCGCGTAAATTTAGTTATTCAGTTAAATCTCAATAGATCGAAAATTATTTAATTTTTTAAATAACTTTTCGTATTTTATATTGAAATATATGAAAAAAATATATATAAATAGATAAATAAACATATATATATATATATATATATATATATATATATATATACAAATATATATATATATACTTATATATATAATATACATATATATATATATATATATATATATATATATATATATAAATAGATAAATAAACATATATATATATATATATATATATATATATATATATATACAAATATATATATAAATACAAATATATATATATAAAAATATATAATATCATTTTCTCAAGGATTAATAAAAAGTTAATTTTAATTTTTAATTGATTTTTTTAATCAACCTTCCCGTTCTGTGGTTCCGCATCGACTGATGTAAAAACTAGTTTTTGTTTGTCTAAATTTTTCCAGAATCTATGTAGTAGACAAGAACATTCGGCTTCCTTTTTCCTGTATATACCGTTATTTTTGTACATACAAACAAATCATGTTATTACACCAACCTGTACTAGTACGTAACCCGCGCTCAAGTATCAATCGTCAGAAAACGTACTAGTAAGTGTCAGGGCCCGATCAAGGCAAAGTTGGGTTCAGAGCCTGGTAGTCTTCCACCCCCCCCCTCTACACTCCTTAAAAAAAATTTTTTTAATTATAAAAGAGGATACAAACGAATATTTTTGAAGGAAAGTTTATATTATTTTTTTTATGTTTGCATAAATTTGTAGTACAGTCCATGGAGTAAGTAATGAGTAGAAAAAGTGACTGGAGTGATGTAAATAAGTAAACTGGAGTGTGTTTTAGATAACTTTGTCAACATTTTAACTGTATTTATTTAATTTCTGAATAAGGTTTCACGAAATATTACTTGAAAAATTAACAAAAAAACATTTTCAAATTTTGTTAATTAAATTATTTAAAATTTAATAATTAAGTACCAAATTTTAGAGGGCCACTAAAATTAGGGGGCCCAGGGCCCAAGCCCAGTCGGCCCGTGCTTTAATCAGGCCCTGGTACGTGGCCCGCACTCAAGTATCAATCGTCAAAAAACGTACTAGTACGTGTCCGCATACAATGTGTGAACAGTAACTTTTTTTTCTTGTCCTCAATATCGTTCCTTATTTCTCCTTAACCTCTCTTTATTCAAGGTATTTCTCCATATCTGTTAACAGTATTTCTGATCTAGAGAGCTTGGCCCAGGCAGATCAGATCTAAACAAACTTCGAAAGAATAACATGAGGAATGCTTTAAAGTGATCGAAATTCAATGGAATTGATGTATAGATTCACAAGTTAATCATTCTGAAAAAGATACCAAGCAACATTAGTTAGATTGAAACAAAACTTGTTTGTCCATCTAGTTTGGGTACTTTCTAATAACATCTTAATATTACATTACCGAATATTAACAAACCATAAATATGCAAAGCGTGACATTCATTTTAAAATACTGTCTTTTACAGCAGAACAAAAACAATAATTCTTTTTTTTTTCATAGTCTGTAACATCCTAGACTAAATAATCACTTCTGTTTCCACAGTATTTTTCACCTGAAAAACCACAAAGAGAAGTTTGCGTCAAATCTTTACAACTAATCCCTCCCCATATTATTGATTATATGTACTTACTATATTACTGAGTCAAAAAGAGTTACAAAATGTATCATACAGGTAGATATGATTTTGATATTACCACAGAATATTGGAAAACAAGGCACAAGTTTCAGTTTACTAGTTTATTGTCGTTAGCTAGTTAACAAGTTAGCTAGTTATTGTCGTTAGCTAGTTTAGAATTGTACTTGGAGCGGGCGTTTTGTGCGTAAATTTAGTTATTTAGTTAAATCTTAATAGATCGGAAATTATTTAATTTTTTAACCAACTTTTCGTATTTTATACTGAAATATATAAACAAATATATAAATAACAAGCATAAGATTTTTGTAAACAAATATATATTTTTAGTGGATAAATTTATGATAGTATCGTAAGTTTAAAAAATCAAATAGAAATAGTACTATACAGTTTTAATTCTTCCGAATTATGTTAAAAATAAACATTTTAACATTATAAAAAAAATGAAAAACAAGAACATTCGGATTCGTTTTCCTGTACATGCCGTTATTTTTGCACCCACAAACAAACCATGTTGTTACACTAACCCGTACTTAGTACATGACCCGCGCTCAAGTATCAATCGTCAGAAAAAGTACTAGTACGTGTCCCACATACAATGTGTTAATATTGTAAATTTATGTGTTTCAGTAGAATACTTATCCGTAAATCTGTATTAACACTATTGTCTTAATTCTGTAACGTTATTTCTCTAATTAACTTGGTTCTTTTTTAACTCTATTAATTTTAACTAAACATTTTTTAAGCTTGGAGACGGCATTTTTGCGGTTTGCCTACGGTAGTAAAAATGTTAAGCCGGTACTGCCATCATAAACGTGATATTTTACTAAAAGAACTTTCTTCTTCCCGGGAACAAGAATAACACATTTTTAACAATAAATCCCATTATCATCGTAGACATAATAATCATTTGCGCTTGTCCAGCCGTTTTCAGCCGAAAAACCACAAAAATTGTTTTACGTCATGTATTTTACGGTATAACATAGCCCCCCGTAACGACATTCCGCGAACTCTCACAGAGAGGGTCTTCCTTGTTCGACAAGGCCCCTTGCGAAGATTCTATTATCTGTTGCATTCGGATCCCGGATATTCCGAGAACGGACAATGACACGCAGGCACCCCATTGTGTTCGCGGAAAAAAAATAATTGTGTGTGTGGGGTGGATTGGTACAACTGTTCGGAAGATACTAGGAAATCGCTGCGGCATTATATGGTACAATGCGGAGGTTAATAATAACTCAGATCGTCATTAGAAACGGGTATTTGTCTGCCCTTCCTCACTAATTGACTGGTGTTTTGAGGGCCACATACGGTTATGAGCGTAGCTATGCATCAACGAGATAGAAATACGCCTAACAACCAGAAATTACAGTGCATCCTCAATAATCAGATATACTCCACTAAACATCGCTTTCAAATATGAAAAACAAAAGATTTTCATCGGTAAAAAAAAGCAGTAGAACAACAGCCCGATACCCTACCATATCGTCTCATTATACATATGATAGGGTATTTGAAATTATCCATGTAATGCCATACAAGATGGAAGGTTCAAAGCCTCACCCCTCTCTTATATGGACTGATAGACTGAAAAAAGACTATGCTTTAATTCTTATTATTAGCATAAAGTTTTATTACTGCATACGCATTTTTATCGTATGTTTTCTAACTGTAATATAACTGGCTCTTATAATGTGCAGGGTTCAAAGTAAAGTCCTTAACCCTCTTTTTAATTTGCAACCGTTAGTTGTAGACATTTAATTGTACTACAAAAATGTCACAAGTACGCATTCCTTTCATAATACAATAAAATTTAAAATTCAACTTTGCAATATTTACAAAATCTAACTTTTTATACACTTTTCCATTTACAATTATGAAATTTAGTAAAAGTTAAAACTCGTTATAAAAACTGTAATAAAAAAAAACGTTTTTAAAAAACCGTGAAAAATATCACCGGAAATATTTGAACCAAAATTTGCGAAAATTTAGATTTTACCTCCTTTTATGAAGGATCTCTTTATGAAGAGGAGGGTTCGGTCAAAAGATTAATTGCAATAATTGGAGTGTAAAATTGAGTTGCAACATCCTTTTTATTGCATAAGGGAGGGGATTAAGAGTTTATTTTTCTGGTATATACAATGTACATCTACTTTGCTGTGGCTATACTCTCCATTTACAGTTGAGAATCCTCCTTCGCCATAAAAGGACTTGTAGCCTAATTCTAATCTAGTAATTGATCTTTACATCGGTCCCTATAAAAATAAATAAAAAAAAATATGTTTTATTTATTTTTGAATAAAATATACAATAATTTTATAATAATTTTTTATAAAAAAATATATTTTTTAAAAATAAAATTTTTTTAAAAAAATCTTTAAATTTTTGAAAAGTAAAGAAGTTAAATATTTTAGTCAAATTTTGTCACCAAGAAGTGGTACATTTTGTATTACTCTTCTTAGGATGAGATTCAGAACTAAATATTATGATAGAAAACAATATATAATTTTCCCAAAATTGAATTTTTAAGTTTAAAAATACTATTGTGAATAAACTTCTATCTTATTTTAAGCATTTTTCTAACTCAAAGTATGTATCTACGATCGATGTTTAAACTGTAAAAGACAGCTTAAGGATGTTGACAAAACAAGAAAAAGTACTTTCACTTTTTCTTTCTGCTTACATTAGTACTTTTAAGAAAAGTACTTACTAAAAAAGGAAAGAATTCCCGATACAATATAAAAGAGGCAGAAAAACCTTACCGCCGTACATTCATTCTGTATTCTTATCAGCATTCTCATAGTCCTGTGAAATCCATTTTTTGCACTTGTATACTTGATATTTTACAAGAAAGAATTCATTACAACATTTAACAGTTAGAAGAGGTATTCAGAGCCCAATTATTAAGATTTTGGGCTAAGGGCAGATAATATGTTTTGGGCCCTTGCAGATTATTATTATATTTTATTAAAGTATGGCTGAAAGATTTGCATAATGCAACAATCATTTTTTCTATTTGACCATGGGGTTGACCATGGCTCAATTTTGCGATTGTGAACATTTTTTAGAAAAGTTCTCAAAATCAAGCATCTGAATGGTGGATTTCATTTGCAAAATGACCTGCGATCTTGTCTTTAGTTTTTAAATGAAAACCCATGACTGACAAATCTGTGGGTATTTATACTTGTTGGTACGCTGTGAAATAATGAGAAACTTACAAGATTTTAGCTCACATAATTTGTATATAGAATAAAAGCATGAAATTTTTAAGTGTACAAAATTTATTTGTTTCAAAATTACCTCTGTATCTAAAAATTTTTGGGCCCTGAAATCAGTTTGCCCTGGGCACGTGCCCCGCTGATAATATGGCGCTGGAGGTATCATTAAATAACCATGCACTACTGGAAAGTGATGGTAAACGACATGCTCGTATGTTTATGCTCTTTTTTTTCAATCTGAATTGTCCATCGGGATTACAATTAGCTCCTTAACAAGCATGCATCCTGTATTATAGTTTAACAGAATAGCTAGAACATCACTTACAAATCTCCCCCTGCCATGAAAAAAGTATATTCAGTATAAAATGTAGATACAGCAGGTTTGCATAAAAAGACCATTTTAATAGTTCAAATTGCTCTCATCTTATTACACATAGATTATGCTTTTAAAATTATTCATTAGAGCTCCTAATTCTTAAAAACGCACAAGAAAATAAATGGTTCAAGCTGTACTTGATCAGTGGTAAAACTGGAAAGTGGGTTTCAAATGTGTAGATTTTAAAAGAATTTAAAATTTAAAGATGTATATTCTCCTCCGAGACTTAAATAACATAATAACAGCCCTTTTTCGAATAATCATAAAATCAAAAGTCTAGTCTTTTTAGAATGAAATTTTTACATGGGCTTTAAAAACGTTACAATTTTAAAACGGTTATTTTCTTTTGTTATTTCAAATAGCATATCTTTTTAGTATTGAAAAAATATGCATTAACTGAAAAAATTAAAATTCGTGTAACTGTAAGATAACTGTTATGCATATTAGAATCTAAATTTTAGCATCAAGCTGAAGTAAAACATTAATTTTGTAAACCAAACCTTTAAAAGGATATGGCTTTTTAAAATTAAAAAAAAAGAAAAAATGAATAAGAAATTGAAAATTAAAATAAAATTAGATTTTATTATGCTCTACAGTAAAATATACACTCGCAAAACAAAGTTTACACAACATAAAATATAATTATCTTCCATTTAATATAAAATTAGTTTCTAATTTATACATTTCAAAAATTATTTTTCAGGTCAATGAACTTTATTCATTTTGTGTATTTATTGTGTATTAACATTTTATTCACTTTGTGTATATATTTTATTTTTTAATTATGTATTCCTATATATTATAGAATTAAATAATTTTTATGAAGTTAGACTTATTATATTCTTCCAAAGAAAATTTTACTCTTAAGAGAGTCGACCTTTTTATTTTATAACAAATTAAAAATAGAATATTATAATAATCACTTTTCAGCTCTCAAATCACTATGCCCCTCAAGGCAAAGGCCACACACGATGTCTTGAGACGGCAGGGAAAGAGAAAAAATAACGCAGTTTTGTTGAAATGTTTCGGAGTATTATTTTATTTTGGATTATGAATTGAATTAAATTGGTTTGAAATGCTATGTCATTTATTCTGCTTATGAGAGTAAATAAGACCAGGATCTACTGCTTAAAGCCGTGTACTACCTGTAACCAGCCACCCACCCGAAGTCGGGTGTAGGGTGTTGAATTGCTGGTTCGGTCTGACAGTCCGGCAACAATGCGTTACGCAGGGACCAAGTTAGCATTAAGTCAAGCAAGTAAGCCCATAAAATTTAAAATAACAAAAGAAAAAAATATATATATAAATGTAGAAAATCTAGGCTAATAAGTACAACTAATGCAGTTTACGAAAGTGCAGGGGATACTCCGCAGGAGTCCTGCCCAGGTTAAAAGTCCGGTGTACTACATGAAACTTTCTGACATGAGAGCAGGTGTTTGCGAGGGAAGCAATATCTGCACAGGGCAGTTATGATGGCCATTCGTGAAGGGGTACTTTGAGTCCAGTGTTGCCAACCATACGATAATTATCGTATATATACGATAACTTAGGACGCTGTACGATGAAAAATAATCTCAATTATGTGGCATAATTCTGAAAAACTGTACGATAATTTCCTGATTTATACGATAAAACAACATTAGACTAATGGAGAATTAAAAGAACGGGTAATTTTACTGTAACTCTATAAAGATCAACAAAAAACAGAGAATGTCTAATTAATTTTTTTATCACTTTTTTCCATCAAATAATTATTGTTGTAGATTTTAGAGCAGCTTAAGGAGCATGTTTTGAGGGGCTTCTTCATTAAATGAAAGTAAATAATCCTGACACAGAGGTTGAGAAAGCCCATATGTACTGTGTAATAAAAGAAAGGAAAGTGTCAATAAAAAAAAATGTATATTTGTGAAATTGAATATGATCTAGGTACTAATGTTTGATATTATTTGAAACGAATATAAAATAAAGAATTTTAAAAATTGTTATGTCCAGTGTTTTTATCTGTTAGTTATTTCAAATTATTTAAATCAGTCAAAAACATAAAATTGTTAAATAAAAAATTACTGAATATTCACAATTATACTGGAGATATTTCTTTAAGGATTACATAATTATGGATAATTAGAAGTAATTTTGCATTTTATTTGTTCTACTGTAGTTTTCACTAAAATGTGGTATTTTTAGTAATTAAACCAATTATTAAATAATAATCGGCTTTATTACTGAATATTTCATATTAAAAAACAGTAAATAATGAATTATAACATTATTAAAAAGTATATATATATATATATATATATATATATATACATATAAGGGGGGAGAGAGAAATGTATAACCAGAAAAATATATCGTACAAGCGCCATCTATTAACACTATTTTTAACTATTACAAAAATGTTCGATAATTTATAAGCCAATGCCATAATTTTAGGACTTAGAATCCATAATTTTGCCTTTGAAGGTTGGCAACACTGACTTTTACCCTTGCGGTGTGGTATTAGGTTAAATATATGGCCTCACGATGGCGCCTTAATAACCATGATAGCAGCGAAATTCCAACTTGCGAACTCCGGTACCGAAGAGCAGCGCTCTACCATTCGGCCATCGTTCGGCTGGAGCTGAGATGCAGGGCCGTCAGTAGGTCTTTTAGCGCCCGTGGCAAAAAACTGATCTCGGCCCCTACCACCCAATATAGTGAGAAAATATATAAATGTTGTTTTTTTTATCATATATTTACAATGAACTGAAAATATTTTGTTACTTCTTAAATGTTCCTAGTATGTTAATTTTTAATTTTTTCTTCTATATTTATTTTATAAACATTTAAAAATATTTTCGAACTCTATAGCCGTACTATTTGGTGATACTCACTAGAATGAACTCAAAATATTTTGTTAATTCTTAAACGTTCCTATTATATTAATTTTTAATTTTTTTTTCTATATTTATTTTATTAACACTTAAAAATATTTTCGAACTCTATAGAAGTACTATTTGGCTGATACTCACTAGAATGAACTCAAAATATTTTGTTAATTCTTAAACGTTTATTATATTAATTTTTAATTTTTTCTTCTATATTTATTTTATTAACACTTAAAAATATTTTCGAACTCTATAGAAGTACTATTTGGCTGATACTCACTAGAATGAACTCAAAATATTTTGTTAATTCTTAAATGTTCCTAGTATATTAATTTTTAATTTTTTCTTCTATATTTATTTTATTAACACTTAAAAATATTTTCGAACTCTATAGAAGTACTATTTGGCTGATATTTACTAGAATGAATTCAAAATATTTTGATAATTCTTAAATGTTCCTAGTATATTAATTTTTAATTTTTTCTTCTATATTTATTTTATTAACACTTAAAAATATTTTCGAACTCTATAGAAGTACTATTTGGCTGATACTCACTAGAATGAACTCAAAATATTTTGTTAATTCTGAAATGTTCCTAGTATATTAATTTTTAATTTTTTCTTCTATATTTATTTTATTAGCACTTAAAAATATTTTCGAACTCTATAGAAGTACTATTTGGCTGATACTCACTAGAATGAACTCAAAATATTTTGTTAATTCTGAAATGTTCCTAGTATATTAATTTTTAATTTTTTCTTCTATATTTATTTTATTAACACTTAAAAATATTTTCGAACTCTATAGAAGTACTATTTGGCTGATACTCACTAGAATGAACTCAAAATATTTTGTTAATTCTGAAATGTTCCTAGTATATTAATTTTTAATTTTTTCTTCTATATTTATTTTATTAATACTTAAAAATATTTTCGAACTCTATAGAAGTACTATTTGACTGATACTCACTAGAATGAACTCAAAATATTTTGTTAATTCTTAAATGTTCCTAGTATATTAATTTTTAATTTTTTCTTCTATATTTATTTTATTAACACTTAAAAATATTTTCGAACTCTATAGAAGTACTATTTGGCTAATACTCATTAGAATGAACTCAAAATATTTTGTTAATTCTGAAATGTTCCTAGTATATTAATTTTTAATTTTTTCTTCTATATTTATTTTATTAATACTTAATGGTATTTTCGAATACTCTAGAAGTAATATTTTGCTGATAAACTGGATAGTTTATTTGAGGGGGAAATTTTTTTACTTGTACGTTGAATTTTCATAAAAAAGGATGATTTTCTAAATTTAAATTTAGTGTTAATAACTTTAATAAATTCAAAATTTAAAACGAATACCCGAATTTATATAAAGGCATATTAGAAATGTTTGGTAAACATTTTGTAAGAATCTATATCAAGATTAGTCTCTAGGAGCATTTAAAAAAAATAAGAAAATTCATAAAACAGTAATTTTTAAACACATTGGATTTAAAAAATAAAATTTGATTCTATAATTTAAAAAATATTTTTTAACTTTTCCTTATTTCTACTTGGGGCGAATCCTCTTTTTTCGGACCCCATTTTCCGCAAGGTGCGGCAACCTTATGACTGATACACCTCTGGCAAATGCCACCTTTGCCACGCCCTAGTTACGTCCCTGCTAAGATGTTTACAGATTAGTCGTTACACATATTATATCACTCATTGTTTGGAGTGAAATTAAAGATTTCGGGTTAATTCTTTGATTGACTCATCTATTAATTATTTTTAAAGTGTTTAATATTATACGTGAACTACGTACATTTTTTAAACTTCTCAGTTTATCTTCTGCATATTCGACAGCTGTTTTAGAGGTGAGAATTTTAGTCATTTAACAATACTTAGAATTTTGCTTTTTGGTAAGATACAATTAAATCAAATTTATTTGAAGTAAAAAATTAGAAAACTGAGAACGAGTTTTAAGACATATTTTAAATTATTTTAAATGTCTTTAAACCTAAAACTTCTGCAGTAGGTATTACTTGATAATTAAGTGATTATTATTACAACTAAATTGTTAGATTAATCTAATAATCTTTAAATGAAGTTTACTTAAAATAACATGTACCTAACATGCACTTAACGTGTACCTAAAATCAGAGTCCTATGTATAGAAATAAAGTAAACAATAAAATAAATATGGCTATGCCATATCTTTAATATGACGAATTTGATATTTTCTTTTTATTATTTTTTAGCGCTATATTAACTCTATTTTCAAAATTTTTTGATTTTTTTTACCTGTCTTTAGATATAATAATTGAACCGAGTTTTGTCACTTGTGTACTTAACAAAAAACATGACTTTTAATTAAATTAGTTTTCAATAAATAACACAAAATAAGCAAAATAATACGAAGTTTAACAAATTGTTCGTCTCCCAAATCATATATTAAATTTAAATTGTTTTTAAGTCGTTAAATTTTATTGGTATACTGTAGAAGTATTACAATTCATTCTGTTTTTCTTTTACTTCTATAATTCCAACAACGTATTTCCACCTATATTGATAAAGACACACGAGAAGACGTTTTTTTTTTTTAATTTTGAATCTGAGTAATAGTAACATAAAACGAGGGGAGTGAAGAAGAAATAAAAAAATAGGAATACGAAATATATAAAACCATAAATTATAATTATATTTTCTAACGTATATTTTTCTGACTTTAGGAATAAAAACAGAATACTAGAGTATTAAAATCTCGTATGATTGTAAACTTATTTTTGAAACTTTCCTCTCAATATATTTTCAGAATGATTTTATTTCAGTATGGAAAAAAAACTTATAATTGCGTTCTGTTCCATCCAACAGCCATGATGCGACAGCAATTTCTTAATATTTTTTGTAAACTGTGTTTATTTTGTAACCGTGAAGCGTAGCGCCATCTGTAAATATATTTAATACAATAGTGTTCGCTGAGAGCGATTGGATAAAATCAGCTATATTCTGTTTTTTCTTGGTTTTCTTAAAAGTGGATGGTTTGGACGACGTTGGGAGTAAGAACATTCAAAGTCATTGTAAGTAAATGCTTTATTCCTTTTAATCCTAAATCTTATTGGGTTGTCATTTTCCCAACGCTGATCCAATCCACATTCATTTTAATTCTAGTTCATTGTGTTTAAGTATTTTAGTATCCCCCTCATTCACATTATTCTTATTTATTATACATTTCACTAAGTCTTAACATCTCACACTTCCAATGACTTGCTTTTTACGCCCATACCAGATTTGCAAAAGTCAAATTGACTGGAATTTTAAAAGCATGTGTATTTTGTAACATATCCGGACCCTGTCTCAGGTGACACAATGAAGAAGCAGGTGTTCCTTGATTAAAGGATTTATTTACACCTAGCAGCTATATACATATTTCTATAATACAATTACAGTTCACAAGTATGTGATAGAATAGACGTAGGCCTGAGTAGAGACGTACACTTAAATACACTACCGAAAGGTTTGATAACCGACAGAAGAAAACAATTAGTGATAACTTCGCATAATAGTTCTCAGTAGCAATTATGAAGACAGCACACTCAATTAGACGAGGGTGTTGGAAGTTGCAATGACTATCTTTGAAAAAAGATAAAAACAAAATTAGAATTTCTAGGAAGAGTATACGATCAATCCTGAAGAAGATCGAATGAAAAGAAAACCCAAGGAACAGGGTATCGTTAACAATCTCAGAAAGAGATACATCCCAAGGTGGGATTTTCCCAAAGAAAACTCAGATATGGAGAAACCTACATCGGAGAGACCGCCGAATTAGCTGATGCTAGCTAACTAACTTCTTAAACATTCTCATCTCGTCTCTTTTTTAGGGGAGGGTGCTGTAAGAGAGAGCTTCACCCACAATTTCACCATTGGATCATCTGGCGATGATCTCACTTTTAACCAACTTAATTGGTTTGGGCTAAACACTCAACGGCTACGATCCCGGGAGTCTCCGGAATTTCGTGTCGGCGAAAGATCCAAAGCCGCGGCACTTCCTTCGAAAATTTGTGGTTTTGAGGATAATATTTCTGGCTATCAGTCTGGAAGCCCGGTTGTCTGCCCTGTTGTTTCGCTACATGTAGGACACAAAAGTCTAGACATCGTGGTGCCGGGGAAAACAACACCTTTGTCTCCATATAAGCGAAGTCCATTTTTCAACCTCTTTGTGAAGAAGGAATGCCGTTACAACCTTAATGACCTATTGTATAAAACATATTTGAATCTTTAACTAACATTTGGAATCTTAACATTCTACCCCTGGATTGAAATACTTATATAAGGGTAGTCCGATAATTAAGGTTAAAGACAAAATTCTACTGATAGTTATTTTTGGGGAAAAAAATTAATACATTTCCCCAAAACATTACTTTTTATTTATTTCTGGACATATTCTCTGCAAACATGGACACATTTATTCCATTGTGGACCTTGTTTGAATATGCATTCGTCGTAGTGCTGTTTGTCAAGTTTCTTGTAGTTTGCCAGAACGAGATTTAATAAATCGTCCTGCTCCGCAAAGAGTTTTCTAAAAAGTTTTATTAAAAGTTCGAATTAATGAATATCTGAGAGGATTAAATCTGCAATATAGGGTGTATATTATTGGACCTCCCATTTCCTTTGGGTCAATCACAACTCTACTACCGAACATTCCATAATGTTCGAAGGAGAATTCAATGTTCCTGACTTCCTCCAAATATAAACACATTTAAAATAACATGTCCAACTACACCCCTACTCATCAATAAAGCGAACATGGAATCGTTGGGGCTGCAGTTGGTCTCTCCAGTTCTGATGTTCTTTGCAGCAATTAAAGTAACTTTGAGTATGTGTGCGTGTGAAAATAGTCAAACACGTATTCTTTGCTTTCTGGCATAAAGACCTTATTCATTATGCCTTCTGTATACCATCTGCCGCGATACCGCAGTTTTACCGACGGCTGCATGTTCTGAACTTAAGTTGCAAGCAGTAGACTTCCTGTTAGGGCGAGCAATTACTTCCAGATAACAATCTTCATCAGCAGTTGTCGAAAATCATTTGCGATCTTCTCCAGACATCCGTATAACAATTCCGCCGTTTAGATATTATTTGTATAACATTAAGACAATGTCTAACGTTGAGACATTGTCTTGAAATATTCATACCTCTGGCTACTTCCGTGATTGGATGCCTTGCTTCTAGTTCACAGATTCATCTAAATGTTACTTCGAAGCTATGACAAAGATTTAAGTCCTTACACATTGAAACCAAACTTTGTGTAGCAGAAATTCATTCAGATATTAACTTTTCTCAAAGCACTAGATTAACCTTCAGATAATATAAGCCCACACTTGAATATCAAAAAACGAATAATTACTTTGTATAGCGATTGGATAGCACTAATTAGAATTAGGATGCATTTGGAATGAAATATGGAATCGGCTACGAGTAGTTGGTCCTGGTCATATCAACAGTCGTTCAAGAAAAAAGGAGACTGTAATACTCAAAACAACCCAGCCTGCAAACAAGGATCACATTAATTGTGTATTTCATTGAATATCATTATTATTAGAATACAAAGATAATTTTTTAAATATAATTTATTAAGAATAATGAGAAATATTTTACACACACATGTATATATATATATATATATATATATATATATATATATATATATATATATATATATATATATATATATATATATATATATGTATATATATATACATATGTATATATATATACGTATATATATACATATGTATATATATATGTATATATATACATATATATACATATACACATATACATATGTGTGTATATATAATGGTTGGAATGGATTCAGATTATAATTTTTAACTATATATAACTAATATAAATATAAATAATTTATTTATATAACTTGTTTATATATTATTATAATTTATTTATATATTTATTTATATTATAAATAACTAATATAAATATAATATAAATATATTATATAAATTTAACTTTTAATACTTTCGGATAACGTCTCCCTGTCACTTTTTATTCTATTTTTAATTTTATTGTATTTTAATTTTAACTTTTATTGTATATTATGCATTTTGCTTTATATATTTAAAAATATAAAAAAATTTTAGATTAATGATAAAATAAGTCTACTGCCTACTAGAGCTGTTTTATTGAGCCCCTTTTCATAATATATGTTTTTTTTTTTGGTTGACAACTTGAAATGGTTAATGAATAATGATATTGTTCCATGGACTGGTTTTGATGCTGTGGATTTTAATTTTTTAATTATTTAATGAATATGGCTGAATTAGTTTTTAATGGAAGTTTTAGTGGAGCTAGCTTTGATGGTTTACACGATAAAAAATTGTATTTTATAAAACTTTTTTAATAATTTTGAATTTAGTAAATGCAACAGTTTAAAATACAAAACTTGTCCGCGTGCCGGTTCTTGTCGGGTTTCTAAATGAATTCAACGGGATTCTAAACTGCATTCATAGTATCGGGTGACTTTAGGGGAGTATGAAGATAAACAAATTAGTGAGCGTGTACCAGATAACTATCAGCCAAAACACAAACATTTTTTTACCTGCCTCATAGAGTACATTACAAGTCTGGAAAATTTTTACTGGTCTCGTCATATGACGGGCCATATGCTGGTTTATTTAATAAAATGCAATTTGTGTACTATGTCATACGTCGGGCAAATAACTAATCCTTTGAACTTAAAAATGAATCAACACCGGAGTTGTGTAGGTACACTTCAAAATAATTCTAAACTTGATACTTCTTTAGAGGTTAAACATTTTGCAGAACATGGCTTTGAAGATATTACTTTATTATCTTCTTTAATTTACCTTCTTTAACCCCTTCCCGGTTTTTCCCGAGCTGAACTCGGGCAGGCGAAATATACCTTCCTGGCTCATCCCGAGTGTAGTTCGGGCAGTGTGAAATTTTACACTGTGCAATCAGTCTTTCATGAATTATCTCACATGTGCTTTTTATGGTTTAAAATACTTTTGTTTACTTTTCTGGCTACTAGATTATTTGCTGCTCAAAGAGAGACAGTAGAGGGAAGAAGGTAAGGTTCTACTGAAGGTAGGAAGAGGAGATACAAGGTTCTACTGTCCAGATTGCGATGTTGAACTCTGTGCAGAACCGTGTTTCCAATTGTATCATACATGATCAAATTTTGATTAATAAATTCATATACTCATTTACGTAAGTGCAAAGAATATAAATAAAATTGAATTTAAGATAAAAGCTAAGTATTCTAAGCTTTATAGTTAGTGTGAGTTGACTCCAAAGTCTAATGATTTCTGACGAAGAGAAAGCCAACTATACAGGTAAATTACTCATTTATTTAAATTGATTTTTTTACATTAAGTTTTAGGAAATTTTGTATGCGAATGATGCTATTATGTTTAAAGAGCTATGTATGTATGAAAATAAGCATCAAAAATGACATTTTTTAACCCATAATCCAAAGATAAAATGAACCTGGAAGGGGATAAAACAAAGGTTATGGCGAGAAAATAAACATATATTACAACAAAACCCGTTATTTTCCTATGGCTTGAATACAATGTATTTAGGTAAACACTTTAATGAATAGTTGTATACATGTAAACGTGAAATGCAATGTTATTTTAAATTTCTTGACACGTTGTGTTAGACTTAATAAATTTACTTCGGGAAATTTATTTCGGGAAAATCTAATTAAAGTATTTGTTAATCTAATTTTAATTTCTGGTTACCCTCGATCCTTTTATTCTTCTTATTTTATAGTCTTACTTTAACAAAAGTAAAGAATTTGTAAAAAATTGTAGGTTAGGCATATGTTTGCTAAGATTTTTTAGTGGTTTTTATAATGGTATTAAATATCCTTCTGGTAGATTTTAACGTATACCTATTAACGGTTTATTGTTATATATTGATTTTAATTTTACTGCAGTTTAGAGTCTTATTTTTGTATGTATTGATATCAGATATTTTGTCTGCTTTATTGGTGTACTTACAGTGACCGGGAGCGTTTCAGTTGATTAAAATGGCTATTTAACCGCAGTGGAGATAACAATTCCCCACCCACCCACCCACACACAAACACCGCTCAAGTATACCAATTCCTATTCCAAATCGCTCCAATTCTCTATCTTTATACCTTTATTTATTCTTATTTTAATTAATATATATAATTTAGCTTTTCTTGATAGCTGCAAAGCGATTTAAAATTACTAATATAAATTCTTATTTATTCTTATTTAATCTTATAATTTTTACTCTTATATTATATCATATATATATATATATATATATATATATATATATATATATATATATATATATATATATATATATATATATATATATACATATATATATATATATATATATATATATATATATATATATATATATATATATATATATAAGCATACATACATATATATTTTTTATGTATACATATATGTATATAAATATACATAAATATATATGTATATATGCACTGTCTACCAATAAGTATTTGGACACCTATGCAAATGACGATATCTGCGATCCTGAGGTACGTCATGGCCTCCACCGGTATACATCGTACAGGAAACATCATCGGCATTAATCGAAGGTAAGATGCCTCTCAGTTCGGAGTTCTCTGATTTCGAGAAAGGTATAATTATCGGGTTTCACAAATGTGGTCGATCCTTAAGGGACATATCTAGCGATCTGAAGGACCCAAAATCGACAGTGGCCTATGTGATTAAGAAGTGGAAGGTGAGCGGGGATTGTCGGAATGTGCCCCAAGTCGGCAGACCAACGAAACTGGGAGATAGAGACCGACGAGTGCTGTCCAGAGAAATTCGGAAGAACCGCACGCAACCGATGGCCCTTATCCGCAAGGAGTTTTTAACAGGCATCCGGAAGTATTGTTTCAATGCATACCATCCGAAAGGAAGCACATCTGCTTGGTTTTCATGGTCGTGCTGTTGCCCATAAGCCTTTGATCACAAAGTCCAACCACGCTGCTCGGTTAATGTGGTACAAAACATATCGAAATTTGACCATAGATCAGTGAAAACGGGTTCTTTGAAGCTACTAATTAAGGTTCACCCTTTACTGTTCGGATGGCATGGTCTGGATCTGGCGTCTGCCTGGAGAACGTCTCCTGCCAGAATGCATTGTGCCAACAGTTAAGTTCGGCGGAGGTGGAATTATGGTCTCGGGGTGTTTCTGCTGGTATGGACTGGGACCTTTGGTCTTGATTCCTGGTAAGCTCAACGCCAGTGCCTACTGCACTATTTTGGATGACAATGCGCTTCCTACGTTAAGTTTTACGGGTTGGACTCCTGTTACTTTCAGGACTACAATGCCAATTGTCATGTTTCGAGGTTAACTAAGGCTTGCTATGGTGCTAATGGAGTTCATAGAATGGGATGGCCTGCCCAGAGCCCAGACCTGAACCCTATCCAGAACCTCTGCGACGAGTTGGATCACAAAATTAAGGAGTGCAATACCCGTCCAAAATCGGTGTAGAAACTTGTATGTCTAATCTAAGCCGAGTGGAAGACAGTACCACTAGCTGTAATACAAAGACTTGTGGAAAGTATGCCCCGGAGGTTTCACGCTGTAATTGCCACTTGTGGAGACACTACCAACTATTGTAGCAACTATCATAGCCCCTACTATTTTTACTTGCCCGGGCTACTGGGCAAGGAGAAGCCTAATCAGTTTAGCAGTAATAAAATAAGATGCCACACTGAAGAGAACGGCACACAAGTCAAAGTCTAAGCGAAATTTTATTTAAGAGCTGCTAGAAAAGGACATTTTCACTAGTCAGCGGCAGACAAGAGAAAGACACAAAAATCCCTTTGCATGAACAGAGGTGTACCGAAGAGCGAAGACAGATAGAACTTTCCCAAATGACAACAAACTTAGTGAATTAAGCTGTTAAGATCAGGAGAACAGCCGAACCATTTGCCAGCGTTAGCTGGAAAACGTGTTGAAAGGACAGAAAATTTACATCTATTGGACAGATTTGGGAAATATATTCAAAGAATTTTAAATCGAGAACACTCCTTTGATTAAGACATTTAGAGGCTGGGAAAAAGATTTTAAGGAATTAGATTGGGAGAGAGGAGGTTTTTTTAAGGAAATATTAAAGTGAAATAATTTTGATATTAATATATCAAAATTATTACACACACACACACACACACACACACACACACATATATATATATATATATATATATATATATATATATATATATGACATGCAGTGACTTTTAACTATGAATATATATATATATATATATATATATATATATATATATATATATATATATATATAGTATATCAATACGTATATCCATATATCAATATATAAACACAGACACATGCACACACAGAAACTATGCATTTCCATTTTTATATAAACATAGATTTATAAATACATCTATTTGTGATTTGCATGTAGCATATTCGTAATATAATTGAGCTGAAATATTAATGAATCGAAACACTAGATGTACAACACAGTAGAAGGTACTTTAAAAATTTCAAAGGAATAAAAGTAAGAGTCTTTCAAAAGCTATCGATTTTCTGCTACATCGAACTGAAATATGAGTCAAGAAGTCAAAAATTATCTTTCTAGACAGTTCGCTTGAAAGGAATGGCCTTAATATAGTTTGGAGATTAGAAAAACTATATTCTAAGGTATAAAGAAAGAAACCGAACCTTCGAATTCTCAAGAGGTTGATAAAAAATGAGGAAAACTGGCTCCGAAAATACGACATCCTTAACATTGTTGAAGCTCAAAATACTACTACTAATAATAATGAAAAAAAAAGTCTTGATACATTGACAAGCTGAAAAAGGACAAAATGAAAGGAACTTTATACATCCGTATCTCCTTTCAATTTTTTTAATTCTTTCTTCTATGTTTTTTTCGCCAGTGTTCCTTTAACCGCCTCTTTGGCTTCTGAGGTAGCTCTGCTTTCCAAGAATAGTCTTTAAAGGAAAATACAGCATCGTTTTATGTTGAATGCAACGCAATCAGTGTTTTGTCCTTTTTCAGCCTTTTTTTTCTCACTATTTTTTTTCTTTTGCTTTTGAGGGATAGAAAAAGGGGTAAAATTCTTTTCTAAGTGGATTATGGAAAAAAAATTCTTCGTAAAAATATGGCTCAGTGGGTCAAAATTGTACTGACATCGATAAAAAAATATCTTTTTTTGTGTAGCTACCTGTGTATTTAACATACGTGTTATTTTATTTTTTTTAACCTGCCAATTTCTTGTTTTTAACATAATTAGTGACACAAAAATTCTAGAATGATTGCGACGAATAGTAGCTTTTATATCCATCTCGCACACTTAGTATACTGTATGAAAATTATAGAAAAATTATATTCTGTCCCCCTTTAAGTCCAAACGATGGCCGAATGGTTAGGTTGCTGGTCTTCGGAACCGGGGTTCGTGGGTTCGAATCCAACTATGGCATGGATGTTCACAGCCTTTTGGAATCGGCTTTAAGCAGTAGGTCCCGGTCTCATTAGTTCTCGTGTTGCCAAAAGTAGACCGTAGCACTCTAAAACCAAACCAAAAACCCCTTCAATCCCTTAACGTGCACTCTCGAGTTAACTCGAGCACGCTAAAGTGACCAAACTGTGCACACTCGTGATAATTCCAGCTGTGTTGCACTTTATGTTCTTAAATGTTTGCAATCAAGAATTAAAAATAACAATGTGAAAGAAAAAAATGTTTTCTTGATACTATATTATTTACATGGGATTGTAAGCTGTATTCGACGAGTTCTCATTTTCTTGTAACTTACTTTTTCGTCAAGTTTGTAGTGATGGAAAATGTTAGCATCCCTACAAATATTGTAACTCACCTGTGAAAATACGAAATCGAAAAGTTACAAAAGTAGATTTTTATTTAATAAAAATAAGCAACTGGATAATAAACAAATGCTTATGCTTGAAAATCCATCAAACATTAGTGGCTGATGTTGGTGAAGCTGTCGAAGAAGGTTGGCAAAAATGTTGGCTAAGAAATACTGTAAAAGAAATACTGTAAAGTTGACTCTACGGGTAACTGCAGTAAACTATGAAGTAAGATTCCAGGTCGTTGAATCAGCAGTTTCAACCATGGTGTTTTGCCAGGGCTACTATTGAAGGCATTCTTCTGTATAAATGACAATTTTCTCTGGAAAGATTATACTGCTCCATGCTGCGTACTCAAGATCTCGGATACTGTCGAGTAGAAGTCCAGTTTCTTTTTTTTTTCGCTGCCAGTTCATAAAAATAAGTAACTGGATAATGAACAAATGCTTATGCTTGAAAATCCATCAAGTATCAGTGGCTGATGTTGGTGAAGCTGTACGGCGAAGAAGGTTGGCAAAGTTATTGGCGAAGAAATACGGTAAAGTTGACTCTACGGGTAACTGCAGTAAACTATGAAGTAAGATTCCAGGTCGTTGAATAAGCAGCTTCAACCATGGTGTTTTTTCAGGGCTACTATTGAAGGCATTCTTCTGTAAAAATGACAATTTTCTCTGAAAAGAATATACTGCTTCATGCTGCGTACTCAACTCGGGTATTGTCGAGTAGAAGTCCAGCTTATTTTTTATCGCTGTCAGTTCATAAAAATAAGTGACTTTATAATGAACAAATACTTATGCTTGAAATTCCATCAAGAATGAACGGCGGATGTTGGTGAAGCTGTACGGCGAAGAAGGTTAGCAAAGATGTTGGCGAAGAAATACGGTAAATTTCACTCTACGGGTAACTGCAGCTAACTAAGGAGTAAGATTCTAGGTCGTTGAATCAGCAGCTTCCACATGGCATTTTGTCAGGGATACCAATGAAGGCATTCTTCTGTAAAACTGGCAATTTTCTCTGAAAAGAAGATCCTACTTCATGTTGGGTGCACAAGAACTCAGGTACTGAAGAGTAGAAGTCCACCTCCTTTTTTATCACTGCCAGTTTGAGTGAAAGCAAATTTTCTGGACGCTGGCCATGGAGTCCGTACAAATATTTGCAAATCACAAAAATTAAAATAGTATTATATGCAACCTAAAAAATACGTACAAAACTGAGGTCAGCACAAATTCTTAACTTGCAATTCTGATACCTTTAATAAAAAATAGAATAAAATAAAAAACTGCTTTTATTAGATTTTAAAGTTTAAAGACATGTTAAAGGCAACGAACTCTCACCCAATAAATTTAATATTATAATAAAAGAAATTTTAAGAATTTTTTCCTTCACATATAGATATACATGTTTATTATTCAGAAAATAATGTTATAATTTTCAGTTTAGAAGGAGTTTTAAACTTGATGAAGGAGTGGGAATAGAAATTCAATCGATGCGATAGGATCAAACATAAAATTAGTTCCCACTCATTTAAAATCACAAAGGCCGCATTTGAAAGATTGTCATTATGACTGCAGAATTAATTAAAAACTTTCCTCCCTTTAAATTTCTCAGATAATTTCTGAAAGGCTTTCACCTAGAAATATCATTTCGAGCGTCTATGTGGACGTTCCGAGAAAATTTTCTTGGTAATTTGATTATAATTTACAAAGAGGAGTAATAAAAGAAAACACGATATCCAACTGCCTTCAATTATGTACGTTTAATAATAATTTACAGATGTACCAGTCTTTTCTATTGAGGACACTGAATATAAGTCACATTTAAATAAATCGTTTCATGCTAAATAATAATAATAATAATAATAATAATAATAATAATAATAATAATAATAATAATAATAATAATAATAATAATAATAATAATAATAATAATAATAATAATAATAATAATAATAATAAATGTTTCATAGATCACTAAATAATAACATTAATAATAAAGCGTTTCGTGGATCTTTAATGATAAATAAATAATTATAAACATTTTGTTTATTTCCAGGACAGATTGTAAAGTTTATATCCTTCGTATAGTTCTCGCACCAAATGATAACCAATTTGCGTGTATATATATCAATATTTAAATCTAGATATATAAATATTAAATGTTTGCGAGCATACATAAATATCTTGTTTACTTGTTGACACTTGCATGTGCATTTGTATTAGCAAATAAATTCAGTAGTATGATAAATTTAATATTCTTCTAATGTACACTTCAATGCATATATACTCTACTGTAAATGAATTAAATAAAGTGTAAGTTAATTTTAACATTTTTTATCAGTTATTTGAAATGTCTTGGATTAAATATTTTATGTATCACAAATATGACCTTAGCTGTATGCAGAGTAAATTGTTCCTAAAATGCATTCATAAGCTTTTTGTACAGTTCTGAACCTGATTCGATGCATTTAAAAAAATAAAAAATATGCTAATCGTTCACGGCAATAAAGAGGTATCTCCACCCTGTTATTGTGTTAATTCATTCAAAATTTAATGCATTACTGTGCAGCAAAAAACCACAAGTTCATGGAGTAAAGAAAAAGAATCAACTGGTATTCTGAGATCGTGATGTGAATATTTCGTCGAAAATTATGGTAATAGCATTTGTATCTTTTTTACCAATCTTGAGGTAATTCCGTGTTTAATAATCATTTTCCGCCTTACATAATTATCTTTAGCTATGCCTGAGATGATGAGACGGTGAATTCAACAGATTACCATACAAGAATGTGACTGAAGCCTAAAATAGGGAATACTTTCTCTTTTTTTTCAGTCAGTGGATCACTTGAAGGAACTCCTTTTGATAAATATGTCAGTGTTATGTTGTAGACAAGATGCAGTATCTGTGGAAATACCAAGAAATATTCTGATGGGCGAAGCCATATTAGATTCCTTTGTCTAAATGTTAACCTATGAATAAAATCTGTAGGTGGTTCAAAAAGCAAGTTAACAAGAACTCTGATGAGTGAAGAAATTTCTCACGAGAAATAAATTCCCTTTGTAGACAATTGAGGGTATCATACAATTGAAAAAAAAGAGTAGATGGAGCTAAATGTGTCGTAAAGCTTCGAAGTTTCTGTTAGAAGATAGAGGGATTGGCGGAAACATGGTGAGAATTGGTTGGAATGGGAAGTAATGGTTTTGCTTAAAAACATGTCCTCAACTACAAATAATGAATTATCTGAACTTTTTCTGAATTGATTTGAATTTAATAAATTTTGGGCAACATCAGAGGTTACTACTTTTTAGAGAAGTGAAGATGAATGCGGGAACAGTGGGAGTTATTGGAACACTTTGGAAGTTACAAGAACTTACGCAAACTTATTTTCATCTCTTCAGACAGTTGAAGCTTCAAAACTCTAATAATTTACAAAAATGCTTCGTAATAGCTAACTTCCTGCTGTAGTGCGTGACTGACCATGGATTTGGGGTGTTGCCAAAGATGTGTTTGTGAAATGATCTCCAACTATGGTCTGTTATTATCAACAGTCTGAAGATAATGATATACCATAGTCGGTGATCGTCCCAAATGTCTATGGTTGCTATAGCAGTCTCTGTGTAATACTTCATCTCGTAGCCCTGTGACGGGTGCATTTCAGCAGTGATTATAAGTATCTGTTTCAAGCTACATTCTTTAAAGTTAGATTTAACTTGATCACACAATTCTACATATTTTATGTATGTACTTATTAGATTCATAATTCAATCCTTAATTCGGCTAAGTTTGGCCACTACACTTTACATGTATATTTACAACTACTATATAACATAATTGTAAGTGTTCGCCACAGGGGACATTAATTATCTCAAAAATGGAAAATGATATATTTTTTTGTTTATTTTACAGAGATCCTAATGTCTGTACAGACATGGAAAAATACCAGAAATTAAAAAATATTTGAAAAAACATCTTGTCAAATTAAGGGTTAAGGAAATCAACAATTAGTTATTATTAATTTTTTAGACAGGAATTAAGCATTATTTTAATTATATGAGTAATCTAATAGCTTTTTCATTTCTGCTGATTCTAATTTCCCATTATAAAGTTAAAAGGGAAGAAATGATGTATTATTACCACTTATCCTAATGGAATATGCTAATTTTAATTCAGAAAGTTTATCACTTATAAAATTTGTATAAGTTAATGCTAAGCTAAATAATAATAATAAGTTATCGGAACTTTTTCTGAATATATTCGAATTTAATAAATTTTGGGCAGCATCAGAGGTTACTACTTTTAGAGACGTGAAGATGAATGCGGTAACAGTGGGAGTTATTGGAACACTTTGGAAGTTACAAGAACTTACGCAAAGTTATTTTCATCTTTTCAGACAGTTGAAGAAGCTTCAAAACTCTAAATTAATAATTTACAAAAATGCTTCATAATAGCTAACTTCCTCTTAATGTTGCCTTTTTTGCCTACAATGCGGTCTATTGGTTTACCTAATATAGTGCGTGACTGACCATGGATTTGGGGTGTTGCCAAAGATGTGTTTGTGAAATGATCTCCAACTGTTTACTGTTATTATCAACAGTCTGAAGATAATGATATACCATAGTCGGTGATCATCCCAAAAGGCTATGGTTGCTATAGCAGACTCTGTGTAAATACTTCATCACGTAGCCCTGTGACGGCAGCATTTCAGCAAGGAATAACTATCTGTTTCAAGCTACATTCTTTAAATTTGGATTTAACTTGATCACACAATACTACATATTTTATGTATTTACGTATTAGATTCAACCTTTAAGAAAATCAACAATTCGTTATTATTAATTTTTTAGACATGAATTAAACTTTATTTTAATTATATGTGTATTCCAATAGCTTTTTCATTTTTGCTGGTTGTAATTTCCCCTTATAATGTAAAAACGGAAGAAATGAGGTATTCTTAATACTTATCTTAATGAAATATGCTAATTTTAATTCAGAAAGTTTATTACTTATGAAACTTGTATAAGTTAATGCTTTCGAAACTAAATAATCAAAATTTTTATTTAAAAGAATTTATTTAAGAAAGCGAAAAACAAAACTTTATTTATCATGATTATAATAATTTAAACAAGTAGCGTCAAATGAAAGAATGTTTCAAATATTGTTTGTTAAGGCAATGAAATTTTATAAATATATGGCATTTTCTAAATTAGCTTTGGGTTTCGCATAGTTCTACCCCTTATTCTAATGAAATATGCTAATTTTGATTCAGAAAGTTTATCTCTTATGAAATTTGTATAAGTTAATGCTTTATAAACTAAATAATTAAAATTTTTGTTTAAAAATTTTATTTAAGTAAATGAAAGATAAGATTTTTATTTATCATGTTTCTAATAAATGAAACAAGTAGCGTCAAATGAAAGACTCTTTCTCATATTGTCTGTTAAGGTAATGAAATTTTATAAATATATGGCATTTTCTAAATTAGCTTTGGGTTTCCCCATAGTTCTACCACTTATTCTAATGAAATATGATAATTTTAATTCAGAAAGTTTATCTCTTATGAAATTTGTATACGTTAATGCTTTATAAACTAAATAATTAAAATTTTTATTTAAAATATTTTATTTGAGTAAGCGGAAGACAATATTTTTATTTATCGTGATTCTAATAAATGAAACAAATAGCGTCAAATGAAAGAATGTTTCTCATATTATTTTTTAAGGCAATGAAATTTTATAAATATATGGCATTTTCTAAATTAGCTTTGGGTTTTCCCATAGTTCTACCACTTATTCTAATGAAATATGCTAATTTAAATTCAGAAACTTTATTTCTTATGAAATTTGTATAAGTTAATGCTTCCTAAACTAAATAGTTGTACTTTATTTAAAATATTTTATTTGAGTAAGCGAAAGACAAGATTTTTATTTATCATGCTTCTAATAAATGAAACAAGTAGCGTCAAATGAAAAAATATTTTCCATATTGTCTGTTAAGGCAATGAAATTTTATAAATATATGGCATTTTCTAAATTAGCTTTGGGTTTCACCATAATCCCTATGCAATTGTGTTTTCACTAACATATACTTCATGAACATAAAAGCTTACATTCTTCAACCATAAGAAGCTATTTCAGTTTTTATACAAGTTTTAAGTGCTGTATGGGAATAGTCTCGAGACAGTATTCGTGCAATCTTATTTTTATCAATCTAGAGCAGTAAACATTCTTTACCTAACGTCTAAATACATCTCCCATGGAAAACTTCTTTGACAAGCTCTCAAGACAAATAAATATTTCAAACATCTACATATGTATTTTCATAAAAAATTCAAGACTTATCGTTGGATATCAGCAGACGGTACATGGAAAAATTCCAGTGGTTCCAGGGAATAAACTACTTTCTCTTATTGTAAAAAATAACGTGATCTAATATTACTGTTCTGGTAAAATCTTTCTTTCCTTCGGATTTCTACCCTAGTGTATATTCGAAATCATTCTACATGTCGTATAAATGTTTTCAAACTATGGAATTGTTTTAAAATTCAAAGAGAAGTAGAAATCTATATGCTGACTTACATTGTTTCCCTCTCTGTCATATTTTTACTTAAATTTTATTCCTTTAAAGTTGTTTTGCCGTGTAACACCGTGTAGGTAAACTCGGATGGGAGAAATTTGTAACTGTGAGTTGTAACATAAACAAATCTTGCAGTATATAGGTAAATAAATCATATTTATTCATGTATAATGTACATCTTGAATTTTACTAGAAATAATTGGTGAAAAATAATGCTATTATTATATAGGGGAATTGGCGCTATTATTATGTAGGGGAAAAATAACCCATGTATAATGTGCACCTAAAAGTCAACATACAAGTGACTTTCTATACTGTAAACTAATTGATATACCGTGTACTGTAAACTAATTGATTTACCATGAACTGTAAACTAATTGATTTACTGTAACTAATTGATATTGCTTTACCGTGTAACACCAATGCAGGTAAACTCGGATGGGAGAAATTTGTAACTGTGAGTTGTAACATAAACAAATCTTGCAGTATATAGGTAAATAAATCATATTTATTCATGTATAATGTACATCTTGAATTTTACTAGAAATAATTGGTGAAAAATAATGCTATTATTATATAGGGGAATTGGCGCTATTATTATGTAGGGGAAAAATAACCCATGTATAAAGGGCACCTAAAAGTCAAAGTACAAGTGACTTTCTATACTGTAAACTAAGTTATATACCGTGTACTGTAAACTGATTGTTATACTGTAACTAATTGATATTGCTTTACCATGTAACACCGTGCAGGTAAACTCGGATGGTAGAAATTCGTAACTGTGAGTTTGTAACTTAAACAAATCTTTCAGTAAATAGGTAAATAAATCATATTTATTCTTGTGTAATGCACATCTTTACTAGAAATAATTGGAGAAAAATAACCCATTTATAACGTGCACCTAAACGTCGACGTACGAGTGACTTTCTATACTGTAAACCAATTTATATACCTTGTACTGTAAACTAATTAATATACCATGTACTGTAAACTAATTGATATGCCATGTACTCTAAACTAATTGATATACTGTAACTAATTGATATTGCTTTACCGTGTAACACCATGCAGGTAAACTCAGATGGTAGAAATTCGTAACCGTGAACTTATAACATAAAAAAATCTTTCAGTGTATAGGTAATTAAATCATATTTATTCTTTGTATAATGCATATCTTGAGTTTTACTAGAAATAATTGGCGAAAAATAACCCGTGTATGACGTGCACCTAAAAGTCAACATACAAGTGACTTTCTATACTGTAAACTAATTGATATACCGTGTACTGTAAACTAATTGATTTACCATGAACTGTAAACTAATTGATTTACTGTAACTAATTGATATTGCTTTACCGTGTAACACCAATGCAGGTAAACTCGGATGGTAGAAATTCGTAACCGTGAACTTATAACATAAACAAATCTTTCAGTGTATAGGTAATTAAATCATATTTATTCTTTGTATAATGCATATCTTGAGTTTTACTAGAAATAATTGGCGAAAAATAACCCGTGTATGACGTGCACCTAAAAGTCAACATACAAGTGACTTTCTATACTGTAAACTAATTGATATACCGTGTACTGTAAACTAATTGATTTACCATGAACTGTAAATTAACTGATATACCGTGTACTGTAAACTAATTGATATTGCTTTACCATGTAACACCATGCAGGTAAACTCGGTTGAAAGAAATTCGTAAATTCGTAACTGTGAGCTTGCACCATAAACAAATCTCTCAATGTATAGGTAAATAAATCATATTTACTAGTGTATAATGCACATATTGAGTTTTATAGAAATAATTGGAGAAAAACAATATCCCGTGTATAGCATGCACCTAAAATTCGATGTGCAAGTGATTTTCTATGTTGTGACTTTGTATGCTAGAAGTTATATACGGACCCAATGAGTCAAGCTTCAACCCTCTTTCAACGTCACTTTAAGATGGTTCCATTCTTATCGAAGTCTTAATGCTTATATGTTGTCTGGGGATTACTGAGAGGCTTTATGTTACTATGTAATGAACGTGGGGGTGAAATTGAAGGCCTCATATACCTTTTTTTTATGAGGGTTATAAAAAGGATTGTATTCTTTATTCCTTTTCAATCTGTAAAAAGGTGTTTTGTTTCAAAGAACGAGTCATATGGAAAAGATATCTAGTTATACTGCAGCATTTAAGTTGCAAGCATATAAATATGAAACAGGAAAAGAGATTCTTATTTCATTCTCCAAATTCGACATTCAAAATTAATAATTCAAATAAATGTTATAACAGTCCAAAATACAAGTGGTTATCATTGTAGGTTACCCAGAAAAGTTGAAAAAAATCTTTTCTTGTTATAAAATCCAATGCATTTCAAAATTATTTTTTTAATAAATTTTCTTATTTTTTCAATGCTTCTAGAAACCTGTTATAGATTCTTACAAAATGGTTACCGCACATTCCTAATATACCTTAATATAATTCCAGGTATTCGTTTTAAATTTTAAATCTAATAAATTTATTAAAATTAAATTTATATTTAGGAATTTGCCAATTTTTTTTATGCAAGTTCAAAAGTCTAAATAAAAAACAATCCCTTTAAATAAACTATTCAGTTTATCAGCAAAATAATATTCCCAAACTATTCAAAAATATTTTTAAGTATTAATAAGAAAAAACAAAATTTTAATTAATATGCTAGAAACATTTTAAGAATGAGCAAAATATTTTGAGAGTTCATTCTGAATATAGGGAAGTTAAAAATAGGGTATTTGGAAATTACGTGGGTTAAAAACGGTTTTAAAAAGGGAACTTTTTTATAATAATAAAGTAAATGAAAAAAAAAACCACGTTCGCGTAAGATTTTAGGATAATCCGGTCAGGCGAAGCATTTTGAAAGAATTTGATGATCTCGCAAACAGATAAGTTTGAGTGAGCACGTGGACATAGAGCTGTCAACAACACTCTACGCGTGTCGTCGAATTAAACGGGAAAATGACGCAAAGTTTACTTTAACGAGGGTTTAATAAACTTATTATTATCAAGAAGACTGTTTTCCATTAGCCTTAACTCTGGATCACGACATGTCTTATATATATATATATATATATATATATATATATATATATATATATATATATATATATATATATATATATATATATATATATATATATATATATATTATATATATATATACATATATATATATATATACACACACACACACACATATATATATATATATATATATATATATATATATATATAATGTAATATAATAAAATATAACATGTTTATGTATTTTTTCATTATTTAGGGGCAGGGGCGCATACCAGTTTTTTGCAACGGACGCTAAAGGACCTAGTTACGCCCCTGGGAGTCTAGTTGCAGGCTTAAGCACTTCTAGCCCAACATACGAAATTTCAGCCTTCTGTGGGTAATCGGTTTTGAATTAGAAAATATCAGTACGTGCATACGTCGCTGTACGAAACTAGTAAAAATACTTTTAGGAATTGTCAAAACGAATATTTGAAGTTTCCAGTTGAAAGTTTCCTTGTATGTATGTACAGACGTAACACCAACACTTTTCAAAATTGATTCAGACATCTAAAAAATGAATATTTAAATTCTGAACACTGAAATATTTCATAATCACAATACTTTCTTTTCTTCGTACAGAGAAGTAAAAATAATTACCTTGGAGCTCCCAAGTCAATAATGAATAATGTATGATCCATGTCTCATTACAGATTTATCGACAACAGTTTGAACTGCCATATATCCCGTCATATGACGGAATCAGTAAAATTTTTCATTTTCCAGAATCGTAAAGAACCCTATGAGGCAAGTAAAAAAAATGGTTTGTTTTTTGGCTGAGAATTATCTGGTACACGCTCCATAATTTATATATCTTTACTGCCCTCATGTTAGTTGCCAACTTTAACCTATCTTGTCATATTACGGGATTGGATGAACAACAGAGGTTTTAATATTGACAGTGATTATTTAGCGGTATATATGAGTGATGTCCAAAATTTAGCGAATCGATTGCAAACCATGTGGTTAAGTATAAAAGGCAAACACTAACGAACAAACTTCTTAATTTTCGAAGATATATAACTTAAACGCTAGATATTTATTATTCCGTGAAATAGACTAGTAGACTTTTATGAAAAGAATTTGTTGTTAATACCGGTGATAAAATTTTCATTGCAACAAAAAATAATCGATGATTCAATTTTAAATTATCACATATGTACCTAATCTATTAATTAAGCCAAATATAAAAGAAAATTATTTACGTAATATTAAAGTTCAGTGATAAAACGTATGAAAATAATACAGACGATATTTAAATAATTTAAAATAAGAAATGATTAAATGAGATGGTTAAAAGAAATGACGTCATAATACTAGGAAAAAATGGTATTTTAATCTACTTATAATGTGATAAATTGATAATTTTACTCGCCTTCTTTTAACCGGGGAAAATAGGGCTTGAAATAATGACATTAAACGATAAAAGAGGGGGAAAGGGGTAGATTTCGAACATTTTCGAACTCGTTTTGAATTTTGCTAATCCTAACTCATCAAGAATCCAGTATGGATACTTCTATCCATTCCAGGTCCAACCGCTTCATAAATTCGAGGACAGACGGACAGATAATAGGCTATTATTATATAGGGGATTATCTCAAAAGGTTTTGGCGAGGCAAAACTTTCGGTATTGGGGTCAGTGGAGGTGAGACCCTTTGCTGGTGTGGATGCTCGCAGGCATTCGAAATTGACTTTAAGCATTATATCCTGGTTTGATTTTCTTCAGTGGAGAAAAATTGACAGAAGCAACTCAAACACAATTGTTTTAGCTTGGCTTTATATGAAGCGCTATGTTAAACTTTTACAATCCTAAGGTTAATGAAACTAACACATCGTGATTAACCCCTTAACGAGAGCGCTAAGCTGGCCAAAATGTACATACTCGGGATAATTCGAGCGGTGTTGTACTTTATGTTGCTATAATTTTTCACACTCGAATGCAATCGAGAATTGAAAATAACAATGTGAAAGCAAAAAAAAAAAAATCATTTTATTGATATTTATCATTTACATGGGATTGTAAGCTATAACACTTACTTATTCAAGTATAAATTATATATATTTTTTTCTACTTATCACTTACGACTTATCTCTTCCTTGTGAGACGCTTTCCGACAGCGTATTCATATTCAGATTCTGATTCGCTTTTTTTTCAATACATATTTTACAAAAAAACAATGTAAAATAAAATATAATAGTTAATTATTTTATTACTAAACTCTAGCTGTAAAGACATCCTTGGCTCGAGGCGTCACTTTATATACTTTATTCTTGAGATATGAAACATAAGGGTTTCATATTTGATACCTACGCATCAAGGGATTACACATCATACTGTCAGTCGGTAGATTGCCTACCTATTAACAATATACTCTTTCGACAATAATAATAATATTCTAAAAATTAGAAATCATACCAATTGTATAAATATACACTATACTCAAATGTTGATTATTTTTGTATTTTTGTAATTTTCTTAACAGGACAACGTTCTAAATTGCGTTTTTTACATTAAAAAATTATTTCTTTTTGTTAATAATAACTTTTTATAAAAATATAAATATATAACTTTATATAATAGTATAAAGTATCAGATTTTTCATTGGCCTTTCTTCAAAGAAAACTTGCTGAGTAAAAAACTCTATAATCTTTTGCATCGAAGCTCTAATAAAACAAATTGAATTAGAGCGATAAAAAAAACTGACAAGGGACAAAGTGTTTACAGAGTACTCAATTCCGAGATTTTATATTTTAACATAGACTATATAACTTTATATAACTTTATATAAAACTATATAAAGTATATATAATATAAAGTTTTATAAAGTATATCTAATAAGTAGAATATATAACTTTTTTATTAAAAAAACTATGCATTAAGGGGTTAATATTTAAAAATATATGTAAATCTATCATATTTTTCATTCAAAAGATTCATTCAATTTTTCATTCCTGCTTTATTTCAGAACCAAATGGTAACAATGGTGGTTGTATTGTTACTCAGCTTTAAAAAAGAGAAAATAGTAAGTAGAAAATATTTCATTCAATATAAATCTTCTTTAAAAAATAATTATACTATTTTAAGTTTCAGACTTTATATATTTTGTAACAATACAAAATTATTTTAAATATATTTTGTATAATGAAATTTTTTCTATTCTACTTCAGAATTTTCATTGGCCTTTCTTTAAAGAAAACTTGCTGAGTAAAAAACTCTATAATCTTTTGTATCGAAGCTCTAATAAAACAAATTGAATTAGAGCGATAAAAACACTGACAAGGGACAAAGTGTTTACAGAATGCTCAATTCCGAGATTTTATATTTTAACGTAGACTAGTTTTCTATACTATCGAGAATTGTTTTATAAATGTGAAATATTTTCATCCATGTAAAATAAAAGTTAAGTATAATCTTATAACGATACAATGTTTTTCTCATCGCTGGTATTTAAGGAATATAAAAGAAATAAAATGTGATTTTCTTTTAAATGTACTAGTCGCACTAAAAAGATTAAACCTTAGTCATTTTAGATTTCATAGAAATATTTTAAGCTTAATGCTTTTAAAAGTATCTGCATTGATCTCTCTCTATAAAAACATGTAATATATATATATATATATATATATATATATATATATATATATATATATATACACACGAGAACCTTTCGCAAGTAGGTGTAGTCAAAGTTATTTCTTTAATGGAAAAAAGAATCAGTATAAATAAACAAGGTTTATAGTTCTCTTAAGTAGATTTAGATTGAATTTAGTATTTTACGAAAGTGTCAACATTATGAATTTATGATTGTTGGTATTTTAAAAAATAAAAATGCAATAAAATACTATTTTCGACAAAATATACTAGGCTTATTAATTAATAGGCTGTAATCATCTCAGATTTTATACAGACGATATTTTAATACTTTTAAAATAATATTTTAATACTTTTAATTTTAATACTTTTAAAAATGATCTTTTTCTTTCTTCATGCATCTATCTAATCCTCTATTTCGCTTTCTGTATGTATATATTTATATGCAAATTCATATATATATATATATATATATATATATGTGTGTGTGTGTGTGTGTGTGTGTGTGTGTGTGTTTGTGTGTGTATGTATGTATGTATATATACACTCAAGAGCCAAAACATTATGACCCCCTGTCAATAACGAGTTGGCCCACCTTTGGAGCGCAACACAGCTTCAACCCGCCTTGGCATTTATGCTACAAGTCTTTGGTAGATGGCCAGAGACATATTGTATCAAATGTTTAAGCAACGATTACGCAAATCCAAGATATTGCAAATTGGTGGTCTTTGAACTCTGAGATGCCGTTCCATGACATCCCAAATGTGTTCTATCGGACTGAGATCCAAAGAGTTAGGTGGCCTGGACATTAATTGGAATTCAGCATCATGTTCCTGGAAATACTCCAACACAATTTTAGCCTTGTGACACGGGGAGTTGTCCTGTTGGAACATTCCATTTCCAGATGGAAAAACAGAGGCCATGCAACTGGACCGCAATGATGTTCAAATACCCTGTACCCTTCATGGTCTGCTCTACCACAACCACGGGTCCCAGAGACGCCCAAGAGAACGTCCTCCAAACCATAATATCGCCACCCCCGGCCTGTGTATGACCTACCGTACATTAATGGAGCAACTGTTTGCCTGGAAGACGGCGTATCCTCACACGGCCATCACCGTGATGAATAACAAACCGTGATTCATCTGATCAGGCAAATCTCTTCTTCTGATCCATGGACCAGTCGCGGTGTTCCCGGGCCCACTGTAGGCGCAAATTCCGAAGAAGCTTGGTCAGCAAAGGCACACGAGTGGGACGTTTACTGAGTAGTCCCATATCAAACAGTGTCCGCTAAACAGTGTGCTCCGATACTATTCTACTTGGCCCTCCATTGTTTTGAGTTGTCAGCTGAGCCTTTCTGGCTCCGGTTTTGCTTCACCATGCTAGACAGTCCCCGACGGCCTTTTTCTTTGATAGCGTGTGGACGTCCAACTCCATGTCGTCTAATGCTAGTTTCATCTTCATTCATCCACTTTGCTTAGGTACTAACTACTGTAGATCTCGAAAAACCCACGAGTCGTGCAGTTGCGGAAATACTTGCTCCGAGCCTTCGAGCCATTACAATCTGCCCTCTATCAAAATCGCTTAGATCCGCAGCCTTTCCCACCACACAGAGAAGTAAGTGAAAGAATGATTCTTCAGACTCTAAAGCAGCAGTTAAATACCACTTCCACCTGATCACGGGCCTTCTACGTCATCCAGGCGAGTTCATTGAAAAATCTAGGGGTGGTCATAATGTTTTGGATCTTGAGTGTATATACATATTTATATGCATATTCATATATATATATATATATATATATATATATATATATATATATATATATATATATATGTATATATATATATGTGTATATATATATATGTGTGTGTGTGTACATATATATATATATATATATATATATATATATATATATATATATATATATATATATATATATGTATACATATATATATATATATATATATATATATATATATATATATATATATATATATATATATATATATATATATATATATATAACTTTGTACGTAACTGAAGTAGGAAGAATTTCTTTAATGGGAAAAACCTACGAAAAAATGCAAATAAACGACGTTTATAAAGCCGTTATAGAGTCAAATTTTGTTATTTTACAGAAATGTAATAATTAATTATGAATAATATCAGCAAGAGAGCTTTAAAATGATTGAAAATTTTGGAGATTATAAAATAACGGCAGGTTTGGTTTGAAGCGCTATTGTTGGTATTTTGTGACGCAAGGCGAGTAAGTCCGTAACCTACTGCTTAACGTCGAGTCTGACCGTCTGTGAGCATTCATACCATTAGCATGATTTGGACTTGTGATTCTGATAACAAGTCTCCTACAAACCTACAGATAACCTACAGACTTCGCCATTATACAGGGTTGAACAATGAATGAACGTGTCAGATGATACGAATAATTTGATTTGTTATTACTGTCCTTTCATACAAGATACGCAAGATAAAACTGTTTTTAAAATGTTTTAAAATTATTGTTATTTCATATATAAATAATTTTAAAATAAAAATAGAGAATTTTGAAGATTTAATGATCCGTAGTCTTTTAAAGTAACTGTTTTTAAAATGTTTTAAAATTATTGTTATTTCATATATAAATAATTTTAAAATAAAAATAGAGAATTTTGAAGATTTAATGATTTATAGTCACTCTTGTTTCATTCTTTTTTGCCACAAAATTTAAATCCTGACCTTTAAAATTATATTGGCGTGTTAACAATCCGAGCTCTAATTAGAGCACCTGAGAAATTTATTAAGTACTCAACAAATTTTAAAAAATTTTAAATATACGGGTAAATCAGTGGATTGGTTTGTAAATTCTTCTTCTTCTATAGCATTACAGCCTTCTACTGACCAAGGCTGTCTGTAAAAGCTTCTTCCATCTGGAGCCATCCGCCGCCACAGTTCTCCACTGGTTGACTCCAATGTCATGCAGCGTTTTCTCAACCATATCAATCCACCTGGTGTTTGGTCTACCTCCTTTCCTTTTTCCATCAACTTTTTGAATTGTAATTTTTTTTGTTGGCTTTAAATCATTGCATCTCTAAATGTGTCCTAATCACCTTAATTGATAGATCTTTATAGTTTTCATAATATTTGGTTGTCCGAATTTAGAGTATAGTTCATGATTATAACGGATTTTCCATACATTACTTTCTTTAACAGCTCCAAATATTTTTCTTAGTATTTTTTGTTCAAATATTAATAGCTTATTTTCCTCAGATTTGTTCATAGTCAAACATTCGCTTCCATGCATAATTATTGGCTTTACTAAAGTTTTATAAAGATTAATTTCATGCAGCGTTTTCTCCACCATATCAATCCACCTGGTGTTTGGTCTACCTCTTTTCCATCAACTTTTTGAAATGTAACTTTTTTTTTGTTGGATTTAAGTCATTGTAAGTATAAATGTGTCCCAACCACCTTAATTGATAGATCTTTATAGTTTTCTCAATATTTGGTTGTCCCAATTTAGAGAATATTTCATGATTATAACGGATTCTCCATACATTATTTTCTTTAATAGCTCTAAATATTTTTCTTAGTAATTTTTTCAAATATTAATAGCTTATTTTCCTCAGATTTTTTCATAGTCCAACACTCGCTTCCATACATAATTATTGTCTTTACTAAAGTTTCATAAAGATTAATTTTGGTTTTTATGCCTAAGTGTTTTGATTTAAAGTGATTTCTCAATCCGTAATAACATTTATTTGCCATACATAATTTTTTCCTAATTTCAGTTTTAAAATGATTATTTTTGTCATAGTTTAGCCTAGATATTTGAACTGTTCAACATTTTCATAGCTGTAATCTGCAATTGTCATTGAGCTGCTATAAATCTTGATCTGACTGAGAATTCGTTTCATTCGTCCAACAAAGAAACCTTCCAAGGAATCTTTTCTCAAAAACTAAAATAAAAGAAATTCTCAAAAGTGTAAACCTTTTCCAAACACTCAAAATCAGCTCACTTTAAAATGGAATTTTTCATTTTGTTTCAAGATGGTGCTCCACATCTTGAGAATTACTTAGGAAAATAAATTGGAGTATAGTTCTTAGTTTGCAATTTATAATTATTATATAAATGGTATTATGAATTCAAAATGTATTACATAAATAGTTTGTCATCTAAAAAAAAACTTTATCAGTATTAAAAAATCCCTACAATATTAAGAGTTTCAAAAAGTATAAAACTTTTCTAAACTTCCAAAGAGATACTCATCACCTGGAAAATTTATTTTTATATTCGTTTCAACATAGTAGTTAAAATATCTGCGGCTGATTATAAGATAGACAATTAAGATATAATTCTTAATACTCAACCTTATGTTAGAATACTCGCACACAATCACTCACATGCATATTATGCGTCCGGACATAGCTATAGACCTATATAAGGAAATGCCCTCACCATAAAATGCACGGAATTTGATTCCGGACATGGCGAGATGCATAACAGCTCTGACGGTTCGTATCTAATTATCGATTAATCATTTTGGAGAAAAGCTGACCACTCAAATAAACCTTTATAAACAATTTAAGTATAAGAAAATTTTAAAATTATAAAATATTTCTAAACGTTCAATATATTTTTCTATAATCTGAAAGAATAAAAATTAATTTCTACGTTTATTTAGAGATGATACTTTACATCTGAAGCTGAATATAAGAAAAGTGATTAGATTATAATTTTTACTTTATGATATAAAATTATGATATAATATCCAATCCCCTATCATGTAACAAAAAGGCTGCCCATTCAAATAAACCTTTATCAAAAACTAAAATGCGAGACAATATCCAAAGTATAAAGCTTTTACAAAAGTTCAAAGAGAATTTCGTATAATCTCATAGTCTAAAAATATGAATTTTTAAATTTTTTCAGAGTTACTGCTTAATACCTGAGGCTGAATATAAGAAAAGTGTTTAGATTATTATTTTTATTTTATGATATAAAACTATGATATAATATAAAATTCCCTATCATGTAACAAAAAAGCTGCCCATCCAAATAAACCTTTATCAAAAACTAAACTCCGAGACAATTTCCAAAGTATAAAGCTTTTTTAAAAGTTCAAGGAAAATTTCGTATAATCTCATTGTCTAAAAAAAATTTAAGTTTCTTCAGAATTGGTGCTTAATACCTGAGGCTGAATATAAGAAAAGTGATTATATTATTATTTTTATTTTATGATATAAAACTGTGGTATAATATCCAATCCCCTATCATGCAACAAAAAAGCTGCCCATTCAAATAAACCTTTATCAAACACTAAAATGTGAGACAATTTCCAAAGTATAAAGCTTTTTTAAACGTTCAAAGAGAATTTCGTATAATCTCATTGTCTAAAAAAAATTTAAATTTGTTCAGAGTTGATGCTTTATACCTGGGGCTGAATATAAGACAGGTGTTTAGATTATTATTTTTATTTTATGATATAATATCCAATCACCTATCATTTAACGAAAAAGCTGAACATTCAAATAAACCTTTATGAAAAACAAAAATATGAGACAATTTTCAAAGTATAAAGCTTTTTTAAACGTTCAAGGAGAATTTCATATAATCTCATTGTCTACAAAAATAAATTTTTAAGTTTGTTCAGAATCGGGGCTTAATACCTGAGGCTGAATATAAGACAAGTTGTTAAATTATTATTCTTACTTCATGATGTATAATTTTAATATATTATGATGTATAATTTTAATATATATCTACTTACCTGTCTTGTTTCAAAACGTTTCCTATCCAAACAAAACTTTATTCAATAAACTGAAACATGATATGATTTCTTGAGTATAATGTTTTTTTAAACGTTCAAAGAAATATTTTTTTTACTATCGCATTTTTTACATTTATTTAAAGACAATAATACCTGACGTAACACATTAGACTCAATAGAAGAAATGCAATTAGATGAGTATTTTTATTATATAATTGTAAAACATTATCTAATTGTCTTTCTTGTAGAAAAAAGTTGCTAATCAAGACAAATGGTTATAAAAAAAAACTGAAATATAAAACGAATTGTAAATCATAACAACTTTTCTAAACGTTCAAAGAAATTTTTTTATAACCTCACCTTTTAAAAAAAATTAATTATTACGTTTGTTTAGAGATAGTACTTAACATCTAGTTCTGAATATCAAAAGCAATCAGAGCATATTTCTGACTTCATAATATATAATTACAGTATTCGCAACAGGTGATCATGTATACATTAAGAGAACTTAAGTAGCAATTGGCCTGCATGTGGGGAAATGCCCCTCGCTATGAAATGCTCGGAATTCAATTCGGGACGTGCTGGGACGCATAACAGATCTGAGTGATCCGGAAGAAATTAAACCTCGTCATCCGATCTGGCTTCATTAGCTTACAGTCTCATTAGCAATCAGTCCGAATCGATCTGATGGAATATACGGTGTATGGGCGTGGAAGGAGCGGAACCATTCCTTCCAGGAATACCTACTCAGAATTCTCTCATCTCTGTGGAGTGTGGGATGTCGCGTTTCGTCTCCTTGTAAACTGGTTTTCGCTCGAGAAAATGCCTCCAAGTTCTAATGATTCCGCGAATGGATTTCATTTTCCTGCTATTCCCTACCCGGAACTCAGAGAGATGTCACATTTCTGAGAAAACCGAAAGAGAGTTGCTTAGATGCCTCGTCTCTCTCTCTCTTCTTGCGACATCCACGCTTAATAAGTAGGGCTGCAATTGTAACTATGTTTATGGACTACCGTCCGTTTCCCACTTCGACGCTGGCGAAGAAAGAGAAATCCCGATCGCGATCCGGGAACTGTCCTTGCGCTGTAAATACGTCTCCCAGTGAAGGACCTTGTCAGTTTTTTTCTCTCTTTTAATAAAGAGATTCTTGTGAGTGTCCGCCTCCCCATTCAGTCTCTTAATGAGAATTAGCAGGAAGACATCATTTACTAGCTGTTGTAATAGTTTTGTTTTGAATGCGATGGGTGTACCGGAATTACTTCTCAAAATTTAAGGTTTAAATATCTATTTCTAACAAAGGGTATACGCTTAAAAAGTCTAATTAGCTAAAAGGATATTTATTAAAAAATACTTTTAAAAAATATAGATTTGCATGTATGTATACACAAACATGCATATCATGGGTGATTCTAAGTAAAAAAAAAATCTGATCATCATACAATATTTTTTGAAAATTTTTTTGAAAAGAACTATTTTAAAATAAAAATTATATTAAGATTAATTTATGTTAAAAATAGAGCTGGATGATATCTGAATTTTAATTCTGTGATAAATCGTTTAGCAAATATCAATATATTAATATGTAATTGTATTCTTTATTCCTTTTCATTCTATTAAAAAGTGTTTTGTTACAAAGCGCGAGTCACATGGAGAAGATATCTAGTTATACTGCAGCATTTAAGTTGCAAGCATAGAAATGTGAAACGGAAAAATAGATTCGTGTTTCATGCCGGAAGTTCGACATTTACAATTAATAATTAGGGTTATATGTATTCAAATAAATAGTATTCAAATAAATCTATAGATGTGTATACAAACATGCATATCATAGATGATTCCAAGTTTAAAAAAAAATATCTGAACATCATACAAAATTTTCTAGACATGTATACGCTACTAGTTTAAAATAAAAATTATATTAATGTTAATTTCTGCATGTCAAAACTAGAGCTGGGTGATATCTGAATTTCAATTCTGTGATATATCGTTTACCAAATATTAATTTATTAATATGTAGCATTGTATTATTTATTCCCCTTCATTCTATAAAAATTTGCTTTTTTACAAAAGCGAGTCATATGGAGAAAATATCTAGTTATACTGCAGCATTTAAGCTGCAAGCATAGAAATATGAAACGGAGAAACAGATTAATGTTTCATGCCGGAGATTCAACATTCAAAATATATTCAAATAAATGTTATAACAGTCCAAAATACAAGTGGTTATCCTAGTAAGCTACAAACCATATTTATTCTAACAAAAAGTATATGCTTAAAAAGTCTAATTAGCTAAATGGATATTTATTAAAAAATAATTTTAAAAAATATACATTTGTATGTATATATATACAAACATGCATATCATGGGTGATTCTAAGTAAAAAAAAAAAGAATGCCATACAAAATTTTTTAAAAAGTATACGCTACTAGTTAAAAATAAAAATTATATTAAGATGAATTTCTGGATGTCAAAACTAGAGCTGGATGATATCTGAATTTTAATTCTCTGATCTATCGTTTACAAAATATCAATATATTAATATGTAGGATTGTATTCTTTATTCCTCTTCATTCTGTAAAAAGAGTGTTTTGTTAAAAAGTGCAAGTCACATGGAGAAGATATATAGTTATACTGCAGCATTTAAGTAGCAAGCATAGATATATAAAACGAGAAAACAGATTAGTGTTTTATACCGGAGATTCGACATTCGAAATTAATAATTAGAGTTAGATGTATTCAAATAAATGTTATAACAGTCCAAAATACAAGTGGTTATCCTAGTTGGCTACAAACCGTATTTAAATATATATTTCTAACAAAAGGTATATGTTTAAAAAATCTAATTATCAAAATCTATATTTATTAAAAAATATTTAAAAAAATATAGATTTGTAAGCATGTGTATACAAACATACATATCATGGGTGATTCTCAGAATATAAAAAAATTTCTGAACATCATACAAAATTTTTTGTATAAATATACGCTACTAGTTTAAAATAAAAATTATATTAAGGTTAATTTCTGGATGTTAAAACTAGAGCTGGATAATATCTGAATTTTAATTCTGTGATTTATCGTTTATCAAATATCAATATATTAATATGAATGATTGTATTATTTATTCCTCTTTATTCTGTAAAAAAGTATTTTGTTACAAAAGGGTGAGTCATATGGAGAAGCTATCTAGTTATACTGCAACATCTAAGTTTCAAGCATAGAAATATAAAACGAAAAATACATTTTTGTTTCATGCCGGAATATCGACATTCACAACTAATAATTAATGTTCAAATAAATAGTAATCAAATAAATGTTATAACAGTCCAAAATAGAAGTGGTAATCCTAGTAGGTTACCCTTAAAACTTGACAATTTTCCCAGATGAAAATATTAGTAGCGTTATTAAATATGACATTAAATTGTTCACTCACAGAAGCAAAGACGAAAATAACAGTGGATTGGGATATGCAGTTATAAAAGAAGAATTAATAACAGTCGAAAATACCTTAAAATTGAAACAAGAAAACATAGATTAACAGGAGGAGACTTGAAATGTTTTTAGCATTTTAACAAGGATAACCATTCAATTTAGCAGAATTTTTTGTCTTCAGGCAGTATGGCGGCATGAAAAAGCATACAAAATTTTCTGAAAAAGTATACGCTAATAATTTAAAATAAAAATTTTATTAAAGTTATTTTTTGAGTGTCTAAACTAGAGCTGGATGATATTTGAATTTTTTAATTATTTGATATATCGTTTACCAAATATCAATATATTAATATGTAGGATTGTATTCTTTATTCCTCTTCAATCTATAAAAAAGTGTTTTGTTACAAAGTGCGAGTCACATGCAGAAGATATCTAGTTATACTGCAGCATTTAAGTTGCAAGCATAGAAATATACAAAGGGAAAATAGATTCGTGTTTCATGCCCGAAATTAGACATTAAAAATTAGTAATTACTCTTAGATGTATTCAAATAAAGAGTAATCAAATAAATGTTATAACAGTCCAAAATAGAAGTGGTTATCCTAGTAGGTTACCCTTAAGACAATTTTCCCATAAGAAAATATTAGTAACATTATTAAATATGACATTAAATTGTTCACTCACAGAAGCAAAGACGAAAATAACAGTGGATTGGGATATGCAGTTATAAAAGAAGAATTAATAACAATCTAAATTATTTAAAATTAAAACAAGAAAACACAGTTTAACTGGAGGAGACTTGAACTGTTTTTATCATCCTAAGAAGGATAACCATTCAATTTAGCAAAATTTTTCTGTCTTCAGGAAGTATGGCGGTATTAAAAAGCATACAAAATTTTCTGAAATATATACGCTACTAATTTAGGATAAAAGTTATATTAAGGTTAATTTCTGGATGTTAAAACTAGTGCTGGATGATATCTGAATTTTAATACTGTGATATATATTTTACCAAATATCAGTATATTAATATGTAGGATTGTATTCTTTATTCCTCTTATTCTATAAAAAAGTTTTTTATTACAAAGGGCAAGTCATTTGGGGAAGATATCTAGTTATACTGCAGCATTTAAGTTACAAGCATAGAAATATAAAACGAGAAAACAGATTAGTGTTTCATACCGGAGATTCCACAATCCAAATTAATAATTAGCATTAGATGTATTTAAATAAATGTTATAACAGTCCAAAATACAAGTGGTTAACCTAGTTGGCTACAAACCGTATTTAAATATCTATTTCTAACAAAGGTATATGCCTAAAAAATCTTATTAGCGAAGTGTATATTTATTAAAAATATAGATTTGTATGTATGTATATACAAACATGCATATCATGGGTGATTCTCAGTAAAAAAAAATATCTGAACATCATACAAAACTTTATGAAAAAGTATACGCTACTAGTTAAAAAAAAATTATATTAAGGTTAATTTCTGGATGTCAAAATTAGAGCTGGATGATATCTGAATTTCAATTCTGTGATATATCGTTTACCAAATATCAATCTATTAATATGCAGGATTGTATTATTTATTCCTCTTCATTCTATAAAAAATTCTTTCTTACAAAAGCGAGTCACATGGAGACGATATCCAGTTATACTGCAGTATTTAAGTTGCAAGAATAGAAATATGAAACCGGAAAACAAATTACTGTTTCTTGCTGGAGATTCAACATTCTAATAACTAGAGTTAAATGTATTCAAATAAATGTTATAACAATCCAAAATACAAGTGGTTATCCTATTATGCTACAAACCGTATTTAAATATATATTTCGAACAAAAGGTATATGCCTAAAAAATCTAATTAGCTAAGTGTATATTTATTACAAAATACTTTAAAAAATATAGATTTGTATGTATGCATATACAAACATGCATATCATGGGTGATTCGCAATATAAAAAAATTTCTGAACATCATACAAAATTTTCTGAAAAGTATACGCTACTAGTTTAAAATAAAAATGATATTAGGGTTAATTTCTGGATGTCAAAACTAGAGCTGGATGATATCTGAATTTTAATTCTGTGATATATCGCTTACCAAATATCAGTATATTAATATGTACGATTGTATTATTTATTCCTCTTATTCTATAAAAAAGTTTTTTATTACAAAGGGCAAGTCATTTGGGGAAGATATCTAGTTATACTGCAGCATTTCAGTTGCAAGCATAGAAATATGAAAAGGGAAAATAGATTCGTGTTTCATGACGGAAATTTGACATTCAAAATTAATAATTAGTGTTAGATGTATTGAAATAAATAGTATTCAAATAAATCTTATAACAATCCAAAATACAAGTGGTTATCCTAGTAGGTTACCCGGAAACTTGACAATTTTTCCAGATGAAAATATTAGTAACTTTGTTAATTACGACATTGAATTGTTCACTCACAGAAGCAAAGGTGAAAATAGCAGTGGATTGGGATATGCAGTTATAAAAGTAGAATTAATAACAGTTGAAAATATCTTAAAATTAAAACAAGAAAACACAGTTTAACAGGAGGAGACTTGAACTGTTTTCAGCATCCTAAGAAGGATAGCCATTCAATTTAGCAGAATTGTTCTGTCTTCAGGCAGTATGGCGGTATTAAAAAGCATATAAAATTTTCTGAAAAAGTTTAGGCTACTAATTTAGGATAAAAGTTATATTAAAGTTAATTTTTGGTTGTCTAAACTAGAGCTGGATTTTATCTGAATTTTAATACTGAGATATATCGTTTACCAAATATCAATATATTAATATGTTCTAATATATATCACCCTGTTACAGAGTTGCAAATATTAGTGTGTTCTGTATAAAATAATACAAAAACACATATGTCAATGTGTGTATTGGTTATCTCGAAAACAAAAATTCAATTTCTTAATATATAAATTAAAATTTTAACATATTGATTTAAAAAAGAAAACCACAAAACATACTTGCTGATCTTCGGCAGAAAAAAAAATTGTGGATACGGCAAAAAAGGAAAAAGGGGGAGAAAAATATATAACTTTCTGATTATATTCAAAATTCATTTATATATTTTTTTATTTGATGAAGTCTAAGATGGTTTTTGAAAACTTTTTTTTTATTTTCAAAAACAGATTTTTCAAAAAATTCTTTTCAAAATTTTGAGAAAAAAAATCTGTTTTTTATAACTATCGGAACAGACTTTTACAAATTTTTGGAATATTCGGACATTTTCGGATCAGAATCACCCTTGATGCATATATATAGTACTTTTTAAAATACTTTTAAATAAATATAAATATGTATGAAAAATTTTTGCGTGAAATATTTTTCATTTCTCTTTTAAGAAAGAGAATTTTGCGAGTGTACCTTGTGTGCCCCATCAGTCCTTTTCTAAGAGTTTCGTAATCAGTCTCTATGTTTGAAGGTTTATTTTTTGATAAAAAGTACAAGTTTAAAAAAACTAATTTTCAAAATGTATATTTATTCAAAAATATGTCAACACATTTCAGTACGTATACATATTTATATAAACACATATACAGGCAAACCTCTACTTTGAAAAAAGTTACTTAGAATAAAGAATATTTTGGGAATATTTTCGTAAAATAACCTCCAAACAACGAAGTTCATTCTCAACTAAAGAATTTTTTCTTGTGATCTAGTTTTTTTCTTTTTTTCTTCCAGTTTCCCAAGATATTTCTGAGTGCTTCAAACTTATTCTTTCTTTTAATCTTGTAACAAATTTACTTGTTATAACAAATATGATAATAAAATTGCCACTTTTTTAACTAAAAATACTGTGTTTGTACTTTAGTTGTATTCTTTATTTCCCTAACATTATTTGAGGGGTAAAAAAAAAATAAAACAAAGATACAAATTTATTCAAAGAGGTGCAATTTGTTACATTTTTAATAAAACCCAGTGTTTATGTATTTTACATCTACGTCATGTACTTTAAAAGACAAATTACTATTCAACAAATTTTCCATACGGAACTTACTTTTCGGAATTTAGGACTTCGTTAAATAGATGTCTGACTGTATATTTATACCTGAATTTCTGTATCAAACACACAATTACCACATTTCAAGAGAATACAAAAATAAAGAAAAAATAAGACTAAAACTGCACAGAAAATCAGGATCAAGTTCATCCGCTAAGGAAATTCATGCATATAATACACATACTATGGAATAAAAGATTATATGCCGCTACAACGATATTAAATTCATTGACAGAAGAAGGTTTTAACTTTTATATTTACTAACAAACATACTGTAAATAATACATCACATACAGCTATTAAAATATGTTTCCGCACTGAGTTAAGGCTGAACAAACACTTTAAAATCAGGGCCTAAATTGTCATATTCATCCTCTTGCTTTTGCAGTCCCATTATCTGCTGGGATATAATTTCCGCTTTGAATCCTGATGTCATTCAAGATTTTTTTCACCGACTTCCACGCTTGTTCTGCATATTTTTAAACGTTACAAAATGCTCTAGGCATATTACTGTTTTTTGAAGTGTGAAATCCTTTTCTCAACTAGCAATTCCACAGCTTTTGGACTTAGGATAGAATTTGAAGGATTTATTAACGGTTGACGGTCTAAAGCTGGCAGAATGTAATTGTTCTGAGATCTTTTGGAGTAGATAAAGCGCGGATATATGCATATATATATATATGCATATATATATTTATTTTGAGTGCACATTAGTGCTACATCAATAGAAGCGGCTGAAAAGTTTAGTTTTAAACACACATAAACACCATGGTGTTTCTTCTAGAAATTCCTCTACATATATATTTGTAAACCTATGCATATGCATGTATACGTGCATACGTATAAGTGCATTCATACATACGTATGCATACGTACATTCATGCATGCGTATACGTGCATGTTGTAACGTATCCGGTCCCTGTTTTAGGTGACACAATGAAGTATATGTTTCTTGATTAATTGATTTATTTACACCTTATTTACACCTCTGCTATGTGCATCATTTCTATACACACACACAAAAAAAAAAACAATTTCAGATCACAGGTATGTGATTCGATACACGTAGGCCTGAATAGAGAAGTGCAATATCTGCCTCTGCCTAAATATTGGCGGTCCGACGGAAGAAACAATTCGGTAGCTCGAGCGAAAGTTCTCTGAAGTAAATAAGTAGACACTACACCCAATTAGACGAGATAAGTTGAAATAACGAATGGTTTCTTCGAAGAATATCAAAACACAGTTAGAGTTCCTAAGAGGAGTAGGCAATCAATCCTGAAGAGGATTATATTAAAAGAAAACCAAAGGCACAGGGTATCGTTATCAATCTCAGCAAGAGATATATCCCAAGGTGGGATTTTCGTTAAGAAAAACTTTCCGATGGAGAGACTGGTCAAGACCACCTCCGAGTTAGCTGAGTCGAGCTAACTCTCAAAAGAAAAGATCCCAAGGTGGGGTTATAGCTAAAAAAAAAAACTCTCCGATAGAGAGACTGGTCAAGGCGACCTCCGAATTAGCTGGTTGTCTAGCTCAGCGGTTCCCAACCGCTGTTCCGCGGCACACTAGTGTGCCGTCTGAAGCACCGTGGTGTGCCGCCGGGTCTGGGTGTCACGGCGCTGTGCAGCGCTATAACTCCTCCCGTCACTCCCCCCGTCGGTGTCATAGGTGGTCACGGCGCTGTGTAGTGCTATAACTCCTCCCCCTGCCTCCCTCCCCATGAGACGCAGGCAGACGCCTCACACAGTGTCAGAGAGACAACGGCTGCTGTGAGGAGAGAGACACTGATACTGCAGTGATGGACAAGTTTTTGAAAAGGAAAGAACTGGACTCTGAACAAAATCTGGAGCCAGATGAGAGCCCGAGTATGAGTGGGGGTCAAAAGAAAGCAAAGATGGTTAAATTCTCTGGCGCAAGGCAATATAGCGAAAGCTATATTTCAGTTGGATTTATTTTCACTGGAGATGAACACAAACCAACTCCACTGTGCGTGGTGTGTGGTGAAAAGCTAGCTAACAGTGCCATGGTCCCAAACAAACTTAAACGCCATCTCCAAACGAAACACCATTTGCTTCAAAACAAGAATGTGGACTATTTTGTTCGTCTGCGTGACAACATGGAGAAACAGGCAACTTTTATGAAAAACAACAAAGGTAAATGAAAGAGCTCTTAAAGCTAGCTATCAAGTTGCTGAACTTATAGCCAAGACAAAAAAGTCGCACACTGTGGCAGAGACATTAATACTTCCTGCCTGCAAAGCTATTGTAGAGGAGATGCTCGGACCTGAAGCAGCAAAGGAAATAGCCAAAGTCCCTCTCTCAAACAACACAATTTCCAGACGTATTAATGACATGTCTGCAGACATCGAAAGTGTGGTTTTGGAAAAGATCCGTATCAGTGAGAAATTTGCATTGCAACTTGACGAGTCTACTGATATCAGTGGACATGCTCAACTCTTAGCTAATGTGCGTTTTGTTGATGGTGATGCAATTAGAGAAAACTTCTTTTTTTGCAAGGTATTGCCAGAAAAAACAACAGGAGAAGAAATTTTTCGGGTCACATCAGAATACCTTGAACAAGGAGGACTTAAGTGGGAAAACTGCACAAGTGTCTGCACCGATGGAGCTGCAGCCATGGTCGGGCGCACCAAAGGCTTTGTAAGCAGAGTGAAGGAAAGAAATCCAGATGTGATTATTACGCATTGTTTTTTACACCACGAGGCCCTCGTAGCCAAGACTTTACCATCAGCCTTAGTTCATGTGTTGGATGATGTTGTGCGCATGGTAAACATTGAAAAGTCACGACCCATGAAAAGTCGCATATTTGCAGCTTTGTGTGAGGAGATGGGAGCAAAGCATAAAACCTTGCTGTTTCATACGGAGGTCCGGTGGTTGTCGCGTGGCAAGGTCTTGGTTCGTGTGTATGAGCTGCGGGAGGAACTTAAAGTGTTTCTGACAAATGAGGGGTCAGATTACGCAAAGCAGCTTGCAAGTGATGAGTGGTGTGCAAGGCTGGCATACCTGGCAGATATATTTCATCATCTGAATGAATTGAACACCCGAATGCAAGGCCGAAATGAAAACCTGCTGACAAGTACAGATAAAATAAATGGATTCCGTTCAAAGGTGCAACTCTGGCATCAACACGTGGAAAGTGGCAATCTTGAAATGTTCACACTCACCATGCAATGGCAAGGTGTTCACACTGCTGCACTGTGTGAGATAATAGTTAAGCATTTAAAAACTCTTGAGGAGAAGTTGTCATTTTATTTCTCTTCAGTCTCCACTGAATGCCTTGACTGGGTTAGGGACCCTTATAGCTCAGCATCAGTTGTTGGAAAGGAAATGACTTTACAGGAGCAGGAGGAACTAATTGAACTGAGACAAAATCGTGGTTGCAAGCTAAGATTTGCTGATCTACCTTTGGACAGTTTTTGGTTGGATACTGCCAAGGAGTTCCCCCTTCTGGCAAACAAAGCTATTTTGACATTGCTCCCTTTTTCCACTACATATCTGTGTGAGATTAGCTTTTCAAGCATGATTGCTATGAAAACCAAATACAGAGAGAGACTGAGAACTGTTGACGAAGAGCTACGTGTGTGTCTTTCTTCGATTCCAGCCAGAATATCAGCTTTGTGTTCAGCCAAACAGGCCCAGGTTTCGCACTGAAAGTATTTTATAATTTTTCACTATTCTGTTTACTTAATATTTCATAATAAAGTAATTATAAAATACTTTCTTTGTGCTTATTTGATTCCTATTCAAGAGAATTACTTTATTATAGTCAGTATAGGCACAGAGTTAATTTTTTAACATTTTCTAATGGTGGTGTGCCTCGTGATTTTTTTCCCCGCGACAAGTGTGCCTTGGCCAAAAAAGGTTGGGAAACGCTGGTCTAGCTTATTAACTACTTCTTTAAAAAAATCTTATCTCGTCTCTTTTTTAGGGGAGGGGGTCTCTAAGAGAGGAGGCTTCACCCACAATTTCACCATTGGATCATTTGGCTACGATCTCACCTTCAACCAACTAGATTGGTCTGGGCAATCACCGGCCGCAAACCCGGGAGTCTCTGGAATTTTGTGTCACCGAAGATCCAATGTCGTAGCATTCCTTTGTAGTTCCGATGGTCATCTTTCTGGCTGTCTGTCTGTTCGCCGGGCTGTCTGGTCTGTTGTTTCGCCACTGTAGTACACGAAAGTCTAGACTTCATGGTGCCGGGGGAGACACACCGTTACAATATATGCGTATGCATGAATACGTGTGCATGCATGTATATGAATATGGATTATATAAATGTGTAAGGAAGTATATTTAAAGCGTACTATTTTATGTATAGATAGCATCCTGCCCGGAAAGTGTAAAAGGTTCATAATACTTCTGATGAGATTACCTTCAACTTTGATCAACCTCAGTAGAGAAGATTTTTTATATCTCTCCCACCCACCAATACCATAGCGAGAAGACATCCTTACCCCCCAGGTTTATCAAACTAGCTCTGTGTATTTAGAGGAAGATGTTAAGTGCAGAACTCAGTTGCGTTCAGCAGGCCATCTTGGGTTTATTGTGTTTATCATATATCAGACTTTTTGCACTATGATTCAAAGTTACATATCTGACAATCTTTGGAGAGATCCTAAACTTCTAGGTAGAAAAATATCAGAATCATAATGTACTTATTTTCGAAGTTTTTACATGTTTCCCAAAATATTTTATTTACTCTACTTACTAAAAGTTAAATGAATGTGTAATGTAGAAACAAGGGTGATAATTAGAAATTTAACAAAACAGTGAAGTTCGTTACATCGACGGAGTGAAATTGGGGCAGAGACAAAATAACTGAACATGCATAGAACCGAATTAAGCATTTTTTCTTCCTTTGTTTGTTTATTTAGCTCCTGATTGCATTCTGACCAATAAACCGTGTTCTTTTATTTTATTTTATTTTATTCGGTTCAGTTTTGGCTCAAAGTACTGATCAAAATACACTAATGACTGTGGGATTCCTTAATTGGTTGGAACAAGTGTATTAGTATTAGAACAATGATATTTTGCGAAGCCAAAGAATTCCGAATGACTGTCTCAATTTTTTATGAGTACATATATTTATACGATTTAAGAAATTAAAAATATGACAAATATTTTTCATTTATTAGTTGAGTTGCCTTCAATTCGTAAGCCACCATTTGGCCAGCTCTGTTATATATATTACAGCAAGATTAATTTAATAAGCACTGACTTTTTCTTCCCCAAGAATTAAGAAAATTGTCTTGGTGTGCATATGTATATATATATATATATATATATATATATTCTCATATATATTGTATATATGTAATAAGATGAACTTCACGATGGGTGGTTGCAATCATGGCCCATAAAAATGACACCGTTTTAGTTAAAGACCTTTATTAACAGATCGTTGGAGGACGGGTTCCCACTTCATTATAGGGACAGGACATACTGCGGGGTTAGCTAGCATGAAATTAGAAGTAAAAGGCCCTTTACACCTGGGTCAATATCTCAGTTAAAATCTGTGGAAAAATGTCTAGGAAAATCTGCCTCCAATAGCGTGTATCCTCTTTTTGTTTGGAAATTTTCTAAATTTTCCGCTAGGGCAATGTAGCATTATAATTGGTTAGACCCCTTGTCTGAGGGCGTAAACTGTAGCCCCAGTGTTCAATTTAGGTTAGGGGTTAAAAAGGAAAGAAGCGGGAATTTTGCCCTTGACTCAAGATTTGAAAACACCTGAGAATTTTCTCGGGGTGTCTTAGGGGTTTTATACAAAATGCCTACATTAGTTTTCCGATCTAGTTTACTTTTTCTTACATATACATTTGTAATACAGCGAAAATTAATCCACCGCTCACATCGAACTAAACCCCTATTGTATTTACTTGTACGGGCTTGCTGGGCAAGGAGATCTCCTAGGCAATTAGATTATTGATGAATATACAGTCGGACTATTCCATAGAAAAAACACGCAGAGTTTGTAGCAGAACATAAACTTTAATTGAGCGAAGACAATTAGGTGTTGCTTTTTCAAAGACAGAAGACAGAATGATCATGAAATACGTGGATTACAGGGTCAGAGCCCAAAGCGAGACACGGAGATGAAATCTTTCCCAAAGAAAGTCGCTTAGTCAGTGATATTAACAGTAAGAACGAACTTAGATCATTGAAAAGTGAATCGGGAACAGATGGAAAATGTGGAGAGTGGGCAGAAAGTTAGCATGTAATGCAAAGAGACTACTAAAAGAATGTTAAGTCGGGGACATTCCTTTAAATAAGATATTTTGTTGCTGGGAAAATATATTAAAAGGAATAAGAATTGAAAAGAAAAGAATTTTTAAGAGAGAGTTTAAGTATAATAATTTGGATATAATACATATGTATATTGTCTTATAATATATACACACATATACATTTATATTTATATATGTGTGTATAATACACACTGTTATATCTGCTGGCATCTAGATGGCTGCATCGAATATAGAGTGACGTCACAGCAAAATATAGAATAGCCTTGGTAGAGAGTTAGACACACAACCTTGTTGTGTGTATGACTCGACGAGTTGTGTATAATGTATGAAATAGCAAAAATGTGTATATTAATAAAGAATATGTCAATTAAAATTAATTGTATCATCTCTCAATACTCATAGACAATGAGGAATAAAATAATAGACAAAAACACCAAGTCTTATATGTCCTTTCATATATATATGGACTACCACACCTCTTCTCTACTCCACCTTACTGTTGGTAACCAAAACCCAACGCGATTGAGAAACTGTTCTCAATGTCCTCAAAGTCTGTCAGTGAAGGACCTTGTCAGTTTCTTTTTCTCTCTTTTATATAAAAGGATTCTTGTTATCTCTCCATTCATTTTTTAACGAGAATTAGCATGAAAGAAATAGTATACCAGTCGTCGTCTTTAATTTAAACTTTTGCACTGTGGTTGCGATTCAAGTTCCCAAAATTTAAACTTTAAATGTTAATAAATAATAATAAATGATAATAAGTTACTAATTAACAAAATGCATTGTTTTTAAAAACATATATTAATATATAGAAATATATATATATATGTACGTATGTATATAAACATATGAATATGTATATAAATATATATATATATATATATATATATATATATATATATATATATATATATATATATATATATATATATATATATATATATATATATATGTGTGTGTGTGTGTGTGTGTGAGAGAGAGAGAGAGAGAGAGAGAGAGAATGTGTAGTATGTCATTTATAGGCTTTTCTCAATCAGGAAAGTTGTGTAACGAATATATTTAACAGAAGTCTGAGTCACGTGACTTGAAAATAACAAATAATGTCTTCTTGTTATTTAACTTTTTAACAAGAATTAGTATGATAGAAATGGTATACTAGCTGTCGTATTTAATTTAAGGTTTTGCACTGTGGTTGCAATTCGAGTTCCCAAAATTTAAACATTAAATGTTAGTACCTAATAAATGATAACAAGTTACTAATTAACAAAATGTATTGCTATTAAAAATATATGTTAATACATAGAAATATATCCACAATATATATATATATATATATATATATATATACGTATGTATATAAACATATAAATATATATATATAGATATATAAATATATATACACGTATGTATATAAACATATAACTATATATATACATATATGTGTGTGTGAGAGTGTGTATTAATGACTATGTCATTTATAGGCTTTCTTCAATCAAGAAAGTTGTGTAACGAATATGTTTAACAGAAGTGGGAATTACGTGACTTGGAAATAGCAAATAATGTCTTCTTGTTATTAAATTTTGGCGATATATAACCAAATTTATTGACAGAAGTTAGTTGTCAAGTTTGGCTTCCTGTTGATGAAATAAACGTAATGAAGGAAAAGAAATACAAATATACATATTTGTACACTGGTGTGCAAAATCTAAGCAACAATGGTGTTTTTTTGCCATAACTCCACGAGAAATCATCTGAGATACATGAAATTCAGAAATGAGGGACAGTACGTAAAAGATGACGAAAGCATCGTCGCTGATTAAGGAATACAGTGTGTACTGTATGGAATCAAACAAAAACAAGCTTTATTGAACGCATTGTATCGTAACTCACAATTGTCCAAGAGGAAGAGCAACAAGCAAATGTTCCTCAATATGGGATATGCCCTCCCGTAACTGCAATGGTTGCTTCACACCGTCTCCGCATAGTCAAACCAATTGGTCCAACATTTTTTTTTGTGGGAGTGCCCATTTCACAATCAGGATATGTTTGAGTTGTTGGGTGTTCTCCGGAGGACGTTAAGCGTGCTGCAATGCGTCTCACCAAAGCATCCCACATATGTTCGATGGGATTTAAATCAGGGAAGTACTCTGGCTAATACATTCGAGACATCAGGCCCTTTCAGCATGCTATGTGTGCTTCTTAGTTACTCTATGTCTCTTTAGTTTAATTCATGCTAAAGGGCAGAAATGATTTACTAGAAATGAGATATAATAATATATACAACACCAAAAAAAAAACAATTTTTTTTATCAAATAATTTTGATAAGTATTTTCTTTACTAATTAAAATTGATACTATGCTCTAATTACTACTATATTACTACTCTATTCTAATAAACTAGATAGGCACCTTTATACCTTTATTTGTATTTATTTCAGATTGACGGCCATTACAATTATCTGCACTGCAAACATTCTTCCTACTAATATTTATACAGCTTATCATCAATTGCAAATTAAAGATATGATTCTAATGAAAATTCTATAAATTCTAAAATGGAAGAGACAAATTTTTCAAAATTCGAGGCCTCTCCTAATTTAATTAAAGCAAAAATTTCAAATTTTCAGCAAATTAACCATTTACATTTAACATTATATTGTGTAGAAATTAATTCCGAATTCTCCAGTTTCGATTTAGCAAAGTTCGATTGTGTATACATTTGAGTTTAATTATATCTGCCGTTTTAATTCACTTATTGCATTATTTATTTATTTACTTATTTTGGTTCCCTTTTCTGTATTTATGGAATTTCTACTACACTATTAATTTCTATTCTTCTGGCTACAGTAAGCGTTAGCTTAGGCGAAATTTGCCTGAAAATTCGATGTTTCTATTTCACTGTATTGCGAAATATAACTAATAATAATCAAATAGAGTGTATATCCATCGCCGTGTAATTAATGTAATTATTGACGTAGCAGATAGTAACTAAACGGTTTTTAAAACAAATATTCTCGAATATTATAAATATTTGAAATACTCCAGGTATATTTCTAATTATCATATACCTTCGAAATTTATCGACAATTTATAGAGTGTAAATTAAAGGTGAGTTAAAATCCATACATTTTGAACAGCAAAAAATATCTTTTATGATATAAAAAAAAATTATTGGACATATTCTGCAATAGGATATTTTAATTATCAACTCTTTTTTCAACTATAGTTCCAGCGAATGCTTATAACAAGTTTTAATCTGAAGCTTAAAAGCTATCTTATGAATAAAAATAGCCGTATTTATACATAAAAAGGAAACGCGCATGAAACATTTTCAATAATGTTTCTTTTAAAATAATTAATAATTAATAGCTTTTAAAAATATTAAGACTTTACCTTGAAACTGTGAGCACTTTGATATAAATTTATTGCTAATAACATATTAAACTTTCACGCAGGTTAGTCAAAAATAAAATAAATTAACTTTGAAAATTATTCTTAAGGAAATAAGTACGTTAGTTTCAGAACAGGACTCCCATTTCGGTTTGAATATGACGTCATTCTTACCTCACAGTGAAGATTTTGACATTTGAAAATAAGCAGGTGACTTATTGAATGGAAATTAGTATTCTCAATCAATGAATTCTCCGAAACTACGGAGCGGCTTTCAGTGTGACGCCAATCTGTCTCTGCTGTCATATGTGTTCAATTGTTACTCTTTGTTTCCTTAGTCTAATTTCTGTTACATGGTACAAATTGTTTCCTGGAAAAGACACAATACAACAACAGTTAGATTTCTTTTATCAAATAATTAATAACCTTTAAAAATATTAAGATTTTACTTCGAAACCGTGAACACTTTGATATAAATATATTGCTAATAACATATTAAACTTTCCCCCAGATTAGTCAAAAATAAAATAAATTAACTTTGAAAATCCATCTTAAGGAAATAAACACGTTAGTTGTAGAACAGGACGACCATTTCGGTTTTAACATGACGTCATTCTTACCTCACAGTGGAGATTTTGACATTTGAAAATAAGAGGGCGACTTATTGAATTGAAATTAGTATTCTCAACCAATGAATTCTCCGAAACTACGGCGTGGTTTTCAGTGTGACGCCAATCTGTCTCTGCTGTCATATATGCTCCATTGTTACTCATTATTTCCTTAGTCTAATCCATGTTACGTGGTACAAATTGCTTCCTGGAAAAGATATTTAACAGAACACAATACAACAACAGCTTGATTTCTTTTATCAAATACTTTTAACTAATATTTTTTCATACGTGGCATCGGACTCTGTTATATCCAATAAGGCAATATCACGCAGTAGGGCACATCTCAACTTATGGTAATTCTGGCTTTAGTTTCAAACGGAAGGGCAGTTTATTGTTTGTCTATTGGCTGTTGTAAACATGAAAATGAATGGGAAGGACATTATAGTAGTTCGTGACGTTGCGACAAATTGCTCTATATCATTGCATTAGCATCTCAATTCATTCATTTCTAATTATTTTAGATTGAAAACAATCACAATAATATACACTGGAAAAAATTCTTTATACTTTTTTAGTATTTTTACATTTTTGGGGTACCTTATCATTTATAGCAAATTAATAAGGACAAAGTAAAGGAATGGTTCTAATGAAAATTTGCAAATTCTTTGGGAAAAAAATAGAGATTTTTTAAAAATGTGAGACTTTTATTAATGTTAAATAACTCAAAACATCTTGAATTTTCATTAAATTAATCACATAATTTTGACATTATAATGTATAAAAAAGGGGAATTTATACCAATTCCATTTATCCAAAATTTTGAATTCATCACGTTGAATTTAGTTAAGCTCGATTGTATATATATGTAATATAAACGAGACTCATTCAAAATCACAACACATATTATTTCTGGTGGGATACAAGAAATCCATTCAACATCCAAGCACTTTTGCAACATCCTGCACACAGACAATGTGTTCCTGCACAAGCACCTGTTCAAGTAGCGATTTCTCAAGTAAAAAGACTACGACTAATCCTAAGAACAATTGATCACGTGATATAAAATGACCATGTTTAAAGAGAACACGCTAACTATTGGCTAAAGTAGTACAGACAGAGGCTGAATTAAGTCTATAGCTTGCCTGGAGGGATAAATCAGAATTACCGCTCAAACCCCCAACGTAGTTTATGAACAAAAATTATTAAATTAATATTAAAATATGTAAATAAGGGATTTTAATATTACTTGTATTACTCATATCATTTCATATTTAATTCTGTCATTATTTTTATTAGTTTTATCAATTTACCTTTCTGTACTAATGGAATTTTTTACTATGTTCTATACTTATAAAGCTAAAAGAGGCAAATATGTTATTTTCAGAATGAGACGCACAGCATGGTTTCAACGTAACATCATCCCTGCGTTGCATGGGGATATGGACATTCCAAATTAAATCAGGCAAGTTATTAAATTGAAATTAGTATTCTCAGTCAATCGATTCTCCGAAGCTGCAGAGAAGCTTTCAGTATGACGTCAGTCTGCCCTTTCAGCAGGCTATTATATATGCTTCATAGTTACTCTATACCCCCTTAGTCTAAATCATGATCCATGGCACAAATGATTTACTGGAAAAGTAATATAATAATACACAACACAAAAACAAACCATTATTTATCAAATAATTTTAATTAAGAATTTTTAACTAATTATAAATTATTGTTCTTATTTTTCAAATAATTATTTTCTTTATATTATTTTAATTAATAATTTCTGCTTTTTAAATTGCGTTTGAATCTGTATTAAACAGAAATAACTATATACTATTGTAGGATTAGGAACGCAAAGGCTTAGATTTATTTCATATTTTATATTCTGATCTAGTTATGTAAAGTGGCTGTATCATAAGCTGCCAGTAATCATAAGCTTCTAAATTCTTCAAGGTTCTGGCTGATCTTGAAAGATTTAGGCTTGATATTCTTTCAGCTACCTGTTAAACCTATCATTTGCTTAATTAGTTTATATGTATTA